>CAJVQJ010000018.1:0-464452 GCA_911387685.1 Dolichovespula media | reverse complement strand
TTATTATCTTCGATATAACGTTTTTATCGTCTTATAATCAACGTTAATATCATCGCTATTATCGTCGTTATTTTCGTCGATATTATCGTCGTTATTATCGTCGATATTATCGTCGATATTATCGTCGTCCTTATCGTCGTTAATATCGTCGTTATTATTGTCATTATCATCGTTGTTATATTCGTTAATATCGTCATTATCATAGTTATTATCGTCAAAATTATCGTCGTCAATGTCGTCGTTATTATCGTCGATATTATCGTCGTTATTATAGTTGTCATTATCGTCGTTATTATCGTCGTTATTATCATCGTTATTATCATCGTTGTTATCGTCGTTATTATCCTCATAATTATCGTCGTTAATATCGACGTTACATTGTCATTATCATCGTTGTTATCGTCGTTATTATCCTCATAATTATCGTCGTTAATATCGTCGTTATTTCGTCATTATCATCGTTGTTATCGTCGTTATTATCGTCGTTATTATCTTCGATATAACGTTATTATCGTCGTTATAATCAACGTTAATATCATCGCTATTATCGTCGTTATAATCGTCGTTATTTCGTCATTATCATCGATGTTATCGTCGTTATTATCGTCGTTATTTTCTTCGATATAACGTTATTATCGTCGTTATAATCAACGTTAATATCATCGCTATTATCGTCGTTATTATCGTCGTTGTTATCGCCGATATTATCGTCGTTATTATCGTCATTATCATCGTTGTTATCGTCGTTAATATCGTCATTATCATAGTTATTATCGTCAAAATTATCGTCGTCAATGTCGTCGTTATTATCGTCGATATTATCGTCGTTATTATCGTCGATATTATCGTCGTTATTATCGAGGCCATTATCGTCTTTAATATCGTCGTTATTATCGTTATTATCATCGTTGTTATCGTCGTTTTTATCCTCATAATTATCGTCGTTAATATCGAAGATATTTTGTCATTATCATCGTTGTTATCGTCGTTATTATCGTCGTTATTAACGTCGTTATTACCGTCGTCATTATCTTCGTTAATATCGTCGTTATTATTGTCATTATCATCGTTGTTATCGTCGTTATTATCTTCCATATAACGTTATTATCGTCGTTATAATCAACGTTAATATCATCGCTATTATCGTCGTTATTATCGTCGTTATTATCGTCGATATTATCGTCGTTATAATCGTCGATATTATCGTCGTTATTATCGTCGTCATTATCGTCTTTAATATCGTCGTTATTATTGTTATTATCATCGTTGTTATCGTCAAAAATATCGTCGGCAACGTCGTCGTTATTATCGTCATTATTATCATCGTTGTTATCGTCGTTTTTATCCTCATAATTACCGTCGTTAATATCGACGTTATTTTGTTATTATCATCGTTGTTATCGTCGTTATTATCGTCGTTATTATCGTCGATATTATCGTCGTTATTATGTCAATATCATCGTTGTTATCGTCGTTAATATCGTCATTATCATAGTTATTATCGACAAAATTTTCGTCGTTAATGTCGTCGTTATTATCGACGGTATTATCATCGTTGTTATCGTCGTTATTATCCTCATAATTATCGTCGTTATAATCAACGTTAATATCATCCGTATTATCGTCGTTATTATCGTCGCTATTATCGTCGAAATTATCGTCGTTATTATAGTTGTCATTATCGTCGTTATTATCGTCGAAATTATCGTCGTTATTATAGTCGTCATTATCGTCGTTATTATCGTCGTTATTATCATCGTTGTTATCGTCGTAATTATTTTCATAATTATCGTCTTTAATATCGTCGTTATTATCGTCATTATCATCGTTGTTTTCGTCTTTATTGTCGTCAAAATTATCGTCGATAATGTCGTCGTTAATATCGTTGTTATTATTGTCGTTATTACCGTCTTTATTATCATCGTTGTTATCGTCGTTATTATCCTCATAATTATCGTCGTTAAAATCGTCGTTATTTCGTCATTATCATCGTTGTTATCGTCGTTATTATCGTCGTTATTATCTTCGATATAACGTTTTTATTGTCTTATAATCAACGTTAATATCATCGCTATTATCGTCGTTATTTTCGTCGATATTATCGTCGTTATTATCGTCGATATTATCGTCGTTATTATCGTCGTCATTATCGTCGTTAATATCGTCGTTATTATTGTCATTATCATCGTTGTTATCGTCGTTAATATCGTCATTATCATCGTTATTATCGTCCATATTATCGTCGTCAATGTCGTCGATATTATCGTCGTTATTATCGTCGTCATTATCGTCGTTAATATCGTCGTTATTATATCATTATCATCGTTGTTATCGTCGTTAATATCGTCATTATCATAGTTATTATCGTCAAAATTATCGTCGTCAATGTCGTCGTTATTATCGTCGTTATTATCATCGTTGTTATCGTCGTTATTATCCTCATAAATATCGTCGATAATATCGACGTTATTTTGACATTTTCATCGTTTTTATCGTCGTTATTATCGTCGTTATTATCGTCGATATTATCGTCGTTATTATCGAGGCCATTATCGTCTTTAATATCGTCGTTATCATCGTTATTATCATCGTTGTTATCGTCGTTATTATCCTTAAATTATCGTCGTTAATATCGTCGTTATTATCGTCATTTTCATCGTTGTTATCGTAGTTATTATCCTCATAATTATCGTCGATATTATCGTCGTTATTATCGAGGCCATTATCGTCTTTAATATCGTCGTTATTATCGTCATTATCATCGTTGCTATCGTCGTTTTTATCCTCATAAATATCGTTGTAAATACCGTTGTTATTATCGTTATTATCATCGTTGTTATCGTCGTTATTTCGTCGTTATTATCGTCGATATTATCGTCGTTATTATCGTCGCCATTATCGTCTTTAATATCGTCGTTATTATAGTTATTATCATCGTTGTTATCGTCGTTATTATCCTCATAATTATCGTCGTTAATATCGTCGTTATTTCATCATTATCATCGTTGTTATCGTCGTTATTATCGTCGTTATTATCTTCGATATAACGTTATTATCGTCGTTATTATCGTCGTTATAATCAACGTTAATATCATCACTATTATCGTCGTTATTATCGTCGTTATTATCGTCGTTATTATCGTCGTCATTATCGTCGTTAATATAATCGTTATTATCGTCATTATCATCGTTGTTATCGTCGTTATTATCCTCATAATTATCGTCGTTAATATCGTCGTTATTGTCGTCATTTTCATCGATGTTATCTTGTTATTATCCTCATAATTATCGTCGTTAATATCGTCGTTTTTTCGTCATTATCATCGTTGTTATCGTCCTTAATATCGTCGTTATTTCGTCATTATCATCGTTGTTATCGTCGTTATTATCGTCGTTATTATCTTCGATATAACGTTATTATCGGCGTTATAATCAACGTTAATATCATCGCTATTGTCGTCGTTATTATCGTCGTTATTATCCTCATAATTATCGTCGTTAATATCGACGTTATTTTGTCATTATCATCGTTGTTATCGTTGTTATTATCGTCATTATTATCTTCGATATAACGTTATTATCGGCGTTATAATCAACGTTAATATCATCGCTATTATCGTCGTTATTATCGTCGTTATCGTCGATATTATCGTCGTTATTATCGTCGATATTATCGTCGTTATTATCGTCGTTATTATCGTCGTTAAAATCGTAGATATTATTGTCATTATCATCGTTGTTATCGTCGTTAATATCGTCATTATCATAGTTATTATCGTCAAAATTATCGTCGTCAATGTCGTCGTTATTATCCTCATAATTATCGTCGTTAATATCGACGTTATTTTGTCATTATAATCGTTGTTATCGTTGTTATTATCGTCATTATTATCGTCGATATTATCGTCGTTATTATCGTCATTTTCATCGTTGTTATCTTCGTTATTATCCTCATAATTATCGTCGTTAATATCGTCGTCATTTCGTCATTATCATCGTTGTTATCGTCGTTATTATCGTCGTTATTATCTTCGATATAACGTTATTATCGGCGTTATAATCAACGTTAATATCATCGCTATTATCGTCGTTATTATCGTCGATATTATCGTCGTTATTATCGTCGATATTATCGTCGTTATTATCGTCGTTATTATCGTCGTTAAAATCGTAGATATTATTGTCATTATCATCGTTGTTATCGTCGTTAATATCGTCATTACCATAGTTATTATCGTAAAAATTATCGTCGTCAATGTCGTCGTTATTATCGTCATTATCATCGTTGCTATCGTCGTTATTATCCTCATAAATATCGTTGTTAATATCGTTGTTATTATCGTTATTATCATCGTTGTTATCGTCGTTATTTCGTCGTTATTATCGTCGTTATTATCGTCGTTATTATCGTCGTCATTATCGTCGTTAATATCGTCGTTATTATCGTCATTATCATCGTTGTTATCGTCGTTATTATCCTCATAATTATCGTCGTTAATATCGTCGTTATTGTCGTCATTTTCATCGATGTTATCATGTTATTATCCTCATAATTATGGTCGTTAATATCGTCGTTTTTTCGTCATTATCATCGTTGTTATCGTCCTTAATATCGTCGTTATTTCGTCATTATCATCGTTGTTATCGTCGTTATTATCGTCGTTATTATCTTCGATATAAGGTTATTATCGGCGTTATAATCAACGTTAATATCATCGCTATTATCGTCGTTATTATCGTCGTTATTATCGTCGATATTATCGTCGTTATTATCGTCGATATCATCGTTATTATCGTCGTTATTATCGTCGTTAAAATCGTCGTTATTATTGTCATTATCATCGTTGTTATCGGCGTTAATATCGTCATTATCATAGTTGTTATCGTCAAAATTATCGTCGTCAATGTCGTCATTATTATCCTCATAATTATCGTCGTTAATATCGTCGTTATTGTCGTCATTTTCATCGATGTTATCTTTGTTATTATCCTCATAATTATCGTCGTTAATATCGTCGTTTTTTCGTCATTATCATCGTTGTTATCGTCCTTAATATTGTCGTTATTTCGTCATTATCATCGTTGTTATCGTCGTTATTATCGTCGTTATTATCTTCGATATAACGTTATTATCGGCGTTATAATCAACGTTAATATCATCGCTATTGTCGTCGTTATTATCGTCGTTATTATCGTCGATATTATCGTCGTTATTATCGTCGATATTATCGTTATTATCGTCGTTATTATCGTCGTTAAAATCGTCGTTATTATTGTCATTATCATCGTTGTTATCGGCGTTAATATCGTCATTATCATAGTTATTATCGTCAAAATTATCGTCGTCAATGTCGTCGTTATTATCCTCATAATTATCGTCGTTAATATCGTCGTTATTTCGTCATTATCATCGTTGTTATCGTCGTTATTATCGTCGTTATTATCTTCGATATAACGTTATTAACGGCGTTATAATCAACGTTAATATCATCGCTATTATCGTCGTTATTATCGTCGTTATTATCGTCGATATTATCGTCGTTATTATCGTCGATATTATCGTCGTTATTATCGTCGTTATTATCGTCGTTAAAATCGTAGATATTATTGTCATTATCATCGTTGTTATCGTCGTTAATATCGTCATTATCATAGTTATTATCGTCAAAATTATCGTCGTCAATGTCGTCGTTATTATCCTCATAATTATCGTCGTTAATATCGACGCTATTTTGTCATTATCATCGTTGTTATCGTTGTTATTATCGTCATTATTATCGTCGATATTATCGTCGTTATTATCGTCATTTTCATCGTTGTTATCTTCGTTATTATCCTCATAATTATCGTCGTTAATATCGTCGTTATTTCGTCATTATCATCGTTGTTATCGTCGTTATTATCGTCGTTATTATCTTCGATATAACGTTATTATCGTCGTTATAATCAACGTTAATATCATCGCTATTATCGTCGTTAATATCGTCGTTATTATCGTCGATATTATCGTCGTTATTATCGTCGATATTATCGTCGTTATTATCGTCGTCATTATCGTCGTTAATATCGTCGTTATTATTGTCATTATCATCGTTGTTATCGTCGTTAATATCGTCATTATCATAGTTATTATCGTCAGAATTATCGTCGTCAATGTCGTCGTTATTAGCGTCTTTATTATCATCGTTGTTATCGTCGTTATTATCGTCGTTATTATCTTCGATATAACGTTATTATCGTCGTTATAATCAACGTTAATATCATCGCTATTATCGTCGTTATTATCGTCGTTATTATCGTCGATATTATCGTCGTTATTATCGTCGCTATTATCGTCGAAATTATCGTCGTTATTATAGTTGTCATTATCGTCGTTATTATCGTCGAAATTATCGTCGTTATTATAGTCGTCATTATCGTCGTTATTATCGTCGTTATTATCATCGTTGTTATCGTCGTTATTATTTTCATAATTATCGTCTTTAATATCGTCGTTATTATCGTCATTATCATCGTTGTTTTCGTCTTTATTGTCGTCAAAATTATCGTCGATAATGTCGTCGTTAATATCGTTGTTATTATTGTCGTTATTACCGTCTTTATTATCATCGTTGTTATCGTCGTTATTATCCTCATTATTATCGTCGTTAAAATCGTCGTTATTTCGTCATTATCATCGTTGTTATCGTCGTTATTATCGTCGTTATTATCTTCGATATAACGTTTTTATCGTCTTATAATCAACGTTAATATCATCGCTATTATCGTCGTTATTTTCGTCGATATTATCGTCGTTATTATCGTCGATATTATCGTCGTTATTATCGTCGTTATTATCGTCGTTAAAATCGTCGTTATTATTGTCATTATCATCGTTGTTATCTGCGTTAATATCGTCATTATCATAGTTATTATCGTCAAAATTATCGTCGTCAATGTCGTCGTTATTATCGTCGTTATTATCATCGTTGTTATCGTCGTTATTATCCTCATAAATATCGTCGATAATATCGACGTTATTTTGACATTTTCATCGTTGTTATCGTCGTTATTATCGTCGTTATTATCGTCGATATTATCGTCGTTATTATCGAGGCCATTATCGTCTTTAATTTCGTCGTTATCATCGTTATTATCATCGTTGTTATCGTCGTTATTATCCTTAAAATTATCGTCGTTAATATCGTCGTTATTATCGTCATTTTCATCGTTGTTATCGTAGTTATTATCCTCGTAATTATCGTCGATATTATCGTCGTTATTATCGAGTCCATTATCGTCTTTAATATCGTCGTTATTATCGTTATTATCATCGTTGTTATCGTCGTTTTTATCCTCATAATTATCGTCGTTAATATCGACGATATTTTGTCATTATCATCGTTGTTATCGTCGTTATTATCGTCGTTATTATCGTCGATATTATCGTCGTTATTTTGTCAATATCATCGTTGTTATCGTCGTTATTATCCTAATAATTATCGTCGTTAAAATCGTCGTTATTATCGTCTTTATTATCATCGTTGTTATCGTCGTTATTATCCTCATAATTATCGTCGTTAATATCGTCGTTATTATCGACGGTATTATCTTCGTTGTTATCGTCGTTAAATGTACGTTATTATCATCGCTATTGTCGTCGATAGTATAGTCGTTAATATCGTCGTTATTATCGTCATTATCATCGTTGTTATCGTCGTTAATATCGTCATTATCAGCGTTGTTATCGTCGTTATTATCCTCATAATTATCGTCGTTAATATCGTCGTTATTCTGTCAATATCATCGTTGTTATCGTTGTTAATATCGTCATTATCATAGTTGTTATCGTCAAAATTATCGTCGTTAATATCGTCGTTATTATCGACGGTATTATCATCGTTGTTATCGTCGTTATTATCCTCATAATTATCGTCGTTAATATCGTCGTTATTTTGTCAATATCATCGTTGTTATCGTCGTTAATATCATCATTATCATAGTTATTATCTTCAAAATTATCGTCGTTAATGTCGTCGTTATTATCTACGGTATTATCATCGTTGTTATCGTCGATATTATCGTCGTTATTATCGTCGTCATAATCGTCGTTATTATTGTCATTATCATCGTTGTTATGGTCGTTAATATCGTCATTATCATAGTTATTATCGTCAAAATTATCGTCGTCAATGTCGTCGTTATTATCGTCGTTATTATCATCGTTGCTATCGTCGTTATTATCCTCATAAATATCGTCGTTAATATCTACGTTATTTTGTCATTATCATCGTTGTTATCGTCGTTATTATCGTCGTTATTATCTTCATTTTCATCGTTGTTATCGTCGTTATTATCATCATAATTATCGGCGTTATTATCGTCGATATTTCGTCATTATCATCGTTGTTATCATCGTTATTATCGTCGTTATTATCTTCGATATAACGTTATTATCGTCGTTATAATCAAAGTTAATATCATCGCTATTATCGTAGTTTTTATCGTCGTTATTATCGTCGATATTATCGTCGTTATTTTCGTCGATATTATCGTCGTTATTACCGTCGTCATTATCGTCGTTAATATCGTCGTTATTATTGTCATTATCATCGTTGTTATCGTCGTTATTATCTTCCATATAACGTTATTATCGTCGTTATAATCAACGTTAATATCATCGCTATTATCGTCGTTATTGTCGTCGTTATTATCGTCGATATTATCGTCGTTATTATCGTCGATATTATCGTCGTTATTATCGAGGCCATTATCGTCTTTAATATCGTCGTTATTATCGTTATTATCATCGTTGTTATCGTCGTTTTTATCCTCATAATTATCGTCGTTAATATCGACGATATTTTGTCATTATCATCGTTGTTATCGTCGTTATTATCGTCGTTATTAACGTCGTTATTACCGTCGTCATTATCTTCGTTAATATCGTCGTTATTATTGTCATTATCATCGTTGTTATCGTCGTTATTATCCTCATAATTATCGTCGTTAATATCTTTGTTATTATCGTTATTATCATCGTTGTTATCGTCGTTATTTCGTCGTTATTAACGTCGATATTATCGTCGTTATTATCGTCGCCATTATCGTCTTTAATATCGTTGTTATTATAGTTATTATCATCGTTGTTATCGTCGTTATTATTTTCATAATTATCGTCGTTAATATCGTCGTTATTATCGTCATTTTCATCGATATTATCTCTGTTATTATCCTCATAATTATCGTCCTTAATATCGTCGTTATTTCGTCATTATCATCGTTGTTATCGTCGTTATTATCGTCGTTATTATCTTCGATATAAGGTTATTATCGGCGTTATAATCTACGTTAATATCATCGCTATTATCGTCGTTATTATCGTCGTTATTATCGTCGATATTATCGTCGTTATTATCGTCGATATTATCGTTATTATCGTCGTTATTATCGTCGTTAAAATCGTCGTTATTATTGTCATTATCATCGTTGTTATCGGCGTTAATATCGTCATTATCGTAGTTATTATCGTCAAAATTATCGTCGTCAATGTCGTCGTTATTATCCTCATAATTATCGTCGTTAATATCGTCGTTATTTCGTCATTATCATCGTTGTTATCGTCGTTATTATCGTCGTTATTATCTTCGATATAACGTTATTAACGGCGTTATAATCAACGTTAATATCATCGCTATTATCGTCGTTATTATCGTCGTTATTATCGTCGATATTATCGTCGTTATTATCGTCGATATTATCGTCGTTATTATCGTCGTTATTATCGTCGTTAAAATCGTAGATATTATTGTCATTATCATCGTTGTTATCGTCGTTAATATCGTCATTATCATAGTTATTATCGTCAAAATTATCGTCGTCAATGTCGTCGTTATTATCCTAATAATTATCGTCGTTAATATCGACGCTATTTTGTCATTATCATCGTTGTTATCGTTGTTATTATCGTCATTATTATCATCGATATTATCGTCGTTATTATCGTCATTTTCATCGTTGTTATCTTCGTTATTATCCTCATAATTATCGTCGTTAATATCGTCGTTATTTCGTCATTATCATCGTTGTTATCGTCGTTATTATCGTCGTTATTATCTTCGATATAACGTTATTATCGTCGTTATAATCAACGTTAATATCATCGCTATTATCGTCGTTAATATCGTCGTTATTATCGTCGATATTATCGTCGTTATTATCGTCGATATTATCGTCGTTATTATCGTCGTCATTATCGTCGTTAATATCGTCGTTATTATTGTCATTATCATCGTTGTTATCGTCGTTAATATCGTCATTATCATAGTTATTATCGTCAGAATTATCGTCGTCAATGTCGTCGTTATTAGCGTCGTTATTATCATCGTTGTTATCGTCGTTATTATCGTCGTTATTATCTTCGATATAACGTTATTATCGTCGTTATAATCAACGTTAATATCATCGCTATTATCGTCGTTATTATCGTCGTTATTATCGTCGATATTATCGTCGTTATTATCGTCGATATTATCGTCGTTATTATCGTCGTCATTATCGTCGTTAATATCGTCGTTATTATTGACATTATCATCGTTGTTATCGTCGTTAATATCGTCATTATCATAGTAATTATCGTCAAAATTATCGTCGTCAATGTCGTCGTTATTATCGTCATTATCATCGTTGCTATCGTCGTTATTATCCTCATAAATATCGTCGTAAATACCGTTGTTATTATCGTTATTATCATCGTTGTTATCGTCGTTATTTCGTCGTTATTATCGTCGATATTATCGTCGTTATTATCGTCGCCATTATCGTCTTTAATATCGTCGTTATTATAGTTATTATCATCGTTGTTATCGTCGTTATTATCCTCATAATTATCGTCGTTAATATCGTCGTTATTATCGTCATTTTCATCGATATTATCTTCGTTATTATCCTCATAATTGTCGTCGTTAATATCGTCGTTATTTCGTCATTATCATCGTTGTTATCGTCGTTATTATCGTCGTTATTATCTTCGTTATAACGTTATTATCGTCGTTATTATCGTCGTTATAATCAACGTTAATATCATCGCTATTATCGTCGTTATTATCGTCGTTATTATCGTCGATATTATCGTCGTCATTATCGTCGTTAATATAATCGTTATTATCGTCATTATCATCGTTGTTATCGTCGTTATTATCCTCATAATTATCGTTGTTAATATCGTCGTTATTGTCGTCATTTTCATCGATGTTATCTTTGTTATTATCCTCATAATTATCGTCGTTAATATCGTCGTTTTTTCGTCATTATCATCGTTGTTATCGTCCTTAATATCGTCGTTATTTCGTCATTATCATCGTTGTTATCGTCGTTATTATCGTCGTTATTATCTTCGATATAACGTTATTATCGGCGTTATAATCAACGTTAATATCATCGCTATTATCGTCGTTATTATCGTCGTTATTATCGTCGATATTATCGTCGTCATTATCGTCGTTAATATAATCGTCATTATCGTCATTATCATCGTTGTTATCGTCGTTATTATCCTCATAATTATCGTTGTTAATATCGTCGTTATTGTCGTCATTTTCATCGATGTTATCTTTGTTATTATCCTCATAATTATCGTCGTTAATATCGTCGTTTTTTCGTCATTATCATCGTTGTTATCGTCCTTAATATCGTCGTTATTTCGTCATTATCATCGTTATTATCGTCGTTATTATCGTCGTTATTATCGTCGTTATTATCGTCGTTATTATCGTCGTCATTATCGTCGTTAATATCGTCGTTATTATCGTCATTATCATCGTTGTTATCGTCGTTATTATCAACATAATTATCGTCGTTAATATCGTCGTTATTGTCATCATTTTCATCGTTGTTATCTTCGTTATTATCCTCATAATTATCGTCGTTAATATCGTCGTTATTTCGTCATTATCATCGTTGTTATCGTCGTTATTATCGTCGTTATTAACTTCGATATAACGTTATTATCGGCGTTATAATCAACGTTAATATCATCGCTATTATCGTCGTTATTATCGTCGTTATTATCGTCGATATTATCGTCGTTATTATCGTCGATATTATCGTCGTTATTATCGTCGTTATTATCGTCGTTAAAATCGTCGTTATTATTGTCATTATCATCGTTGTTATCGGCGTTAATATCGTCATTATCATAGTTATTATCGTCAAAATTATCGTCGTCAATGTCGTCGTTATTATCCTCATAATTATCGTCGTTAATATCGACGTTATTTTGTCATTATCATCGTTGTTATCTTTGTTATTATCGTCATTATTATCGTCGATATTATCGTCGTTATTATCGTCATTTTCATCGTTTTTATCTTCGTTATTATCCTCATATTTATCGTCGTTAATATCGTCGTTATTTCGTCATTATCATCGTTGTTATCATCGTTATTATCGTCGTTATTATCTTCGATATAACGTTATTATCGGCGTTATAATCAACGTTAATATCATCGCTATTATCGTCGTTATTATCGTCGTTATCGTCGATATTATCGTCGTTATTATCGTCGATATTATCGTCGTTATTATCGTCGTTATTATCGTCGTTAAAATCGTCGATATTATTGTCATTATCATCGTTGTTATCGTCGTTAATATCGTCATTATCATAGTTATTATCGTCAAAATTATCGTCGTCAATGTCGTCGTTATTATCCTCATAATTATCGTCGTTAATATCGACGTTATTTTGTCATTATCATCGTTGTTATCGTTGTTATTATCGTCATTATTATCGTCGATATTATCGTCGTTATTATCGTCATTTTCATCGTTGTTATCTTCGTTATTATCCTCATAATTATCGTCGTTAATATCGTCGTCATTTCGTCATTATCATCGTTGTTATCGTCGTTATTATCTTCGATATAACGTTATTATCGGCGTTATAATCAACGTTAATATCATCGCTATTATCGTCGTTTTTATCGTCGATATTATCGTCGTTATTATCGTCGATATTATCGTCGTTATTATCGTCGTTATTATCGTCGTTAAAATCGTAGATATTATTGTCATTATCATCGTTGTTATCGTCGTTAATATCGTCATTACCATAGTTATTATCGTCAAAATTATCGTCGTCAATGTCGTCGTTATTATCGTCATTATCATCGTTGCTATCGTCGTTATTATCCTCATAAATATCGTCGTTAATATCGTTGTTATTATCGTTATTATCATCGTTGTTATCGTCGTTATTTCGTCGTTATTATCGTCGTTATTATCGTCGTTATTATCGTCGTCATTATCGTCGTTAATATCGTCGTTATTATCGTCATTATCATCGTTGTTATCGTCGTTATTATCCTCATAATTATCGTCGTTAATATCGTCGTTATTGTCGTCATTTTCATCGATGTTATCTTTGTTATTATCCTCATAATTATCGTCGTTAATATCGTCGTTTTTTCGTCATTATCATCGTTGTTATCGTCCTTAATATCGTCGTTATTTCGTCTTTATCATCGTTGTTATCGTCGTTATTATCGTCGTTATTATCTTCGATATAAGGTTATTATCGGCGTTATAATCAACGTTAATATCATCGCTATTATCGTCGTTATTATCGTCGATATTATCGTCGTTATTATCGTCGATATTATCGTTATTATCGTCGTTATTATCGTCGTTAAAATCGTCGTTATTATTGTCATTATCATCGTTGTTATCGGCGTTAATATCGTCATTATCGTAGTTATTATCGTCAAAATTATCGTCGTCAATGTCGTCGTTATTATCCTCATAATTATCGTCGTTAATATCGTCGTTATTTCGTCATTATCATCGTTGTTATCGTCGTTATTATCGTCGTTATTATCTTCGATATAACGTTATTAACGGCGTTATAATCAACGTTAATATCATCGCTATTATCGTCGTTATTATCGTCGTTATTATCGTCGATATTATCGTCGTTATTATCGTCGATATTATCGTCGTTATTATCGTCGTTATTATCGTCGTTAAAATCGTAGATATTATTGTCATTATCATCGTTGTTATCGTCGTTAATATCGTCATTATCATAGTTATTATCGTCAAAATTATCGTCGTCAATGTCGTCGTTATTATCCTAATAATTATCGTCGTTAATATCGACGCTATTTTGTCATTATCATCGTTGTTATCGTTGTTATTATCGTCATTATTATCATCGATATTATCGTCGTTATTAACGTCATTTTCATCGTTGTTATCTTCGTAATTATCCTCACAATTATCGTCGTTAATATCGTCGTTATTTCGTCATTATCATCGTTGATATCGTCGTTATTATCGTCGTTATTATCTTCGATATAACGTTATTATCGTCGTTATAATCAACGTTAATATCATCGCTATTATCGTCGTTAATATCGTCGTTATTATCATCGATATTATCGTCGTTATTATCGTCGATATTATCGTCGTTATTATCGTCGTCATTATCGTCGTTAATATCGTCGTTATTATTGTCATTATCATCGTTGTTATCGTCGTTAATATCGTCATTATCATAGTTATTATCGTCAAAATTATCGCGTCAATGTCGTCGTTATTATCGTCATTATCATCGTTGCTATCGTCGTTATTATCCTCATAAATATCGTCGTTAATATCGTTGTTATTATCGTTATTATCATCGTTGTTATCGTCGTTATTTCGTCGTTATTATCGTCGTTATTATCGTCGTTATTATCGTCGTCATTATCGTCGTTAATATCGTCGTTATTATCGTCATTATCATCGTTGTTATCGTCGTTATTATCCTCATAATTATCGTCGTTAATATCGTCGTTATTGTCGTCATTTTCATCGATGTTATCTTTGTTATTATCCTCATAATTATCGTCGTTAATATCGTCGTTTTTTCGTCATTATCATCGTTGTTATCGTCCTTAATATCGTCGTTATTTCGTCATTATCATCATTGTTATCGTCGTTATTATCGTCGTTATTATCTTCGATATAAGGTTATTATCGGCGTTATAATCAACGTTAATATCATCGCTATTATCGTCGTTATTATCGTCGTTATTATCGTCGATATTCTCGTCGTTATTATCGTCGATATTATCGTTATTATCGTCGTTATTATCGTCGTTAAAATCGTCGTTATTATTGTCATTATCATCGTTGTTATCGGCGTTAATATCGTCATTATCATAGTTATTATCGTCAAAATTATCGTCGTCAATGTCGTCGTTATTATCCTCATAATTATCGTCGTTAATATCGTCGTTATTTCGTCATTATCATCGTTGTTATCGTAGTTATTATCGTCGTTATTATTTTCGATATAACGTTATTAACGGCGTTATAATCAACGTTAATATCATCGCTATTATCGTCGTTATTATCGTCGTTATTATCGTCGATATTATCGTCGTTATTATCGTCGATATTATCGTCGTTATTATCGTCGTTATTATCGTCGTTATTATCGTCGTTATAATCGTCGTTATTATCGTCGTTATTATCGTCGTCATTATCGTCGTTAATATCGTCGTTATTATCGTCATTATCATCGTTGTTATCGTCGTTAATATCGTCGTTATTGTCGTCATTTTCATCGTTGTTATCTTCGTTATTATCCTCATAATTATCGTCGTTAATATCGTCGTTATTTCGTCATTATCATCGTTGTTATCGTCGTTACTATCGTCGTTATTAACTTCGATATAACGTTATTATCGGCGTTATAATCAACGTTAATATCATCGCTATTATCGTCGTTATTATCGTCGTTATTATCGTCGATATTATCGTCGTTATTATCGTCGATATTATCGTCGTTATTACCGTCGTCATTATCGTCGTTAATATCGTCGTTATTATTGTCATTATCATCGTTGTTATCGTCGTTATTATCTTCCATATAACGTTATTATCGTCATTATAATCAACGTTAATATCATCGCTATTATCGTCGTTATTGTCGTCGTTATTATCGTCGATATTATCGTCGTTATTATCGTCGATATTATCGTCGTTATTATCGAGGCCATTATCGTCTTTAATATCGTCGTTATTATCGTTATTATCATCGTTGTTATCGTCGTTTTTATCCTCATAATTATCGTCGTTAATATCGACGATATTTTGTCATTATCATCGTTGTTATCGTCGTTATTATCGTCGTTATTAACGTCGTTATTACCGTCGTCATTATCTTCGTTAATATCGTCGTTATTATTGTCATTATCATCGTTGTTATCGTCGTTATTATCCTCATAAATATCGTTGTTAATATCGTTGTTATTATCGTTATTATCATCGTTGTTATCGTCGTTATTTCGTCGTTATTATCGTCGTTATTATCGTCGTTATTATCGTCGTCATTATCGTCGTTAATATCGTCGTTATTATCGTCATTATCATCGTTGTTATCGTCGTTATTATCCTCATAATTATCGTCGTTAATATCGTCGTTATTGTCGTCATTTTCATCGATGTTATCATGTTATTATCCTCATAATTATGGTCGTTAATATCGTCGTTTTTTCGTCATTATCATCGTTGTTATCGTCGTTATTATCGTCGTTATTATCTTCGATATAAGGTTATTATCGGCGTTATAATCTACGTTAATATCATCGCTATTATCGTCGTTATTATCGTCGTTATTATCGTCGATATTATCGTCGTTATTATCGTCGATATTATCGTTATTATCGTCGTTATTATCGTCGTTAAAATCGTCGTTATTATTGTCATTATCATCGTTGTTATCGGCGTTAATATCGTCATTATCGTAGTTATTATCGTCAAAATTATCGTCGTCAATGTCGTCGTTATTATCCTCATAATTATCGTCGTTAATATCGTCGTTATTTCGTCATTATCATCGTTGTTATCGTCGTTATTATCGTCGTTATTATCTTCGATATAACGTTATTAACGGCGTTATAATCAACGTTAATATCATCGCTATTATCGTCGTTATTATCGTCGTTATTATCGTCGATATTATCGTCGTTATTATCGTCGATATTATCGTCGTTATTATCGTCGTTATTATCGTCGTTAAAATCGTAGATATTATTGTCATTATCATCGTTGTTATCGTCGTTAATATCGTCATTATCATAGTTATTATCGTCAAAATTATCGTCGTCAATGTCGTCGTTATTATCCTAATAATTATCGTCGTTAATATCGACGCTATTTTGTCATTATCATCGTTGTTATCGTTGTTATTATCGTCATTATTATCATCGATATTATCGTCGTTATTATCGTCATTTTCATCGTTGTTATCTTCGTTATTATCCTCATAATTATCGTCGTTAATATCGTCGTTATTTCGTCATTATCATCGTTGTTATCGTCGTTATTATCGTCGTTATTATCTTCGATATAACGTTATTATCGTCGTTATAATCAACGTTAATATCATCGCTATTATCGTCGTTAATATCGTCGTTATTATCGTCGATATTATCGTCGTTATTATTGTCGATATTATCGTCGTTATTATCGTCGTCATTATCGTCGTTAATATCGTCGTTATTATTGTCATTATCATCGTTGTTATCGTCGTTAATATCGTCATTATCATAGTTATTATCGTCAAAATTATCGTCGTCAATGTCGTCGTTATTATCCTCATAATTATCGTCGTTAATATCGACGTTATTTTGTCATTATCATCGTTGTTATCGTCGTTAATATCGTCATTATCATAGTAATTATCGTCAAAATTATCGTCGTCAATGTCGTCGTTATTATCGTCATTATCATCGTTGCTATCGTCGTTATTATCCTCATAAATATCGTCGTAAATACCGTTGTTATTATCGTTATTATCATCGTTGTTATCGTCGTTATTTCGTCGTTATTATCGTCGATATTATCGTCGTTATTATCGTCGCCATTATCGTCTTTAATATCGTCGTTATTATAGTTATTATCATCGTTGTTATCGTCGTTATTATCCTCATAATTATCGTCGTTAATATCGTCGTTATTATCGTCATTTTCATCGATATTATCTTCGTTATTATCCTCATAATTGTCGTCGTTAATATCGTCGTTATTTCGTCATTATCATCGTTGTTATCGTCGTTATTATCGTCGTTATTATCTTCGTTATAACGTTATTATCGTCGTTATTATCGTCGTTATAATCAACGTTAATATCATCGCTATTATCGTCGCTATTATCGTCGTTATTATCGTCGATATTATCGTCGTCATTATCGTCGTTATTATAATCGTTATTATCGTCATTATCATCGTTGTTATCGTCGTTATTATCCGCAAATTATCGTTGTTAATATCGTCGTTATTGTCGTCATTTTCATCGATGTTATCTTTGTTATATCCTCATAATTATCGTCGTAATATCGTCGTTTTTTCGTCATTATCATCGTTGTTATCGTCCTTAATATCGTCGTTATTTCGTCATTATCATCGTTGTTATCGTCGTTATTATCGTCGTTATTATCTTCGATATAACGTTATTATCGGCGTTATAATCAACGTTAATATCATCGCTATTGTCGTCGTTATTATCGTCGTTATTATCCTCATAATTATCGTCGTTAATATCGACGTTATTTTGTCATTATCATCGTTGTTATCGTTGTTATTATCGTCATTAATATCTTCGATATAACGTTATTATCGGCGTTATAATCAACGTTAATATCATCGCTATTATCGTCGTTATTATCGTCGTTATTATCGTCGATATTATCGTCATTATTATCGTCGTTATTATCGTCGTTATTATCGTCGTTATTATCGTCGTTATTATCGTCGTTATTATCGTCGTCATTATCGTCGTTAATATCGTCGTTATTATCGTCATTATCATCGTTGTTATCGTCGTTATTATCAACATAATTATCGTCGTTAATATCGTCGTTATTGTCATCATTTTCATCGTTGTTATCTTCGTTATTATCCTCATAATTATCGTCGTTAATATCGTCGTTATTTCGTCATTATCATCGTTGTTATCGTCGTTATTATCGTCGTTATTAACTTCGATATAACGTTATTATCGGCGTTATAATCAACGTTAATATCATCGCTATTATCGTCGTTATTATCGTCGTTATTATCGTCGATATTATCGTCGTTATTATCGTCGATATTATCGTCGTTATTATCGTCGTTATTATCGTCGTTAAAATCGTCGTTATTATTGTCATTATCATCGTTGTTATCGGCGTTAATATCGTCATTATCATAGTTATTATCGTCAAAATTATCGTCGTCAATGTCGTCGTTATTATCGTCATAATTATCGTCGTTAATATCGACGTTATTTTGTCATTATCATCGTTGTTATCTTTGTTATTATCGTCATTATTATCGTCGATATTATCGTCGTTATTATCGTCATTTTCATCGTTTTTATCTTCGTTATTATCCTCATATTTATCGTCGTTAATATCGTCGTTATTTCGTCATTATCATCGTTGTTATCATCGTTATTATCGTCGTTATTATCTTCGATATAACGTTATTATCGGCGTTATAATCAACGTTAATATCATCGCTATTATCGTCGTTATTATCGTCGTTATCGTCGATATTATCGTCGTTATTATCGTCGATATTATCGTCGTTATTATCGTCGTTATTATCGTCGTTAAAATCGTCGTTATTATTGTCATTATCATCGTTGTTATCGTCGTTAATATCGTCATTATCATAGTTATTATCGTCAAAATTATCGTCGTCAATGTCGTCGTTATTATCCTCATAATTATCGTCGTTAATATCGACGTTATTTTGTCATTATCATCGTTGTTATCGTTGTTATTATCGTCATTATTATCGTCGATATTATCGTCGTTATTATCGTCATTTTCATCGTTGTTATCTTCGTTATTATCCTCATAATTATCGTCGTTAATATCGTCGTCATTTCGTCATTATCATCGTTGTTATCGTCGTTATTATCTTCGATATAACGTTATTATCGGCGTTATAATCAACGTTAATATCATCGCTATTATCGTCGTTTTTATCGTCGATATTATCGTCGTTATTATCGTCGATATTATCGTCGTTATTATCGTCGTTATTATCGTCGTTAAAATCGTAGATATTATTGTCATTATCATCGTTGTTATCGTCGTTAATATCGTCATTACCATAGTTATTATCGTCAAAATTATCGTCGTCAATGTCGTCGTTATTATCGTCATTATCATCGTTGCTATCGTCGTTATTATCGTCGTTATTATCTTCGATATAACGTTATTATCGTCGTTATAATCAACGTTAATATCATCGCTATTATCGTCGTTATTATCGTCGTTATTATCGTCGATATTATCGTCGTTATTATCGTCGATATTATCGTCGTTATTATCGTCGTCATTATCGTCGTTAATATCGTCGTTATTATTGACATTATCATCGTTGTTATCGTCGTTAATATCGTCATTATCATAGTAATTATCGTCAAAATTATCGTCGTCAATGTCGTCGTTATTATCGTCATTATCATCGTTGCTATCGTCGTTATTATCCTCATAAATATCGTCGTAAATACCGTTGTTATTATCGTTATTATCATCGTTGTTATCGTCGTTATTTCGTCGTTATTATCGTCGATATTATCGTCGTAAATATCGTCGCCATTATCGTCTTTAATATCGTCGTTATTATAGTTATTATCATCGTTGTTATCGTCGTTATTATCCACATAATTATCGTCGTTAATATCGTCGTTATTATCGTCATTTTCATCGATATTATCTTCGTTATTGTCCTCATAATTGTCGTCGTTAATATCGTCGTTATTTCGTCATTATCATCGTTGTTATCGTCGTTATTATCGTCGTTATTATCTTCGATATAACGTTATTATCGTCGTTATTATCGTCGTTATAATCAACGTTAATATCATCGCTATTATCGTCGTTATTATCGTCGTTATTATCGTCGTCATTATCGTCGTTAATATAATCGTTATTATCGTCATTATCATCGTTGTTATCGTCGTTATTATCCTCATAATTATCGTTGTTAATATCGTCGTTATTGTCGTCATTTTCATCGATGTTATCTTTGTTATTATCCTCATAATTATCGTCGTTAATATCATCGTTTTTTCGTCATTATCATCGTTGTTATCGTCCTTAATATCGTCGTTATTTCGTCATTATCATCGTTGTTATCGTCGTTATTATCGTCGTTATTAACTTCGATATAACGTTATTATCGGCGTTATAATCAACGTTAATATCATCGCTATTATCGTCGTTATTATCGTCGTTATTATCGTCGATATTATCGTCGTTATTATCGTCGATATTATCGTCGTTATTATCGTCGTTATTATCGTCGTTATTATCGTCGTTATTATTGTCATTATCATCGTTGTTATCGGCGTTAATATCGTCATTATCATAGTTATTATCGTCAAAATTATCGTCGTCAATGTCGTCGTTATTATCCTCATAATTATCGTCGTTAATATCGACGTTATTTTGTCATTATCATCGTTGTTATCTTTGTTATTATCGTCATTATTATCGTCGATATTATCGTCGTGATTATCGTCATTTTCATCGTTGTTATCTTCGTTATTATCCTCATATTTATCGTCGTTAATATCGTCGTTATTTCGTCATTATCATCGTTGTTATCGTCGTTATTATCGTCGTTATTATCTTCGATATAACGTTATTATCGGCGTTATAATCAACGTTAATATCATCGCTATTATCGTCGTTATTATCGTCGTTATCGTCGATATTATCGTCGTTATTATCGTCGATATTATCGTCGTTATTATCGTCGTTATTATCGTCGTTTAAATCGTCGTTATTATTGTCATTATCATCGTTGTTATCGTCGTTAATATCGTCATTATCATAGTTATTATCGTCAAAATTATCGTCGTCAATGTCGTCGTTATTATCCTCATAATTATCGTCGTTAATATCGACGTTATTTTGTCATTATCATCGTTGTTATCGTTGTTATTATCGTCATTATTATCGTCGATATTATCGTCGTTATTATCGTTATTTTTATCGTTGTTATCTTCGTTATTATCCTCATAATTATCGTCGTTAATATCGTCGTCATTTCGTCATTATCATCGTTGTTATCGTCGTTATTATCGTCGATATTATCTTCGATATAACGTTATTATCGGCGTTATAATCAACGTTAATATCATCGCTATTATCGTCGTTATTATCGTCGATATTATCGTCGTTATTATCGTCGATATTATCGTCGTTATTATCGTCGTTATTATCGTCGTTAAAATCGTAGATATTATTGTCATTATCATCGTTGTTATCGTCGTTAATATCGTCATTACCATAGTTATTATCGTCAAAATTATCGCGTCAATGTCGTCGTTATTATCGTCATTATCATCGTTGCTATCGTCGTTATTATCCTCATAAATATCGTCGTTAATATCGTTGTTATTATCGTTATTATCATCGTTGTTATCGTCGTTATTTCGTCGTTATTATCGTCGTTATTATCGTCGTTATTATCGTCGTCATTATCGTCGTTAATATCGTCGTTATTATCGTCATTATCATCGTTGTTATCGTCGTTATTATCCTCATAATTATCGTCGTTAATATCGTCGTTATTGTCGTCATTTTCATCGATGTTATCTTTGTTATTATCCTCATAATTATCGTCGTTAATATCGTCGTTTTTTCGTCATTATCATCGTTGTTATCGTCCTTAATATCGTCGTTATTTCGTCATTATCATCGTTGTTATCGTCGTTATTATCGTCGTTATTATCTTCGATATAAGGTTATTATCGGCGTTATAATCAACGTTAATATCATCGCTATTATCGTCGTTATTATCGTCGTTATTATCGTCGATATTATCGTCGTTATTATCGTCGATATTATCGTTATTATCGTCGTTATTATCGTCGTTAAAATCGTCGTTATTATTGTCATTATCATCGTTGTTATCGGCGTTAATATCGTCATTATCATAGTTATTATCGTCAAAATTATCGTCGTCAATGTCGTCGTTATTATCCTCATAATTATCGTCGTTAATATCGTCGTTATTTCGTCATTATCATCGTTGTTATCGTCGTTATTATCGTCGTTATTATCTTCGATATAACGTTATTAACGGCGTTATAATCAACGTTAATATCATCGCTATTATCGTCGTTATTATCGTCGTTATTATCGTCGATATTATCGTCGTTATTATCGTCGATATTATCGTCGTTATTATCGTCGTTATTATCGTCGTTATTATCGTCGTTATTATCGTCGTTATTATCGTCGTTATTATCGTCGTCATTATCGTCGTTAATATCGTCGTTATTATCGTCATTATCATCGTTGTTATCGTCGTTATAAATCCTCATAATTATCGTCGTTAATATCGTCGTTATTGTCGTCATTTTCATCGTTGTTATCTTCGTTATTATCCTCATAATTATCGTCGTTAATATCGTCGTTATTTCGTCATTATCATCGTTGTTATCGTCGTTACTATCGTCGTTATTAACTTCGATATAACGTTATTATCGGCGTTATAATCAACGTTAATATCATCGCTATTATCGTCGTTATTATCGTCGTTATTATCGTCGATATTATCGTCGTTATTATCGTCGATATTATCGTCGTTATTATCGTCGTTATTATCGTCGTTAAAATCGTCGTTATTATTGTCATTATCATCGTTGTTATCGGCGTTAATATCGTCATTATCATAGTTATTATCGTCAAAATTATCGTCGTCAATGTCGTCGTTATTATCCTCATAATTATCGTCGTTAATATCGACGTTATTTTGTCATTATCATCGTTGTTATCTTTGTTATTATCGTCATTATTATCGTCGATATTATCGTCGTTATTATCGTCATTTTCATCGTTGTTATCTTCGTTATTATCCTCATATTTATCGTCGTTAATATCGTCGTTATTTCGTCATTATCATCGTTGTTATCGTCGTTATTATCGTCGTTATTATCTTCGATATAACGTTATTATCGGCGTTATAATCAACGTTAATATCATCGCTATTATCGTCGTTATTATCGTCGTTATCGTCGATATTATCGTCGTTATTATCGTCGATATTATCGTCGTTATTATCGTCGTTATTATCGTCGTTAAAATCGTAGATATTATTGTCATTATCATCGTTGTTATCGTCGTTAATATCGTCATTATCATAGTTATTATCGTCAAAATTATCGTCGTCAATGTCGTCGTTATTATCCTCATAATTATCGTCGTTAATATCGACGTTATTTTGTCATTATCATCGTTGTTATCGTTGTTATTATCGTCATTATTATCGTCGATATTATCGTCGTTATTATCGTCATTTTCATCGTTGTTATCTTCGTTATTATCCTCATAATTATCGTCGTTAATATCGTCGTCATTTCGTCATTATCATCGTTGATATCGTCGTTATTATCGTCGTTATTATCTTCGATATAACGTTATTATCGGCGTTATAATCAACGTTAATATCATCGCTATTATCGTCGTTATTATCGTCGATATTATCGTCGTTATTATCGTCGATATTATCGTCGTTATTATCGTCGTTATTATCGTCGTTAAAATCGTAGATATTATTGTCATTATCATCGTTGTTATCGTCGTTAATATCGTCATTACCATAGTTATTATCGTCAAAATTATCGTCGTCAATGTCGTCGTTATTATCGTCATTATCATCGTTGCTATCGTCGTTATTATCCTCATAAATATCGTTGTTAATATCGTTGTTATTATCGTTATTATCATCGTTGTTATCGTCGTTATTTCGTCGTTATTATCGTCGTTATTATCGTCGTTATTATCGTCGTCATTATCGTCGTTAATATCGTCGTTATTATCGTCATTATCATCGTTGTTATCGTCGTTATTATCCTCATAATTATCGTCGTTAATATCGTCGTTATTGTCGTCATTTTCATCGATGTTATCTTTGTTATTATCCTCATAATTATCGTCGTTAATATCGTCGTTTTTTCGTCATTATCATCGTTGTTATCGTCCTTAATATCGTCGTTATTTCGTCATTATCATCGTTGTTATCGTCGTTATTATCGTCGTTATTATCTTCGATATAAGGTTATTATCGGCGTTATAATCAACGTTAATATCATCGCTATTATCGTCGTTATTATCGTCGTTATTATCGTCGATATTATCGTCGTTATTATCGTCGTTATTATCGTCGTTATTATCGTCGTTATTATCGTCGTTAAAATCGTCGTTATTATTGTCATTATCATCGTTGTTATCGGCGTTAATATCGTCATTATCATAGTTATTATCGTCAAAATTATCGTCGTCAATGTCGTCGTTATTATCCTCATAATTATCGTCGTTAATATCGTCGTTATTGTCGTCATTTTCATCGATGTTATCTTTGTTATTATCCTCATAATTATCGTCGTTAATATCGTCGTTTTTTCGTCATTATCATCGTTGTTATCGTCCTTAATATTGTCGTTATTTCGTCATTATCATCGTTGTTATCGTCGTTATTATCGTCGTTATTATCTTCGATATAACGTTATTATCGGCGTTATAATCAACGTTAATATCATCGCTATTGTCGTCGTTATTATCGTCGTTATTATCCTCATAATTATCGTCGTTAATATCGACGCTATTTTGTCATTATCATCGTTGTTATCGTTGTTATTATCGTCATTATCATCGTCGATATTATCGTCGTTATTATCGTCATTTTCATCGTTGTTATCTTCGTTATTATCCTCATAATTATCGTCGTTAATATCGTCGTTATTTCGTCATTATCATCGTTGTTATCGTCGTTATTTTCGTCGTTATTATCTTCGATATAACGTTATTATCGTCGTTATAATCAACGTTAATATCATCGCTATTATCGTCGTTAATATCGTCGTTATTATCGTCGATATTATCGTCGTTATTATCGTCGATATTATCGTCGTTATTATCGTCGTCATTATCGTCGTTAATATCGTCGTTATTATTGACATTATCATCGTTGTTATCGTCGTTAATATCGTCATTATCATAGTTATTATCGTCAAAATTATCGTCGTCAATGTCGTCGTTATTATCGTCATTATCATCGTTGCTATCGTCGTTATTATCCTCATAAATATCGTCGTAAATACCGTTGTTATTATCGTTATTATCATCGTTGTTATCGTCGTTATTTCGTCGTTATTATCGTCGATATTATCGTCGTTATTATCGTCGCCATTATCGTCTTTAATATCGTCGTTATTATAGTTATTATCATCGTTGTTATCGTCGTTATTATCCTCATAATTATCGTCGTTAATATCGTCGTTATTATCGTCATTTTCATCGATATTATCTTCGTTATTATCCTCATAATTGTCGTCGTTAATATCGTCGTTATTTCGTCATTATCATCGTTGTTATCGTCGTTATTATCGTCGTTATTATCTTCGATATAACGTTATTATCGTCGTTATTATCGTCGTTATAATCAACGTTAATATCATCGCTATTATCGTCGTTATTATCGTCGTTATTATCGTCGTCATTATCGTCGTTAATATAATCGTTATTATCGTCATTATCATCGTTGTTATCGTCGTTATTATCCTCATAATTATCGTTGTTAATATCGTCGTTATTGTCGTCATTTTCATCGATGTTATCTTTGTTATTATCCTCAAAATTATCGTCGTTAATATCGTCGTTTTTTCGTCATTATCATCGTTGTTATCGTCCTTAATATCGTCGTTATTTCGTCATTATCATCGTTGTTATCGTCGTTATTATCGTCGTTATTATCTTCGATATAACGTTATTATCGGCGTTATAATCAACGTTAATATCATCGCTATTGTCGTCGTTATTATCGTCGTTATTATCCTCATAATTATCGTCGTTAATATCGACGTTATTTTGTCATTATCATCGTTGTTATCGTTGTTATTATCGTCATTAATATCTTCGATATAACGTTATTATCGGCGTTATAATCAACGTTAATATCATCGCTATTATCGTCGTTATTATCGTCGTTATTATCGTCGATATTATCGTCATTATTATCGTCGTTATTATCGTCGTTATTATCGTCGTTATTATCGTCGTTATTATCGTCGTTATTATCGTCGTCATTATCGTCGTTAATATCGTCGTTATTATCGTCATTATCATCGTTGTTATCGTCGTTATTATCCTCATAATTATCGTCGTTAATATCGTCGTTATTGTCGTCATTTTCATCGTTGTTATCTTCGTTATTATCCTCATAATTATCGTCGTTAATATCGTCGTTATTTCGTCATTATCATCGTTGTTATCGTCGTTATTATAGTCATTATTAACTTCGATATAACGTTATTATCGGCGTTATAATCAACGTTAATATCATCGCTATTATCGTCGTTAATATCGTCGTTATTATCGTCGATATTATCGTCGTTATTATCGTCGATATTATCGTCGTTATTATCGTCGTCATTATCGTCGTTAATATCGTCGTTATTATTGACATTATCATCGTTGTTATCGTCGTTAATATCGTCATTATCATAGTTATTATCGTCAAAATTATCGTCGTCAATGTCGTCGTTATTATCGTCATTATCATCGTTGCTATCGTCGTTATTATCCTCATAAATATCGTCGTAAATACCGTTGTTATTATCGTTATTATCATCGTTGTTATCGTCGTTATTTCGTCGTTATTATCGTCGATATTATCGTCGTTATTATCGTCGCCATTATCGTCTTTAATATCGTCGTTATTATAGTTATTATCATCGTTGTTATCGTCGTTATTATCCTCATAATTATCGTCGTTAATATCGTCGTTATTATCGTCATTTTCATCGATATTATCTTCGTTATTATCCTCATAATTGTCGTCGTTAATATCGTCGTTATTTCGTCATTATCATCGTTGTTATCGTCGTTATTATCGTCGTTATTATCTTCGATATAACGTTATTATCGTCGTTATTATCGTCGTTATAATCAACGTTAATATCATCGCTATTATCGTCGTTATTATCGTCGTTATTATCGTCGTCATTATCGTCGTTAATATAATCGTTATTATCGTCATTATCATCGTTGTTATCGTCGTTATTATCCTCATAATTATCGTTGTTAATATCGTCGTTATTGTCGTCATTTTCATCGATGTTATCTTTGTTATTATCCTCAAAATTATCGTCGTTAATATCGTCGTTTTTTCGTCATTATCATCGTTGTTATCGTCCTTAATATCGTCGTTATTTCGTCATTATCATCGTTGTTATCGTCGTTATTATCGTCGTTATTATCTTCGATATAACGTTATTATCGGCGTTATAATCAACGTTAATATCATCGCTATTGTCGTCGTTATTATCGTCGTTATTATCCTCATAATTATCGTCGTTAATATCGACGTTATTTTGTCATTATCATCGTTGTTATCGTTGTTATTATCGTCATTAATATCTTCGATATAACGTTATTATCGGCGTTATAATCAACGTTAATATCATCGCTATTATCGTCGTTATTATCGTCGTTATTATCGTCGATATTATCGTCATTATTATCGTCGTTATTATCGTCGTTATTATCGTCGTTATTATCGTCGTTATTATCGTCGTTATTATCGTCGTCATTATCGTCGTTAATATCGTCGTTATTATCGTCATTATCATCGTTGTTATCGTCGTTATTATCCTCATAATTATCGTCGTTAATATCGTCGTTATTGTCGTCATTTTTATCGTTGTTATCTTCGTTATTATCCTCATAATTATCGTCGTTAATATCGTCGTTATTTCGTCATTATCATCGTTGTTATCGTCGTTATTATAGTCATTATTAACTTCGATATAACGTAATTATCGGCGTTATAATCAACGTTAATATCATCGCTATTATCGTCGTTATTATCGTCGTTATTATCGTCGATATTATCGTCGTTATTATCGTCGATATTATCGTCGTTATTATCGTCGTTATTATCGTCGTTATTATCGTCGTTATTATCGTCGTTAAAATCGTAGATATTATTGTCATTATCATCGTTGTTATCGTCGTTAATATCGTCATTATCATAGTTATTATCGTCAAAATTATCGTCGTCAATGTCGTCGTTATTATCCTCATTATTATCGTCGTTAAAATCGTCGTTATTTCGTCATTATCATCGTTGTTATCGTCGTTATTATCGTCGTTATTATCTTCGATATAACGTTATTATCGGCGTTATAATCAACGTTAATATCATCGCTATTATCGTCGTTATTATCGTCGTTATCGTCGATATTATCGTCGTTATTATCGTCGATATTATCGTCGTTATTATCGTCGTTATTATCGTCGTTAAAATCGTCGTTATTATTGTCATTATCATCGTTGTTATCGTCGTTAATATCGTCATTATCATAGTTATTATCGTCAAAATTATCGTCGTCAATGTCGTCGTTATTATCCTCATAATTATCGTCGTTAATATCGACGTTATTTTGTCATTATCATCGTTGTTATCGTTGTTATTATCGTCATTATTATCGTCGATATTATCGTCGTTATTATCGTCATTTTCATCGTTGTTATCTTCGTTATTATCCTCATAATTATCGTCGTTAATATCGTCGTCATTTCGTCATTATCATCGTTGTTATCGTCGTTATTATCGTCGATATTATCTTCGATATAACGTTATTATCGGCGTTATAATCAACGTTAATATCATCGCTATTATCGTCGTTATTATCGTCGATATTATCGTCGTTATTATCGTCGATATTATCGTCGTTATTATCGTCGTTATTATCGTCGTTAAAATCGTAGATATTATTGTCATTATCATCGTTGTTATCGTCGTTAATATCGTCATTACCATAGTTATTATCGTCAAAATTATCGCGTCAATGTCGTCGTTATTATCGTCATTATCATCGTTGCTATCGTCGTTATTATCCTCATAAATATCGTCGTTAATATCGTTGTTATTATCGTTATTATCATCGTTGTTATCGTCGTTATTTCGTCGTTATTATCGTCGTTATTATCGTCGTTATTATCGTCGTCATTATCGTCGTTAATATCGTCGTTATTATCGTCATTATCATCGTTGTTATCGTCGTTATTATCCTCATAATTATCGTCGTTAATATCGTCGTTATTGTCGTCATTTTCATCGATGTTATCGTCGTTAATATCGTCATTATCATAGTTATTATCGTCAGAATTATCGTCGTCAATGTCGTCGTTATTAGCGTCGTTATTATCATCGTTGTTATCGTCGTTATTATCGTCGTTATTATCTTCGATATAACGTTATTATCGTCGTTATAATCAACGTTAATATCATCGCTATTATCGTCGTTATTATCGTCGTTATTATCGTCGATATTATCGTCGTTATTATCGTCGATATTATCGTCGTTATTATCGTCGTCATTATCGTCGTTAATATCGTCGTTATTATTGACATTATCATCGTTGTTATCGTCGTTAATATCGTCATTATCATAGTTATTATCGTCAAAATTATCGTCGTCAATGTCGTCGTTATTATCGTCATTATCATCGTTGCTATCGTCGTTATTATCCTCATAAATATCGTCGTAAATACCGTTGTTATTATCGTTATTATCATCGTTGTTATCGTCGTTATTTCGTCGTTATTATCGTCGATATTATCGTCGTTATTATCGTCGCCATTATCGTCTTTAATATCGTCGTTATTATAGTTATTATCATCGTTGTTATCGTCGTTATTATCCTCATAATTATCGTCGTTAATATCGTCGTTATTATCGTCATTTTCATCGATATTATCTTCGTTATTATCCTCATAATTGTCGTCGTTAATATCGTCGTTATTTCGTCATTATCATCGTTGTTATCGTCGTTATTATCGTCGTTATTATCTTCGATATAACGTTATTATCGTCGTTATTATCGTCGTTATAATCAACGTTAATATCATCGCTATTATCGTCGTTATTATCGTCGTTATTATCGTCGTCATTATCGTCGTTAATATAATCGTTATTATCGTCATTATCATAGTTGTTATCGTCGTTATTATCCTCATAATTATCGTTGTTAATATCGTCGTTATTGTCGTCATTTTCATCGATGTTATCTTTGTTATTATCCTCATAATTATCGTCGTTAATATCGTCGTTTTTTCGTCATTATCATAGTTGTTATCGTCCTTAATATCGTCGTTATTTCGTCATTATCATCGTTGTTATCGTCCTTATTATCCTCATAATTATCGTCGTTAATATCGTCGTTATTTTGTCATAATCATCGTCGTTAATGTCGTCGTTATTATCGTCATTATCATCGTTGTTATCGTCCTTATCATCCTCATAATTATCGTCGTTAATATCGTCGTTATTTTGTCATAATCATCGTCGTTAATGTCGTCGTTATTATCGTCATTATCTACGTTGTTATCGTCATAAATATCATCGTTAATATCGTCGTTATTATTGTCATTATCTTCTTTTTATCGTCGTTATTATCGTCGTCAATATCGTCGTTATTATCGTCGTGAATATCGTCGTTATTATCGTCGTTATTATCGCCGTTAATATCGTCATTAATATCGTCATTATCATCGTTGTTATCGTCCTTATTATCCTCATAATTATCGTCGTTAATATCGTCGTTATTTTGTCATAATCATCGTCGTTAATGTTGTCGTTATTATCGTCATTATCATCGTTGTTATCGTCCTTATCATCCTCATAATTATCGTCGTTAATATCGTCGTTATTTTGTCATAATCATCGTCGTTAATATCGTCGTTATTTAGTCATAATCATCGACGTTAATGTCGTCGTTATTATCGTCATTGACTTCGTTGTTATCGTCATAATTATAATCGTTAATATCGTCGTTATTATTGTCATTATCTTCTTTTTATCGTCGTTATTATCGTCGTTAATATCGTCTTTATTATCGTCGTTATTATCGTCGTTAATATCGTCGTTAATATCGTCATTATCATTGTTGTTATCGTCCTTATCATCCTCATAATTATCGTCGTTAATATCGTCGTTATTTTGTCATAATTGTCGTCGTTAATGTCGTCGTTATTATCGTCATTATCATCGTTGTTATCGTCATTATCATCCTCATAATTATCGTCGTTAATATCGTCGTTATTTTGTCATAATCATCGTCGTTAATGTCGTCGTTATTATCGTCATTATCTTCGTTGTTATCGTCATAATTATCATCGTTAATATCGTCGTTATTATTGTCATTATCTTCTTTTTATCGTCGTTATTATCGTCGTTAATATCGTCGTTAATATCGTCATTATCATCGTTGTTATCGTCCTTATCATCCTCATAATTATCGTCGTTAATATCGTCGTTATTTTGTCATAATCATCGTCGTTAATGTCGTCGTTATTATCGTCATTATCTTCGTTGTTATCGTCGTTATTATCCTCATAATTATCGTCGTTAATATCGTCGTTATTTTGTCATAATCATCGTCGTTTATGTCGTTGTTATTATCGTCATTATCTACGTTGTTATCGTCATAAATATCATCTTTAATATCGTCGTTATTATTTTCATTTTCTTCTTTTTATCGTCGTTATTATCGTCGTTAATATCGTCGTTATTATCGTCGGTAATATCGTCGTTATTATCGTCGTTATTATCGCCGTTAATATCGTCATTAATATCGTCATTATCATCGTTGTTATCGTCCTTATTATCCTCATAATTATCGTCGTTAATATCGTCGTTATTTTGTCATAATCATCGTCGTTAATGTCGTCGTTATTATCGTCATTTTCATCGTTGTTATCGTCCTTATCATCCTCATAATTATCGTCGTTAATATCGTCGTTATTTTGTCATAATCATCGTCGTTAATATCGTCGTTATTTAGTCATAATCATCGTCGTTAATGTCGTCGTTATTATCGTCATTATCTACGTTGTTATCGTCATAAATATCATCGTTAATATCGTCGTTATTATTGTCATTTTCTTCTTTTTATCGTCGTTATTATCGTCGTTAATATCGTCGTTATTATCGTCGTTATTATCGTCGTTAATATCGTCGTTAATATCTTCATTATCATCGTTGTTATCGTCCTTATCATCCTCATAATTATCGTCGTTAATATCGTAGTTATTTTGTCATAATCATCGTCGTTAATGTCGTCGTTATTATCGTCATTATCATCGTTGTTATCGTCCTTATCATCCTCATAATTATCGTCGTTCATATCGTCGTTATTTTGTCATAATCATCGTCGTTAATGTCGTCGTTATTATCGTCATTATCTACGTTGTTATCGTCATAAATATCATCGTTAATATCGTCGTTATTATTGTCATTTTCTTCTTTTTATCGTCGTTATTATCGTCGTTAATATCGTCGTTATTATCGTCGTTATTATCGTCGTTAATGTCGTCGTTATTATCGTCATTATCATCGTTGATATCGTCTTATCATCCTCATAATTATCGTCGTTAATATCGTCGTTATTTTGTCATAATCATCGTCGTTAATGTCGTCGTTTGTTATCGTCATTATCATCGTTGTTATCGTCATTATCATCCTCATAATTATCGTCGTTAATATCGTCGTTATTTTGTCATAATCATCGTCGTTAATGTCGTCGTTATTATCGTCATTATCTTCGTTGTTATCGTCATAATTATCATCGTTAATATCGTCGTTATTATTGTCATTATCTTCTTTTTATCGTCGTTATTATCGTCGTTAATATCGTCGTTAATATCGTCATTATCATCGTTGTTATCGTCCTTATCATACTCATAATTATCGTCGATAATATCGTCGTTATTTTGTCATAATCATCGTCGTTAATGTCGTCGTTATTATCGTCATTATCTTCGTTGTTATCGTCGTTATTATCCTCATAATTATCGTCGTTAATATCGTCGTTATTTTGTCATAATCATCGTCGTTTATGTCGTTGTTATTATCGTCATTATCTACGTTGTTATCGTCATAAATATCATCTTTAATATCGTCGTTATTATTGTCATTTTCTTCTTTATATCGTCGTTATTATCGTCGTTAATATCGTCGTTATTATCGTCGTTATTATCGTCGTTATTTTGTCATAATCATCGTCGTTAATGTCGTCGTTATTATCGTCATTATCATCGTTGTTATCGTCCTTATCATCCTCATAATTATCGTCGTTAATATCGTCGTTATTTTGTCATAATCATCGTCGTTAATGTCGTCGTTATTATCGTCATTATCATCGTTGTTACGTCCTTATTATCCTCATAATTATCGTCGTTAATATCATCGTTATTTTGTCATAATCATCGTCGTTAATGTCGTCGTTATTATCGTCATTATCTTCGTTGTTATCGTCATTATTATCATCGTTAATATCGTCGTTATTATTGTCATTATCTTCTTTTTATCGTCGTTATTATCGTCGTTAATATCGTCGTTAATATCGTCATTATCATCGTTGTTATCGTCCTTATCATCCTCATAAATATCGTCGTTAATATCGTCGTTATTTTGTCATAATCATCGTCGTTAATGTCGTCGTTATTATCGTCATTATCTTCGTTGTTATCGTCGTTATTATCCTCATAATTATCGTCGTTAATATCGTCGTTATTTTGTCATAATCATCGTCGTTTATGTCGTTGTTATTATCGTCATTATCTACGTTGTTATCGTCATAAATATCATCTTTAATATCGTCGTTATTATTGTCATTTTCTTCTTTTTATCGTCGTTATTATCGTCGTTAATATCGTCGTTATTATCGTCGGGAATATCGTCGTTATTATCGTCGTTATTATCGCCGTTAATATCGTCATTAATATCGTCATTATCATCGTTGTTATCGTCCTTATTATCCTCATAATTATCGTCGTTAATATCGTCGTTATTTTGTCATAATCATCGTCGTTAATGTCGTCGTTATTATCGTCATTATCATCGTTGTTATCGTCCTTATCATCCTCATAATTATCGTCGTTAATATCGTCGTTATTTTGTCATAATCATCGTCGTTAATATCGTCGTTATTTAGTCATAATCATCGTCGTTAATGTCGTCGTTATTATCGTCATTATCTACGTTGTTATCGTCATAAATATCATCGTTAATATCGTCGTTATTATTGTCATTTTCTTCTTTTTATCGTCGTTATTATCGTCGTTAATATCGTCGCTATTATCGTCGTTATTATCGTCGTTAATATCGTCGTTAATATCTTCATTATCATCGTTGTTATCGTCCTTATCATCCTCATAATTATCGTCGTTAATATCGTCGTTATTTTGTCATAATCATCGTCGTTAATGTCGTCGTTATTATCGTCATTATCATCGTTGTTATCGTCCTTATCATCCTCATAATTATCGTCGTTAATATCGTCGTTATTTTGTCATAATCATCGTCGTTAATGTCGTCGTTATTATCGTCATTATCAACGTTGTTATCGTCATAAATATCATCGTTAATATCGTCGTTATTATTGTCATTATCTTCTTTTTATCGTCGTTATTATCCTCTTTATCATCCTCATAATTATCGTCGTTAATATCATCGTTATTTTGTCATAATCATCGTCGTTAATGTCGTCGTTAATATCGTCATTATCTTCGTTGTTATCGTCATAATTATCATCGTTAATATCGTCGTTATTATTGTCATTATCTTCTTTTTATCCTCGTTATTATCGTCGTTAATATCGTCTTTATTATCGTCGTTATTATCGTCGTTAATATCGTCGTTAATATCGTCATTATCATCGTTGTTATCGTCCTTATCATCCTCATATATGTCGTCGTTAATATCGTCGTTATTTTGTCATAATCATCGTCGTTAATATCGTCGTTAATATCGTCATTATCATCGTTGTTATCGTCCTTATTATCCTCATAATTATCGTCGTTAATATCGTCGTTATTTTGTCATAATCATCGTCGTTAATGTCGTCGTTATTATCGTCATTATCATCCTTGTTATCGTCCTTATTATCCTCATAATTATCGTCGTTAATATCGTCGTTATTTTGTCATAATATCGTCGTTAATGTCGTCGTTATTATCGTCATTATCTTCGTTGTTATCGTCATAATTATCATCGTTAATATCGTCGTTATTATTGTCATTATCTTCTTTTTATCGTCGTCATTATCGTCGTTAATATCGTCTTTAATATCGTCGTTATTATAGTCGTTAATATCGTCGTTAATATCGTCATTATCATCGTTGTTATCGTTCTTATCATCCTCATAATTGTCGTCGTTAATATCGTCGTTATTTTGTCATAATCATCGTCGTTAATATCGTCGTTAATATCGCCATTATCATCGTTGTTATCGTCCTTATTATCCTCATAATTATCATCGTTAATATCGTCGTTATTATTGTCATTATCTTATTTTTATCGTCGTTATTATCGTCGTTAATATCGTCGTTATTGCGTCATAATCATCGTCGTTAATATCGTCGTTAATATCGTCATTATCATCGTTGTTATCGTCCTTATTATCCTCATAATTATCGTCGTTAATATCGTCGTTATTTTGTCATAATCATCGTCGTTAATGTCGTCGTTATTATCGTCATTATCTTCGTTGTTATCGTCATAATTATCATCGTTAATATCGTCGTTATTATTGTCATTATCTTCTTTTTATCGTCGTTATTATCGTCGTTAATATCGTCATTAATATCGTCATTATCATTGTTGTTATCGTCCTTATCATCCTCATAATTATCGTCGTTAATATCGTCGTTATTTTGTCATAATCATCGTCGTTAATGTCGTCGTTATTATCGTCATTATCATCGTTGTTATCGTCCTTATTATCCTCATAATTATCGTCGTTAATATCGTCGTTATTTTGTCATAATCATCGTCGTTAATGTCGTCGTTATTATCGTCATTATCATCGTTGTTATCGTCCTTATCATCCTCATAATTATCGTCGTTAATATCGTCGTTATTTTGTTATAATCATCGTCGTTAATGTCGTCGTTATTATCGTCATTATCTTCGTTGTTATCGTCATAATTATCATCGTTAATATCGTCGTTATTATTGTCATTATCTTCTTTATATCGTCGTTAATATCGTCATTAATATCGTCATTATCATCGTTGTTATCGTCCTTATTATCCTCATAATTATCGTCGTTAATATCGTCGTTATTTTGTCATAATCATCGTCGTTAATGTCGTCGTTATTATCGTCATTATCAAAGTTGTTATCGTCCTCATCATCCTCATAATTATCGTCGTTAATATCGTCGTTATTTTGTCATAATCATCGTCGTTAATGTCGTCGTTATTATCGTCATTATCATCGTTGTTATCGTCCTTATCATCCTCATAATTATCGTCGTTAATATCGTCGTTATTTTGTCATAATCATCGTCGTTAATGTCGTCGTTATTATCGTCATTATCTACGTTGTTATTGTCATAAATATCATCGTTAATATCGTCGTTATTATTGTCATTATCTTCTTTTTATCGTCGTTATTATCGTCCTTAATATCGTCGTTATTATCGTCGTTATTATCGTCGTCAATATCGTCGTTATTATCGTCGTTATTATCGCCGTTAATATCGTCATTAATATCGTCATTATCATCGTTGTTATCGTCCTTATTATCCTCATAATTATCGTCGTTAATATCGTCGTTATTTTGTCATAATCATCGTCGTTAATGTCGTCGTTATTATCGTCATTATCTACGTTGTTATCGTCATAAATATCATAGTTAATATCGTCGTTATTATTGTCATTATCTTCTTTTTATCGTCGTTATTATCGTCGTTAATATCGTCGTTATTATCGTCGTTATTATCGACGTCAATATCGTCGTTAATATCGTCATTATCATCGTTGTTATCGTCCTTATCATCCTCTTAATTGTCGTCGTTAATATCGTCGTTATTTTGTCATAATCATCGTCGTTAATGTCGTCGTTATTATCGTCATTATCTACGTTGTTAAGGTCATAAATATCATCGTTAATATCGTCGTTATTATTGTCATTATCTTCTTTTTATCGTCGTTATTATCGTCGTTAATATCGTCGTTATTATCGTCGTTAATATCGTCGTTAATATCGTCATTATCATCGTTGTTATCGTCCTTATTATCCTCATAATTATCGTCGTTAATATCGTCGTCATTTTGTCATAATCATCGTCATTAATGTCGTCGTTATTATCGTCATTATCATCGTTGTTATCGTCCTTATAATCCTCATAATTATCGTTCTTAATATCGTCGTTATTTTGTCATAATCATCGTCGTTAATGTCGTCGTTATTATCGTCATTATCTTCGTTGTTATCGTCATAATTATCATCGTTAATATCGTCGTTATTATTGTCATTATCTTCTTTTTATCGTCGTTATTATCGTCGTTAATATCGTCGTTATTATCGTCGTTAATATCGTCGTTATTATCGTCGTTAATATCGTCGTTAATATCGTCATTATCATCGTTGTTATCGTCCTTATTATCCTCATAATTATCGTCGTTAATATCGTCGTTATTTTGTCATAATCATCGTCGTTAATGTCGTCGTTATTATCGTCATTATCTTCGTTGTTATCGTCGTTATTATCCTCATAATTATCGTCGTTAATATCGTCGTTATTTTGTCATAACCATCGTCGTTAATGTCGTCGTTATTATCGTCATTATCTACGTTGTTTTCGTCATAAATATCATCGTTAATATCGTCGTTATTATTGTCATTTTCTTCTTTTTATCGTCTTTATTATCGTCGTTAATATCGTCGTTATTATCGTCGTTATTATCGTCGTTAATATCGTCGTTAATATCGTCATTATCATCGTTGTTATCGTCCTTATCATCCTCATAATTATCGTCGTTAATATCGTCGTTATTTTGTCATAATCATCGTCGTTAATGTCGTCGTTATTATCGTCATTATCATCGTTATTATCGTCCTTATCATCCTCATAATTATCGTCGTTAATATCGTCGTTATTTTGTCATAATCATTGTCGTTAATGTCGTCGTTATTATCGTCATTATCTTCGTTGTTATCGTCATAATTATCATCGTTAATATCGTCGTTATTATTGTCATTATCTTCTTTTTATCGTCGTTATTATCGTCGTTAATATCGTCTTTATTATCGTCATTATTATCGTCGTTAATATCGTCGTTAATATCGTCATTATCATCGTTGTTATCGTCCTTATCATCCTCTTAATTGTCGTCGTTAATATCGTCGTTATTTTGTCATAATCATCGTCGTTAATATCGTCGTTAATATCGTCATTATCATCTTTGATATCGTCCTTATTATCCTCATAATTATCGTCGTTAATATCGTCGTTATTTTGTCATAATCATCGTCGTTAATGTCGTCGTTATTATCGTCATTATCATCGTTGTTATCGTCCTTATCATCCTCATAATTATCGTCGTTAATATCGTCGTTATTTTGTTATAATCATCGTCGTTAATGTCGTCGTTATTATCGTCATTATCTTCGTTGTTATCGTCATAATTATCATCGTTAATATCGTCGTTATTATTGTCATTATCTTCTTTTTATCGTCGTTATTATCGTCGTTAATATCGTCATTAATATCGTCATTATCATCGTTGTTATCGTCCTTATTATCCTCATAATTATCGTCGTTAATATCGTCGTTATTTTGTCATAATCATCGTCGTTAATGTCGTCGTTATTATCGTCATTATCATCGTTGTTATCGTCCTCATCATCCTCATAATTATCGTCGTTAATATCGTCGTTATTTTGTCATAATCATCGTCGTTAATGTCGTCGTTATTATCGTCATTATCTACGTTGTTATCGTCATAAATATCATCGTTAATATCGTCGTTATTATTGGCATTATCTTCTTTTCATCGTCGTTATTAACGTCGTTATTATCGTCGTTAATATCGTCGTTCATATCGTCATTATCATCGTTGTTATCGTCCTTATTATCCTCATAATTATCGTCGTTAATATCGTCGTTATTTTGTCATAATCATCGTCGTTAATATCGTCGTTATTTAGTCATAATCATCGACGTTAATGTCGTCGTTATTATCGTCATTGACTTCGTTGTTATCGTCATAATTATCATCGTTAATATCGTCGTTATTATTGTCATTGTCTTCTTTTTATCGTCGTTATTATCGTCGTTAATATCGTCTTTATTATCTTCGTTATTATCGTCGTTAATGTCGTCGTTATTATCGTCATTATCATCGTTGTTATCGTCCTCATCATCCTCATAATTATCGTCGTTAATATCGTCGTTATTTTGTCATAATCATCGTCGTTAATGTCGTCGTTATTATCGTCATTATCTTCGTTGTTATCGTCATAATTTTCATCGTTAATATCGTCGTTATTATTGTCATTATCTTCTTTTTATCGTCGTTATTCTCGTCGTTAATATCGTCTTTATTATCGTCATTATTATCGTCGTTATTATCGTCGATAATATCGCCATTATCATCGTTGTTATCGACCTTATCATCCTCATAATTGTCGTCGTTAATATCGTCGTTATTTTGTCATAATCATCGTCGTTAATATCGTCGTTAATATCGTCATTATCATCGTTGTTATCGTCCTTATTATCCTCATAATTATCGTCGTTAATATCGTCGTTATTTTGTCATAATCATCGTCGTTAATGTCGTCGTTATTATCGTCATTATCATCGTTGTTATCGTCCTTATCATCCTCATAATTATCGTCGTTAATATCGTCGTTATTTTGTCATAATCATCGTCGTTAATGTCGTCGTTATTATCGTCATTATCTTCGTTGGTATCGTCATAATTATCATCGTTAATATCGTCGTTATTATTGTCATTATCTTCTTTTTATCGTCGTTATTATCGTCGTTAATATCGTCTTTATTATCGTCGTTATTATCGTCGTTAATATCGTCGTTAATATCGTCACTATCATCGTTGTTATCGTCCTTATCATCCTCATAATTATCGTCGTTAATATCGTCGTTATTTTGTCATAATCATCGTCGTTAATGTCGTCGTTATTATCGTCATTATCTTCGTTGTTATCGTCATAATTATCATCGTTAATATCGTCGTTATTATTGCCATTATCTTCTTTTTATCGTCGTTATTATCGTCGTTAATATCGTCATTAATATCGTCATTATCATCGTTGTTATCGTCCTTATTATCCTCATAATTATCGTCGATAATATCGTCGTTATTTTGTCATAATCATCGTCGTTAATGTCGTCGTTATTATCGTCATTATCATCGTTGTTATCGTCCTTATCATCCTCATAATTATCGTCGTTAATATCGTCGTTATTTTGTCATAATCATCGTCGTTAATGTCGTCGTTATTATCGTCATTATCTTCGTTGTTATCGTCGTTATTATCCTCATAATTATCGTCGTTAATATCGTCGTTATTTTGTCATAATCATCGTCGTTAATGTCGTCGTTATTATCGTCATTATCTTCGTTGTTATCGTCATAATTATCATCGTTAATATCGTCGTTATTATTGTCATTATCTTCTTTTTATCGTCGTTATTATCGTCGTTAATATCGTCATTAATATCGTCATTATCATCGTTGTTATCGTCCTTATTATCCTCATAATTATCGTCGTTAATATCGTCGTTATTTTGTCATAATCATCGTCGTTAATGTCGTCGTTATTATCGTCATTATCATCGTTGTTATCGTCCTCATCATCCTCATAATTATCGTCGTTAATATCGTCGTTATTTTGTCATAATCATCGTCGTTAATGTCGTCGTTATTATCGTCATTATCTACGTTGTTATCGTCATAAATATCATCGTTAATATCGTCGTTATTATTGTCATTATCTTCTTTTTATCGTCGTTATTATCGTCCTTATTATCCTCATAATTATCGTCGTTAATATCGTCGTTATTTTGTCAAAATCATCGTCGTTAATGTCGTCGTTATTATCGTCATTGTGTTCGTTGTTATCGTCATAATTATCATCGTTAATATCGTCGTTATTATTGTCATTGTCTTCTTTTTATCGTCGTTATTATCGTCGTTAATATCGTCTTTATTATCGTCGTTATTATCGTCGTTTATATCGTTGTTAATATCGTCATTATCATTGTTGTTATCGTCCTTATCATTCTCATAATTATCGTCGTTAATTTCGTCGTTATTTTGTCATAATCATCGTCGTTAATGTCGTCGTTATTATCGTCATTAACTACATTGTTGTCGTCCTTATCATCCTCATAATTATCGTCGTTAATATCGTCGTTATTTTGTCATAATCATCGTCGTTAATGTCGTCGTTATTATCGTCATTATCATCGTTGTTATCGTCCTTATCATCCTCATAATTATCGTCGTTAATATCGTCGTTATTTTGTCAAAATCATCGTCGTTAATGTCGTCGTTATTATCGTCATTATCTACGTTGTTATCGTCATAAATATCATCGATAATATCGTCGTTATTATTGTCATTATCTTCTTTTCATCGTCGTTATTAACGTCGTTATTATCGTCGTTAATATCGTCGTTAATATCGTCATTATCATCGTTGTTATCGTCCTTATTATCCTCATAATTATCGTCGTTAATATCGTCGTTATTTTGTCATAATCATCGTCGTTAATATCGTCGTTATTTAGTCATAATCATCGACGTTAATGTCGTCGTTATTATCGTCATTGTCTTCTTTGTTATCGTCATAATTATCATCGTTAATATCGTCGTTATTATTGTCATTGTCTTCTGTTTATCGTCGTTATTATCGTCGTTAATATCGTCTTTATTATCGTCGTTATTATCGTCGTTTATATCGTTGTTAATATCGTCATTATCATTGTTGTTATCGTCCTTATCATCCTCATAATTATCGTCGTTAATTTCGTCGTTATTTTGTCATAATCATCGTCGTTAATGTCGTCGTTATTATCGTCATTATCATCGTTATTATCGTCCTTATCATCCTCATAATTATCGTCGTTAATATCGTCGTTATTTTGTCATAATCATTGTCGTTAATGTCGTCGTTATTATCGTCATTATCTTCGTTGTTATCGTCATAATTATCATCGTTAATATCGTCGTTATTATTGTCATTATCTTCTTTTTATCGTCGTTATTATCGTCGTTAATATCGTCTTTATTATCGTCATTATTATCGTCGTTAATATCGTCGTTAATATCGTCATTATCATCGTTGTTATCGTCCTTATCATCCTCTTAATTGTCGTCGTTAATATCGTCGTTATTTTGTCATAATCATCGTCGTTAATATCGTTGTTAATATCGTCATTATCATCTTTGTTATCGTCCTTATTATCCTCATAATTATCGTCGTTAATATCGTCGTTATTTTGTCATAATCATCGTCGTTAATGTTGTCGTTATTATCGTCATTATCATCGTTGTTATCGTCCTCATCATCCTCATAATTATCGTCGTTAATATCGTCGTTATTTTGTCATAATCATCGTCGTTAATGTCGTCGTTATTATCGTCATTATCTACGTTGTTATCGTCATAAATATCATCGTTAATATCGTCGTTATTATTGTCATTATCTTCTTTTTATCGTCGTTATTATCGTCCTTATTATCCTCATAATTATCGTCGTTAATATCGACGTTATTTTGTCAAAATCATCGTCGTTAATGTCGTCGTTATTATCGTCATTATCTACGTTGTTATCGTCATAAATATCATCGATAATATCGTCGTTATTATTGTCATTATCTTCTTTTTATCGTAGTTATTAACGTCGTTATTATCGTCGTTAATATCGTCGTTAATATCGTCATTATCATCGTTGTTATCGTCCTTATTATCCTCATAATTATCGTCGTTAATATCGTCGTTATTTTGTCATAATCATCGTCGTTAATATCGTCGTTATTTAGTCATAATCATCGAAGTTAATGTCGTCGTTATTATCGTCATTGACTTCGTTGTTATCGTCATAATTATCATCGTTAATATCGTCGTTATTATTGTCATTATCTTCTTTTTATCGTCGTTATTATCGTCGTTAATATCGTCTTTATTATCGTCGTTATTATCGTCGTTAATATCGTTGTTAATATCGTCATTATCATTGTTGTTATCGTCCTTATCATCCTCATAATTATCGTCGTTAATATCGTCGTTATTTTGTCATAATCATCGTCGTTAATGTCGTCGTTATTATCGTCATTATCTACGTTGTTATCGTCATAAATTTCATCGTTAATATCGTCGTTATTATTGTCATTTTCTTCTTTTTATCGTCGTTATTATCGTCGTTAATATCGTCGTTATTATCGTCGTTATTATCGTCGTTAATATCGTCGTTAATATCGTCATTATCATCGTTGTTATCGTCCTTATCATCCTCATAATTATCGTCGTTAATATCGTCGTTATTTTGTCATAATCATCGTCGCTAATGTCGTCGTTATTATCGTCATTATCTTCGTTGTTATCGTCATAATTATCATCGTTAATATCGTCGTTAGTATTGCCATTATCTTCTTTTTATCGTCGTTATTATCGTCGTTAATATCGTCATTAATATCGTCATTATCATCGTTATTATCGTCCTTATCATCCTCATAATTATCGTCGTTAATATCGTCGTTATTTTGTCATAATCATTGTCGTTAATGTCGTCGTTATTATCGTCATTATCTTCGTTGTTATCGTCATAATTATCATCGTTAATATCGTCGTTATTATTGTCATTATCTTCTTTTTATCGTCGTTATTATCGTCGTTAATATCGTCATTAATATCGTCATTATCATCGTTGTTATCGTCCTTATTATCCTCATAATTATCGTCGTTAATATCGTCGTTATTTTGTCATAATCATCGTCGTTATTATCGTCATTATCATCGTTGTTATCGTCCTCATCATCCTCATAATTATCGTCGTTAATATCGTCGTTATTTTGTCATAATCATCGTCGTTAATGTCGTCGTTATTATCGTCATTATCTACGTTGTTATCATCATAAATATCATCGTTAATATCGTCGTTATTATTGTCATTATCTTCTTTTAATCGTCGTTATTATCGTCGTTAATATCGTCGTTATTATCGTCGTTATTATCGTCGTTAATGTCGTCGTTATTATCGTCATTATCATCGTTGTTATCGTCCTTATCATCCTCATAATTATCGTCGTTAATATCGTCGTTATTTTGTTATAATCATCGTCGTTAATGTCATCGTTATTATCGTCATTATCTTCGTTGTTATCGTCGTTATTATCCTCATAATTATCGTCGTTAATATCATCGTTTTTTTGTCAAAATCATCGTCGTTAATGTCGTCGTTATTATCGTCATTATCTACGTTGTTATCGTCATAAATATCATCGTTAATATCGTCGTTATTATTGTCATTATCATTTTTTTATCGTCGTTATTATCGTCGTTAATATCGTCTTTATTATCGTCGTTATTATCGTCGTTAATATCGTCGTTAATATCGTCATTATCATCGTTGTTATCCTCCTTATCATCCTCATAATTGTCGTCGTTAATATCGTCGTTATTTTGTCATAATCATCGTCGTTAATATCGTCGTTAATATCGTCATTATCATCGATGTTATCGTCCTTATTATCCTCATAATTATCGTCGTTAATATCGTCGTTATTTTGTCATAATCATCGTCGTTAATGTCGTCGTTATTATCGTCATTATCATCGTTATTATCGTCCTTAACATCCTCATAATTATCGTCGTTAATATCGTCGTTATTTTGTCATAATCATTGTCGTTAATGTCGTCGTTATTATCGTCATTATCTTCGTTGTTATCGTCATAATTATCATCGTTAATATCGTCGTTATTATTGTCATTATCTTCTTTTTATCGTCGTTATTATCGTCGTTAATATCGTCATTAATATCGTCATTATCATCGTTGTTATCGTCCTTATTATCCTCATAATTATCGTCGTTAATATCGTCGTTATTTTGTCATAATCATCGTCGTTATTATCGTCATTATCATCGTTGTTATCGTCCTCATCATCCTCATAATTATCGTCGTTAATATCGTCGTTATTTTGTCATAATCATCGTCGTTAATGTCGTCGTTATTATCGTCATTATCTACGTTGTTATCATCATAAATATCATCGTTAATATCGTCGTTATTATTGTCATTATCTTCTTTTAATCGTCGTTATTATCGTCGTTAATATCGTCGTTATTATCGTCGTTATTATCGTCGTTAATGTTGTCGTTATTATCGTCATTATCATCGTTGTTATCGTCCTTATCATCCTCATAATTATCGTCGTTAATATCGTCGTTATTTTGTCATAATCATCGTCGTTAATGTCGTCGTTATTATCGTCATTATCTACGTTGTTATCGTCATAAATATCATCGTTAATATCGTCGTTATTATTGTCATTATCTTCTTTTTATCGTCGTTATTATCCTCCTTATCATCCTCATAATTATCGTCGTTTATATCGTCGTTATTTTGTCATAATCATCGTCGTTAATGTCGTCGTTATTATCGTCATTATCTTCGTTGTTATCGTCATAATTATCATCGTTAATATCGTCGTTATTATTGTCATTATCTTCTTTTTATCGTCGTTATTATCGTCGTTAATATCGTCTTTATTATCGTCGTTATTATCGTCGTTAATATCGTCGTTAATATCGTCATTATCATCGTTATTATCGTCCTTATCATCCTCATAATTCTCGTCGTTAATATCGTCGTTATTTTGTCATAATCGTCGTCGTTAATATCGTCGTTAATATCGTCATTAACATCGTTGTTATCGTCCTTATTATCCTCATAATTATCGTCGTTAATATCGTCGTTATTTTGTCATAATCATCGTCGTTAATGTCGTCGTTATTATCGTCATTATCATCGTTGTTATCGTCCTTATCATCCTCATAATTATCGTCGTTAATATCGTCGTTATTTTGTCATAATCATCGTCGTTAATGTCGTCGTTATTATCGTCATTATCTTCGTTATTATCGTCATAATTATCATCGTTAATATCGTCGTTACTATTGTCATTATCTTCTTTTTATCGTCGTTATTATCGTCGTTAATATCGTCTTTATTATCGTCGTTATTATCGTCGTTAATATCGTCGTTAATATCGTCATTATCATCGTTGTTATCGTTCTTATCATCCTCATAATTGTCGTCGTTAATATCGTCGTTATTTTGTCATAAACATCGTCGTTAATATCGTCGTTAATATCGTCATTATCATCGTTGTTATCGTCCTTATTATCCTCATAATTATCGTCGTTAATATCGTCGTTATTTTGTCATAATCATCGTCGTTAATGTCGTCGTTATTATCGTCATTATCATCGTTGTTATCGTCCTTATCATTCTCATAATTATCGTCGTTAATATCGTCGTTATTTTGTCATAATCATCGTCGTTAATGTCGTCGTTATTATCGTCATTATCTTCGTTGTTATCGTCATAATTATCATCGTTAATATCGTCGTTATTATTGTCATTATCTTCTTTTTATCGTCGTTATTATCGTCGTTAATATCGTCTTTATTATCGTCGTTATTATCGTCGTTAATATCGTCGTTAATATCGTCATTATCATCGTTATTATCGTCCTTATTATCCTCATAATTATCGTCGTTAATACCGTCTTATTATGTCATAATCATTGTCGTTAATGTCGTCGTTATTATCGTCATTATCTACGTTGTTATCGTCATAAATATCATCGTTAATATCGTCGTTATTATTGTCATTATCATTTTTTTATCGTCGTTATTATCGTCGTTAATATCGTCATTATCATCGTTGTTATCCTCCTTATCATCCTCATAATTGTCGTCGTTAATATCGTCGTTATTTTGTCATAATCATCGTCGTTAATATCGTCGTTAATATCGTCATTATCATCGATGTTATCGTCCTTATTATCCTCATAATTATCGTCGTTAATATCGTCGTTATTTTGTCATAATCATCGTCGTTAATGTCGTCGTTATTATCGTCATTATCATCGTTATTATCGTCCTTAACATCCTCATAATTATCGTCGTTAATATCGTCGTTATTTTGTCATAATCATTGTCGTTAATGTCGTCGTTATTATCGTCATTATCTTCGTTGTTATCGTCATAATTATCATCGTTAATATCGTCGTTATTATTGTCATTATCTTCTTTTTATCGTCGTTATTATCGTCGTTAATATCGTCATTAATATCGTCATTATCATCGTTGTTATCGTCCTTATTATCCTCATAATTATCGTCGTTAATATCGTCGTTATTTTGTCATAATCATCGTCGTTATTATCGTCATTATCATCGTTGTTATCGTCCTCATCATCCTCATAATTATCGTCGTTAATATCGTCGTTATTTTGTCATAATCATCGTCGTTAATGTCGTCGTTATTATCGTCATTATCTACGTTGTTATCATCATAAATATCATCGTTAATATCGTCGTTATTATTGTCATTATCTTCTTTTAATCGTCGTTATTATCGTCGTTAATATCGTCGTTATTATCGTCGTTATTATCGTCGTTAATGTTGTCGTTATTATCGTCATTATCATCGTTGTTATCGTCCTTATCATCCTCATAATTATCGTCGTTAATATCGTCGTTATTTTGTCATAATCATCGTCGTTAATGTCGTCGTTATTATCGTCATTATCTACGTTGTTATCGTCATAAATATCATCGTTAATATCGTCGTTATTATTGTCATTATCTTCTTTTTATCGTCGTTATTATCCTCCTTATCATCCTCATAATTATCGTCGTTTATATCGTCGTTATTTTGTCATAATCATCGTCGTTAATGTCGTCGTTATTATCGTCATTATCTTCGTTGTTTTCGTCATAATTATCATCGTTAATATCGTCGTTATTATTGTCATTATCTTCTTTTTATCGTCGTTATTATCGTCGTTAATATCGTCTTTATTATCGTCGTTATTATCGTCGTTAATATCGTCGTTAATATCGTCATTATCATCGTTATTATCGTCCTTATCATCCTCATAATTCTCGTCGTTAATATCGTCGTTATTTTGTCATAATCGTCGTCGTTAATATCGTCGTTAATATCGTCATTATCATCGTTGTTATCGTCCTTATTATCCTCATAATTATCGTCGTTAATATCGTCGTTATTTTGTCATAATCATCGTCGTTAATGTCGTCGTTATTATCGTCATTATCATCGTTGTTATCGTCCTTATCATCCTCATAATTATCGTCGTTAATATCGTCGTTATTTTGTCATAATCATCGTCGTTAATGTCGTCGTTATTATCGTCATTATCTTCGTTATTATCGTCATAATTATCATCGTTAATATCGTCGTTACTATTGTCATTATCTTCTTTTTATCGTCGTTATTATCGTCGTTAATATCGTCTTTATTATCGTCGTTATTATCGTCGTTAATATCGTCGTTATTATCGTCATTATCATCGTTGTTATCGTCCTTATCATCCTCATAATTGTCGTCGTTAATATCGTCGTTATTTTGTCATAAACATCGTCGTTAATATCGTCGTTAATATCGTCATTATCATCGTTGTTATCGTCCTTATTATCCTCATAATTATCGTCGTTAATATCGTCGTTATTTTGTCATAATCATCGTCGTTAATGTCGTCGTTATTATCGTCATTATCATCGTTGTTATCGTCCTTATCATTCTCATAATTATCGTCGTTAATATCGTCGTTATTTTGTCATAATCATCGTCGTTAATGTCGTCGTTATTATCGTCATTATCTTCGTTGTTATCGTCATAATTATCATCGTTAATATCGTCGTTATTATTGTCATTATCTTCTTTTTATCGTCGTTATTATCGTCGTTAATATCGTCTTTATTATCGTCGTTATTATCGTCGTTAATATCGTCGTTAATATCGTCATTATCATCGTTATTATCGTCCTTATTATCCTCATAATTATCGTCGTTAATATCGTCGTTATTATGTCATAATCATTGTCGTTAATGTCGTCGTTATTATCGTCATTATCTACGTTATTATCGTCATAAATATCATCGATAATATCGTCGTTATTATTGTCATTATCTTCTTTTTATCGTCGTTATTAACGTCGTTATTATCGTCGTTAATATCGTCGTTAATATCGTCATTATCATCGTTGTTATCGTCCTTATTATCCTCATAATTATCGTCGTTAATATCGTCGTTATTTTGTCATAATCATCGTCGTTAATATCGTCGTTATTTTGTCATAATCATCGACGTTAATGTCGTCGTTATTATCGTCATTATCTTCGTTGTTATCGTCATAATTAACATCGTTAATATCGTCTTTATTATTGTCATTATCTTCTTTTTATCGTCGTTATTATCGTCGTTAATATCGTCTTTATTATCGTCGTTATTATTGTCGTTAATATCGTCGTTAATATCGTCATTATCATCGTTGTTATCGTCCTTATCATCCTCATAATTATCGTCGTTAATATCGTCGTTATTTTGTCATAATCATCGTCGTTAATGTCGTCGTTGTTATCGTCATTATCATCGTTGTTATCGTCCTTATCATCCTCATAATTATCGTCGTTAATATCGTCGTTATTTTGTCATAATCATCGTCGTTAATGTCGTCGTTATTATCGTCATTATCTACGTTGTTATCGTCATAAATATCATCGTTAATATCGTCGTTATTATTGTCATTATCTTCTTTTTATCGTCGTTATTATCGTCCTTATCATCCTCATAATTATCGTCGTTAATATCGTCGTTATTTTGTCATAATCATCGTCGTTAATGTCGTCGTTATTCTCGTCATTTTCTTCGTTGTTATCGTCATAATTATCATCGTTAATATCGTCGTTATTATTGTCATTATCTTCTTTTTATCGTCGTTATTATCGTCGTTAATATCGTCTTTATTATCGTCGTTATTATCGTCGTTAATATCTTCGTTAATATCGTCATTATCATCGTTGTTATCGTCCTTATCATCCTCATAATTGTCGTCGTTAATATCGTCGTTATTTTGTCATAATCATCGTCGTTAATATCGTCGTTAATATCGTCATTATCATCGATGTTATCGTCCTTATTATCCTCATAATTATCGTCGTTAATATCGTCGTTATTTTGTCATAATCATCGTCGTTAATGTCGTCGTTATTATCGTCATTATCATCGTTATTATCGTCCTTATCATCCTCATAATTATCGTCGTTAATATCGTCGTTATTTTTTCATAATCATTGTCGTTAATGTCGTCGTTATTATCGTCATTATCTTCGTTGTTATCGTCATAATTATCATCGTTAATATCGTCGTTATTATTGTCATTATCTTCTTTTTATCGTCGTTATTATCGTCGTTAATATCGTCATTAATATCGTCATTATCATCGTTGTTATCGTCCTTATTATCCTCATAATTATCGTCGTTAATATCGTCGTTATTTTGTCATAATCATCGTCGTTATTATCGTCATTATCATCGTTGTTATCGTCCTCATCATCCTCATAATTATCGTCGTTAATATCGTCGTTATTTTGTCATAATCATCGTCGTTAATGTCGTCGTTATTATCGTCATAATCTACGTTGTTATCATCATAAATATCATCGTTAATATCGTCGTTATTATTGTCATTATCTTCTTTTAATCGTCGTTATTATCGTCGTTAATATCGTCGTTATTATCGTCGTTATTATCGTCGTTAATGTTGTCGTTATTATCGTCATTATCATCGTTGTTATCGTCCTTATCATCCTCATAATTATCGTCGTTAATATCGTCGTTATTTTGTCATAATCATCGTCGTTAATGTCGTCGTTATTATCGTCATTATCTACGTTGTTATCGTCATAAATATCATCGTTAATATCGTCGTTATTATTGTCATTATCTTCTTTTTATCGTCGTTATTATCCTCCTTATCATCCTCATAATTATCGTCGTTTATATCGTCGTTATTTTGTCATAATCATCGTCGTTAATGTCGTCGTTATTATCGTCATTATCTTCGTTGTTTTCGTCATAATTATCATCGTTAATATCGTCGTTATTATTGTCATTATCTTCTTTTTATCGTCGTTATTATCGTCGTTAATATCGTCTTTATTATCGTCGTTATTATCGTCGTTAATATCGTCGTTAATATCGTCATTATCATCGTTATTATCGTCCTTATCATCCTCATAATTATCGTCGTTAATATCGTCGTTATTTTGTCATAATCGTCGTCGTTAATATCGTCGTTAATATCGTCATTATCATCGTTGTTATCGTCCTTATTATCCTCATAATTATCGTCGTTAATATCGTCGTTATTTTGTCATAATCATCGTCGTTAATGTCGTCGTTATTATCGTCATTATCATCGTTGTTATCGTCCTTATCATCCTCATAATTATCGTCGTTAATATCGTCGTTATTTTGTCATAATCATCGTCGTTAATGTCGTCGTTATTATCGTCATTATCTTCGTTATTATCGTCATAATTATCATCGTTAATATCGTCGTTACTATTGTCATTATCTTCTTTTTATCGTCGTTATTATCGTCGTTAATATCGTCTTTATTATCGTCGTTATTATCGTCGTTAATATCGTCGTTAATATCGTCATTATCATCGTTGTTATCGTTCTTATCATCCTCATAATTGTCGTCGTTAATATCGTCGTTATTTTGTCATAAACATCGTCGTTAATATCGTCGTTAATATCGTCATTATCATCGTTGTTATCGTCCTTATTATCCTCATAATTATCGTCGTTAATATCGTCGTTATTTTGTCATAATCATCGTCGTTAATGTCGTCGTTATTATCGTCATTATCATCGTTGTTATCGTCCTTATCATTCTCATAATTATCGTCGTTAATATCGTCGTTATTTTGTCATAATCATCGTCGTTAATGTCGTCGTTATTATCGTCATTATCTTCGTTGTTATCGTCATAATTATCATCGTTAATATCGTCGTTATTATTGTCATTATCTTCTTTTTATCGTCGTTATTATCGTCGTTAATATCGTCTTTATTATCGTCGTTATTATCGTCGTTAATATCGTCGTTAATATCGTCATTATCATCGTTATTATCGTCCTTATTATCCTCATAATTATCGTCGTTAATATCGTCGTTATTATGTCATAATCATTGTCGTTAATGTCGTCGTTATTATCGTCATTATCATCGTTGTTATCGTCCTTATCATCCTCATAATTATCGTCGTTAATATCGTCGTTATTTTGTCATAATCATCGTCGTTAATGTCGTCGTTATTATCGTCATTATCTTCGTTATTATCGTCATAATTATCATCGTTAATATCGTCGTTACTATTGTCATTATCTTCTTTTTATCGTCGTTATTATCGTCGTTAATATCGTCTTTATTATCGTCGTTATTATCGTCGTTAATATCGTCGTTAATATCGTCATTATCATCGTTGTTATCGTTCTTATCATCCTCATAATTGTCGTCGTTAATATCGTCGTTATTTTGTCATAAACATCGTCGTTAATATCGTCGTTAATATCGTCATTATCATCGTTGTTATCGTCCTTATTATCCTCATAATTATCGTCGTTAATATCGTCGTTATTTTGTCATAATCATCGTCGTTAATGTCGTCGTTATTATCGTCATTATCATCGTTGTTATCGTCCTTATCATTCTCATAATTATCGTCGTTAATATCGTCGTTATTTTGTCATAATCATCGTCGTTAATGTCGTCGTTATTATCGTCATTATCTTCGTTGTTATCGTCATAATTATCATCGTTAATATCGTCGTTATTATTGTCATTATCTTCTTTTTATCGTCGTTATTATCGTCGTTAATATCGTCTTTATTATCGTCGTTATTATCGTCGTTAATATCGTCGTTAATATCGTCATTATCATCGTTATTATCGTCCTTATTATCCTCATAATTATCGTCGTTAATATCGTCGTTATTATGTCATAATCATTGTCGTTAATGTCGTCGTTATTATCGTCATTATCTACGTTATTATCGTCATAAATATCATCGATAATATCGTCGTTATTATTGTCATTATCTTCTTTTTATCGTCGTTATTAACGTCGTTATTATCGTCGTTAATATCGTCGTTAATATCGTCATTATCATCGTTGTTATCGTCCTTATTATCCTCATAATTATCGTCGTTAATATCGTCGTTATTTTGTCATAATCATCGTCGTTAATATCGTCGTTATTTTGTCATAATCATCGACGTTAATGTCGTCGTTATTATCGTCATTATCTTCGTTGTTATCGTCATAATTAACATCGTTAATATCGTCTTTATTATTGTCATTATCTTCTTTTTATCGTCGTTATTATCGTCGTTAATATCGTCTTTATTATCGTCGTTATTATTGTCGTTAATATCGTCGTTAATATCGTCATTATCATCGTTGTTATCGTCCTTATCATCCTCATAATTATCGTCGTTAATATCGTCGTTATTTTGTCATAATCATCGTCGTTAATGTCGTCGTTGTTATCGTCATTATCATCGTTGTTATCGTCCTTATCATCCTCATAATTATCGTCGTTAATATCGTCGTTATTTTGTCATAATCATCGTCGTTAATGTCGTCGTTATTATCGTCATTATCTACGTTGTTATCGTCATAAATATCATCGTTAATATCGTCGTTATTATTGTCATTATCTTCTTTTTATCGTCGTTATTATCGTCCTTATCATCCTCATAATTATCGTCGTTAATATCGTCGTTATTTTGTCATAATCATCGTCGTTAATGTCGTCGTTATTCTCGTCATTTTCTTCGTTGTTATCGTCATAATTATCATCGTTAATATCGTCGTTATTATTGTCATTATCTTCTTTTTATCGTCGTTATTATCGTCGTTAATATCGTCTTTATTATCGTCGTTATTATCGTCGTTAATATCTTCGTTAATATCGTCATTATCATCGTTGTTATCGTCCTTATCATCCTCATAATTGTCGTCGTTAATATCGTCGTTATTTTGTCATAATCATCGTCGTTAATATCGTCGTTAATATCGTCATTATCATCGATGTTATCGTCCTTATTATCCTCATAATTATCGTCGTTAATATCGTCGTTATTTTGTCATAATCATCGTCGTTAATGTCGTCGTTATTATCGTCATTATCATCGTTATTATCGTCCTTATCATCCTCATAATTATCGTCGTTAATATCGTCGTTATTTTTTCATAATCATTGTCGTTAATGTCGTCGTTATTATCGTCATTATCTTCGTTGTTATCGTCATAATTATCATCGTTAATATCGTCGTTATTATTGTCATTATCTTCTTTTTATCGTCGTTATTATCGTCGTTAATATCGTCATTAATATCGTCATTATCATCGTTGTTATCGTCCTTATTATCCTCATAATTATCGTCGTTAATATCGTCGTTATTTTGTCATAATCATCGTCGTTATTATCGTCATTATCATCGTTGTTATCGTCCTCATCATCCTCATAATTATCGTCGTTAATATCGTCGTTATTTTGTCATAATCATCGTCGTTAATGTCGTCGTTATTATCGTCATTATCTACGTTGTTATCATCATAAATATCATCGTTAATATCGTCGTTATTATTGTCATTATCTTCTTTTAATCGTCGTTATTATCGTCGTTAATATCGTCGTTATTATCGTCGTTATTATCGTCGTTAATGTTGTCGTTATTATCGTCATTATCATCGTTGTTATCGTCCTTATCATCCTCATAATTATCGTCGTTAATATCGTCGTTATTTTGTCATAATCATCGTCGTTAATGTCGTCGTTATTATCGTCATTATCTACGTTGTTATCGTCATAAATATCATCGTTAATATCGTCGTTATTATTGTCATTATCTTCTTTTTATCGTCGTTATTATCCTCCTTATCATCCTCATAATTATCGTCGTTTATATCGTCGTTATTTTGTCATAATCATCGTCGTTAATGTCGTCGTTATTATCGTCATTATCTTCGTTGTTTTCGTCATAATTATCATCGTTAATATCGTCGTTATTATTGTCATTATCTTCTTTTTATCGTCGTTATTATCGTCGTTAATATCGTCTTTATTATCGTCGTTATTATCGTCGTTAATATCGTCGTTAATATCGTCATTATCATCGTTATTATCGTCCTTATCATCCTCATAATTCTCGTCGTTAATATCGTCGTTATTTTGTCATAATCGTCGTCGTTAATATCGTCGTTAATATCGTCATTATCATCGTTGTTATCGTCCTTATTATCCTCATAATTATCGTCGTTAATATCGTCGTTATTTTGTCATAATCATCGTCGTTAATGTCGTCGTTATTATCGTCATTATCATCGTTGTTATCGTCCTTATCATCCTCATAATTATCGTCGTTAATATCGTCGTTATTTTGTCATAATCATCGTCGTTAATGTCGTCGTTATTATCGTCATTATCTTCGTTATTATCGTCATAATTATCATCGTTAATATCGTCGTTACTATTGTCATTATCTTCTTTTTATCGTCGTTATTATCGTCGTTAATATCGTCTTTATTATCGTCGTTATTATCGTCGTTAATATCGTCGTTAATATCGTCATTATCATCGTTGTTATCGTTCTTATCATCCTCATAATTGTCGTCGTTAATATCGTCGTTATTTTGTCATAAACATCGTCGTTAATATCGTCGTTAATATCGTCATTATCATCGTTGTTATCGTCCTTATTATCCTCATAATTATCGTCGTTAATATCGTCGTTATTTTGTCATAATCATCGTCGTTAATGTCGTCGTTATTATCGTCATTATCATCGTTGTTATCGTCCTTATCATTCTCATAATTATCGTCGTTAATATCGTCGTTATTTTGTCATAATCATCGTCGTTAATGTCGTCGTTATTATCGTCATTATCTTCGTTGTTATCGTCATAATTATCATCGTTAATATCGTCGTTATTATTGTCATTATCTTCTTTTTATCGTCGTTATTATCGTCGTTAATATCGTCTTTATTATCGTCGTTATTATCGTCGTTAATATCGTCGTTAATATCGTCATTATCATCGTTATTATCGTCCTTATTATCCTCATAATTATCGTCGTTAATATCGTCGTTATTATGTCATAATCATTGTCGTTAATGTCGTCGTTATTATCGTCATTATCTACGTTATTATCGTCATAAATATCATCGATAATATCGTCGTTATTATTGTCATTATCTTCTTTTTATCGTCGTTATTAACGTCGTTATTATCGTCGTTAATATCGTCGTTAATATCGTCATTATCATCGTTGTTATCGTCCTTATTATCCTCATAATTATCGTCGTTAATATCGTCGTTATTTTGTCATAATCATCGTCGTTAATATCGTCGTTATTTTGTCATAATCATCGACGTTAATGTCGTCGTTATTATCGTCATTATCTTCGTTGTTATCGTCATAATTAACATCGTTAATATCGTCTTTATTATTGTCATTATCTTCTTTTTATCGTCGTTATTATCGTCGTTAATATCGTCTTTATTATCGTCGTTATTATTGTCGTTAATATCGTCGTTAATATCGTCATTATCATCGATGTTATCGTCCTTATTATCCTCATAATTATCGTCGTTAATATCGTCGTTATTTTGTCATAATCATCGTCGTTAATGTCGTCGTTATTATCGTCATTATCATCTTTGTTATCGTCCTTATTATCCTCGTAATTATCGTCGTTAATATCGTCGTTATTTTGTCATAATCATCGTCGTAAATGTCGTCGTTATTATCGTCATTATCATCGTTGTTATCGTCTTTATCATCCTCATAATTATCGTCGTTAATATCGTCGTTATTTTGTAATAATCATCGTCGTTATTATCGTCATTATCTTCGTTGTTATCGTCGTTATTATCCTCAAAATTATCGTCGTTAATATCGTCGTTATTTTGTCATAATCATCGTCGTTAATGTCGTCGTTATTATCGTCATTATCATCTTTGTTATCGTCCTTATTATCCTCGTAATTATCGTCGTTAATATCGTCGTTATTTTGTCATAATCATCGTCGTAAATGTCGTCGTTAATATCGTCATTATCATCGTTGTTATCGTCCTTATCATCCTCATAATTATCGTCGTTAATATCGTCGTTATTTTGTCATAATCATCGTCGTTAATGTCGTCGTTATTATCGTCATTATCTTCGTTGTTATCGTCGTTATTATCCTCATTATTATCGTCGTTAATATCGTCGTTATTTTGTCATAAACATCGTCGTTAATGTCGTCGTTATTATCGTCATTATCTTCGTTGTTATCGTCTTTATTATCCTCATAATTATCGTCGTTAATATCGTCGTTATTTTGTAATAATCATCGTCGTTATTATCGTCATTATCTTCGTTGTTATCGTCGTTATTATCCTCAAAATTATCGTCGTTAATATCGTCGTTATTTTGTCATAATCATCGTCGTTAATGTCGTCGTTATTATCGTCATTATCATCTTTGTTATCGTCCTTATTATCCTCGTAATTATCGTCGTTAATATCGTCGTTATTTTGTCATAATCATCGTCGTAAATGTCGTCGTTATTATCGTCATTATCATCGTTGTTATCGTCTTTATCATCCTCATAATTATCGTCGTTAATATCGTCGTTATTTTGTCATAATCATCGTCGTTAATGTCGTCGTTATTATCGTCATTATCATCTTTGTTATCGTCCTTATTATCCTCGTAATTATCGTCGTTAATATCGTCGTTATTTTGTCATAATCATCGTCGTAAATGTCGTCGTTATTATCGTCATTATCATCGTTGTTATCGTCTTTATCATCCTCATAATTATCGTCGTTAATATCGTCGTTATTTTGTCATAATCGTCGTCGTTAATGTCGTCGTTATTATCGTCATTATCATCGTTGTTATCGTCCTTATCATCCTCATAATTATCGTCGTTAATATCGTCGTTATTTTGTCATAATCATCGTCGTTAATGTCGTCGTTATTATCGTCATTATCTACGTTGTTATCGTCATAAATATCATCGTTAATATCGTCGTTATTATTGTCATTATCTTCTTTTTATCGTCGTTATTATCGTCCTTATCATCCTCATAATTATCGTCGTTAATATCGTCGTTATTTTGTCATAATCATCGTCGTTAATGTCGTCGTTATTATCGTCATTATCTTCGTTGTTATCGTCATAATTATCATCGTTAATATCGTCGTTATTATTGTCATTATCTTATTTTTATCGTCGTTATTATCGTCGTTAATATCGTCTTTATTATCGTCGTTATTATCGTCGTTAATATCTTCGTTAATATCGTCATTATCATCGTTGTTATCGTCCTTATCATCCTCATAATTGTCGTCGTTAATATCGTCGTTATTTTGTCATAATCATCGTCGTTAATATCGTCGTTAATATCGTCATTATCATCGTTGTTATCGTCCTTATCATCCTCATAATTATCGTCGTTAATATCGTCGTTATTTTGTCATAATCATCGTCGTTAATGTCGTCGTTATTATCGTCATTATCTTCGTTGTTATCGTCGTTATTATCCTCATTATTATCGTCGTTAATATCGTCGTTATTTTGTCATAATCATCGTCGTTAATGTCGTCGTAATTATCGTCATTATCTACGTTGTTATAGTCATAAATATCATCGTTAATATCGTCGTTATTATTGTCATTTTCTTCTTTTTATCGTCGTTATTATTGTCGATAATATCGTCGTTATTATCGTCGTTATTATCGTCGTTAATATCGTCGTTAATATCGTCATTATCATCGTTGTTATCGTCCTTATCATCCTCATAATTATCGTCGTTAATATCGTCGTTATTTTGTCATAATCATCGTCGTTAATGTCGTCGTTATTATCGTCATTATCTTCGTTGTTATCGTCATAATTATCATCGTTAATATCGTCGTTATTATTGTCAATATCTTCTTTTTATCGTCGTTATTATCGTCGTTAATATCGTCTTTATTATCGTCGTTATTATCGTCGTTAATATCGTCGTTAATATCGTCATTATCATCGTTGTTATCGTCCTTATTATCCTCATAATTATCGTCGTTAATATCGTCGTTATTTTGTCATAATCATCGACGTTAATGTCGTCGTTATTATCGTCATTGACTTCGTAGTTATCGTCATAATTATCATCGTTAATATCGTCGTTATTATTGTCATTATCTTCTTTTTATCGTCGTTATTAAGGTCGTTAATATCGTCTTTACTATCGTCGTTATTATCGTCGTTAATATCGTCGTTAATATCGTCATTATCATCGTTGTTATCGTCCGTATCATCCTCATAATTATCGTCGTTAATATCGTCGTTATTTTGTCATAATCATCGTCGTTAATGTCGTCGTTATTATCGTCATTATCATCGTTGTTATCGTCCTTATCATCCTCATAATTATCGTCGTTCATATCGTCGTTATTTTGTCATAATCATCGTCGTTAATGTCGTCGTTATTATCGTCATTATCATCGTTGTTATCGTCCTTATCATCATCATAATTATCGTCGTTAATATCGTCGTAATTTTGTCATAATCATCGTCGTTAATGTCGTCGTTATTATCGTCATTATCTTCGTAGTTATCGTCGTTATTATCGTCATTATCTTCGTAGTTATCGTCGTTATTATCGTCATTAATATCGTCGTTATTATCGTCATTATCGTCGTTTTTATCATCATAATTATAGTCGTTATTATCGTCGTTAATATCGTCACTGTCATCGTTGTTATCGTCGTTATTATCCTCATAATTATCGTCGTTAATATCGTCATTATCTTCGCTGTTATCGTCATAATTATCATCGTTAATATCGTCGTTATTATTTTTATTATCTTCTTTTTATCGTCGTTATTATCATCGTTAATATCGTCGTTATTATCGTCGTTATTATCGTCGTTATTATCGTCGTTACTATCGTCGTTAATATCGTCATTATCATCGTTGTTATCGTCCTTATTATCCTCATAATTATTGTCGTTAATATCGTCGTTATTTTGTCATAAACATCGTCGTTAATGTCGTCGTTATTATCGTCATTATCTTCGTTGTTATCGTCGTTATTATCCTCAAAATTATCGTCGTTAATATCGTCGTTATTTTGTCATAATCATCGTCGTTAATGTCGTCGTTATTATCGTCATTATCATCTTTGTTATCGTCCTTATTATCCTCGTAATTATCGTCGTTAATATCGTCGTTATTTTGTCATAATCATCGTCGTAAATGTCGTCGTTATTATCGTCATTATCATCGTTGTTATCGTCTTTATCATCCTCATAATTATCGTCGTTAATATCGTCGTTATTTTGTCATAATCATCGTCGTTAATGTCGTCGTTATTATCGTCATTATCATCTTTGTTATCGTCCTTATTATCCTCGTAATTATCGTCGTTAATATCGTCGTTATTTTGTCATAATCATCGTCGTAAATGTCGTCGTTATTATCGTCATTATCATCGTTGTTATCGTCTTTATCATCCTCATAATTATCGTCGTTAATATCGTCGTTATTTTGTCATAATCGTCGTCGTTAATGTCGTCGTTATTATCGTCATTATCATCGTTGTTATCGTCCTTATCATCCTCATAATTATCGTCGTTAATATCGTCGTTATTTTGTCATAATCATCGTCGTTAATGTCGTCGTTATTATCGTCATTATCTACGTTGTTATCGTCATAAATATCATCGTTAATATCGTCGTTATTATTGTCATTATCTTCTTTTTATCGTCGTTATTATCGTCCTTATCATCCTCATAATTATCGTCGTTAATATCGTCGTTATTTTGTCATAATCATCGTCGTTAATGTCGTCGTTATTATCGTCATTATCTTCGTTGTTATCGTCATAATTATCATCGTTAATATCGTCGTTATTATTGTCATTATCTTATTTTTATCGTCGTTATTATCGTCGTTAATATCGTCTTTATTATCGTCGTTATTATCGTCGTTAATATCTTCGTTAATATCGTCATTATCATCGTTGTTATCGTCCTTATCATCCTCATAATTGTCGTCGTTAATATCGTCGTTATTTTGTCATAATCATCGTCGTTAATATCGTCGTTAATATCGTCATTATCATCGTTGTTATCGTCCTTATCATCCTCATAATTATCGTCGTTAATATCGTCGTTATTTTGTCATAATCATCGTCGTTAATGTCGTCGTTATTATCGTCATTATCTTCGTTGTTATCGTCGTTATTATCCTCATTATTATCGTCGTTAATATCGTCGTTATTTTGTCATAATCATCGTCGTTAATGTCGTCGTTATTATCGTCATTATCTACGTTGTTATAGTCATAAATATCATCGTTAATATCGTCGTTATTATTGTCATTTTCTTCTTTTTATCGTCGTTATTATTGTCGATAATATCGTCGTTATTATCGTCGTTATTATCGTCGTTAATATCGTCGTTAATATCGTCATTATCATCGTTGTTATCGTCCTTATCATCCTCATAATTATCGTCGTTAATATCGTCGTTATTTTGTCATAATCATCGTCGTTAATGTCGTCGTTATTATCGTCATTATCTTCGTTGTTATCGTCATAATTATCATCGTTAATATCGTCGTTATTATTGTCAATATCTTCTTTTTATCGTCGTTATTATCGTCGTTAATATCGTCTTTATTATCGTCGTTATTATCGTCGTTAATATCGTCGTTAATATCGTCATTATCATCGTTGTTATCGTCCTTATTATCCTCATAATTATCGTCGTTAATATCGTCGTTATTTTGTCATAATCATCGACGTTAATGTCGTCGTTATTATCGTCATTGACTTCGTAGTTATCGTCATAATTATCATCGTTAATATCGTCGTTATTATTGTCATTATCTTCTTTTTATCGTCGTTATTAAGGTCGTTAATATCGTCTTTACTATCGTCGTTATTATCGTCGTTAATATCGTCGTTAATATCGTCATTATCATCGTTGTTATCGTCCTTATCATCCTCATAATTATCGTCTTTAATATCGTCGTTATTTTGTCATAATCATCGTCGTTAATGTCGTCGTTATTATCGTCATTATCATCGTTGTTATCGTCCTTATCATCCTCATAATTATCGTCGTTCATATCGTCGTTATTTTGTCATAATCATCGTCGTTAATGTCGTCGTTATTATCGTCATTATCATCGTTGTTATCGTCCTTATCATCATCATAATTATCGTCGTTAATATCGTCGTAATTTTGTCATAATCATCGTCGTTAATGTCGTCGTTATTATCGTCATTATCTTCGTTGTTATCGTCATAATTATCATCGTTAATATCGTCGTTATTATTGTCATTATCTTCTTTTTATCGTCGTTATTATCGTCGTTAATATCGTCTTCATTATCGTCGTTATTATCGTCGTTAATATCGTCGTTAATATCGTCATTATCATCGTTGTTATCGTCCTTATCATCCTCATAATTGTCGTCGTTAATTTCGTCGTTATTTTGTCATAATCATCGTCGTTAATATCGTCGTTAATATCGTCATTATCATCGTTGTAATCGTCCTTATCATCCTCATAATTATCGTCGTTAATATCGTCGTTATTTTGTCATAATCATCGTCGTTAATGTCGTCGTTATTATCGTCATTATCATCGTTGTTATCGTCCTTATCATCCTCATAATTATCGTCGTTCATATCGTCGTTATTTTGTCATAATCATCGTCGTTAATGTCGTCGTTATTATCGTCATTATCATCGTTGTTATCGTCCTTATCATCATCATATTTATCGTCGTTAATATCGTCGTAATTTTGTCATAATCATCGTCGTTAATGTCGTCGGTATTATCGTCATTAACTACGTTGTTATCGTCATAAATATCATCGTTAATATCGTCGTTATTATTGTCATTTTCTTCTTTTTATCGTCGTTATTATCGTCGTTAATATCGTCGTTATTATCGTCGTTATTATCGTCGTTAATATCGTCGTTAATATCTTCATTATCATCGTTGTTATCGTCCTTATCATCCTCATAATTATCGTCGTTAATATCGTCGTTATTTTGTCATAATCATCGTCGTTAATGTCGTCGTTATTATCGTCATTATCTACGTTGTTATCGTCATAAATATCATCGTTAATATCGTCGTTATTATTGTCATTATCTTCTTTTTATCGTCGTTATTATCCTCCTTATCATCCTCATAATTATCGTCGTTAATATCGTCGTTATTTTGTCATAATCATCGTCGTTAATGTCGTCGTTATTATCGTCATTATCTTCTTTTTATCGTCGTTATTATCGTCGTTAATATCGTCATTAATATGGTCATTATCATCGTTGTTATCGTCCTTATTATCCTCATAATTATCGTCGTTAATATCGTCGTTATTTTGTCATAATCATCGTCGTTATTATCGTCATTATCATCGTTGTTATCGTCCTCATCATCCTCATAATTATCGTCGTTAATATCGTCGTTATTTTGTCATAATCATCGTCGTTAATGTCGTCGTTATTATCGTCATTATCTACGTTGTTATCATCATAAATATCATCGTTTATATCGTCGTTATTATTGTCATTATCTTCTTTTAATCGTCGTTATTATCGTCGTTAATATCGTCGTTATTATCGTCGTTATTATCGTCGTTAATATCGTCGTTAATATCGTCATTATCATCGTTGTTATCGTCCTTATTATCCTCATAATTATCGTCGTTAATATCGTCGTTATTTTGTCATAATCATCGTCGTTAATGTCGTCGTTATTATCGTCATTATATTCGTAGTTATCGTCGTTATTATCGTCATTATCTTCGTAGTTATCGTAGTTATTATCGTCATTAATATCGTCGTTATTATCGTCATTATCGTCGTTTTTATCATCATAATTATAGTCGTTATTATCGTCGTTAATATCGTCACTGTCATCGTTGTTATCGTCGTTATTATCCTCATAATTATCGTCGTTAATATCGTCATTATCTTCGCTGTTATCGTCATAATTATCATTGTTAATATCGACGTTATTATTGTCATTATCTTCTTTTTATCGTCGTTATTATCATCGTTAATTTCGTCGTTATTATCGTCGTTATTATCGTCGTTATTATCGTCGTTACTATCGTCGTTAATATCGTCATTATCATCGTTGTTATCGTCCTTATTATCCTCATAATTATTGTCGTTAATATCGTCGTTATTTTGTCATAAACATCGTCGTTAATGTCGTCGTTATTATCGTCATTATCTTCGTTGTTATCGTCTTTATTATCCTCATAATTATCGTCGTTAATATCGTCGTTATTTTGTAATAATCATCGTCGTTAATGTCGTCGTTATTATCGTCATTATCTTCGTTGTTATCGTCGTTATTATCCTCAAAATTATCGTCGTTAATATCGTCGTTATTTTGTCATAATCATCGTCGTTAATGTCGTCGTTATTATCGTCATTATCATCTTTGTTATCGTCCTTATTATCCTCGTAATTATCGTCGTTAATATCGTCGTTATTTTGTCATAATCATCGTCGTAAATGTCGTCGTTATTATCGTCATTATCATCGTTGTTATCGTCCTTATCATCCTCATAATTATCGTCGTTAATATCGTCGTTATTTTGTCATAATCATCGTCGTTAATTTCGTCGTTATTATCGTCATATCTACGTTGTTATCGTCATAAATATCATCGTTAATATCGTCGTTATTATTGTCATTATCTTCTTTTTATCGTCGTTATTATCGTCGTTAATATCGTCTTTATTATCGTCGTTATTATCGTCATTATCATCGTTGTTATCGTCCTTATTATCCTCATAATTATCGTCGTCAATATCGTCGTTATTTTGTCATAATCATCGTCGTTAATATCGTCGTTATTTTGTCATAATCATCGACGTTAATGTCGTCGTTATTATCGTCATTATCTTCGTTGTTATCGTCATAATTATCATCGTTAATATCGTCGTTATTATTGTCATTATCTTCTTTTTATCGTCGTTATTATCGTCGTTAATATCGTCGTTATCATCGTCGTTATTATCGTCGTTAATGTCGTCGTTAATATCGTCATTATCATCGTTGTTATCGTCCTTATCATCCTCATAATCATCGTCGTTAATATCGTCTTTATTTTGTCATAGTCATCGTCGTTAATGTCGTCGTTATTATCGTCATTATCTTCGTTGTTATCGTCGTTATTATCCTCATAATTATCGTCGTTAATATTGTCGTTATTTTGTCATAATCATTGTCGTTAATGTCGTCGTTATTATCGTCATTATCTTCGTTGTTATCGTCATAATTATCATCGTTAATATCGTCGTTATTATTGTCATTATCTTCTTTTTATCGTCGTTATTATCGTCGTTAATATCGTCTTTATTATCGTCGTTATTATCGTCGTTAATATCGTCGTTAATATCGTCATTATCATCGTTGTTATCGTCCTTATCATCCTCATAATCATCGTCGTTATTATCGTCGTTATTTTGTCATAATCATCGTCGTTAATGTCGTCGTTATTATCGTCATTATCTACGTTGTTATCGTCCTTATCATCCTCATAATTATCGTCGTTAATATCGTCGTTATTTTGTCATAAACATCGTCGTTAATGTCGTCGTTATTATCGTCATTATCTTCGTTGTTATCGTCGTTATTATCCTCATAATTATCGTCGTTAATATCGTCGTTATTTTGTCATAATCATCGTCGTTAATGTCGTCGTTATTATCGTCATTATCTTCGTTGTTATCGTCGTTATTATCCTTATAATTATCGTCGTTAATATCATCGTTATTTTGTCAAAATCATCGTCGTTAATGTCGTCGTTATTATCGTCATTATCTACGTTGTTATCGTCATAAATATCATCGTTAATATCGTCGTTATTATTGTCATTATCTTCTTTTTATCGTCGTTATTATCGTCGTTATTATCGTCTTTATTATCGTCGTTATTATCTTCGTTAATATCGTCGTTATTATCGTCATTATCTTCGTTGTTATCGTCGTTATTATCCTCATAATTATCGTCGTTAATATCGTCGTTATTTTGTCATAATCATCGTCGTTAATGTCGTCGTTATTATCGTCATTATCATCGTTGTTATCGTCCTTATCATCCTCATAATTATCGTCGTTAATATCGTCGTTATTTTGTCATAATCATCGTCGTTAATGTCGTCGTTATTATCTTCATTATCTTCGTTGTTATCGTCATAATTATCATCGTTAATATCGTCGTTATTATTGTCATTATCTTATTTTATCGTCGTTATTATCGTCGTTAATATCGTCTTTATTGTCGTCGTTATATCGTCGTTAATATCGTCGTTAATATCGTCATTATCATCGTTGTTATCGTCCTTATCATCCTCATAATTGTCGTCGTTAATATCGTCGTTATTTTGTCATAATCATCGTCGTTAATATCGTCGTTAATATCGTCATTATCATCGTTGTTATCGTCCTTATTATCCTCATAATTATCGTCGTTAATATCGTCGTTATTTTGTCATAATCATCGTCGTTAATGTCGTCGTTATTATCGTCATTATCATCGTTGTTATCGTCCTTATCATCCTCATAATTGTCGTCGTTAATATCGTCGTTATTTTGTCATAATCATCGTCGTTAATATCGTCGTTAATATCGTCATTATCATCGTTGTTATCGTCCTTATTATCCTCATAATTATCGTCGTTAATATCGTCGTTATTTTGTCATAATCATCGTCGTTAATGTCGTCGTTATTATCGTCATTATCATCGTTGTTATCGTCCTTATCATCCTCATAATTATCGTCGTTAATATCGTCGTTATTTTTTCATAATCATTGTCGTTAATGTCGTCGTTATTATCGTCATTATCTTCGTTGTTATCGTCATAATTATCATCGTTAATATCGTCGTTATTATTGTCATTATCTTCTTTTTATCGTCGTTATTATCGTCGTTAATATCGTCATTAATATCGTCATTATCATCGTTGTTATCGTCCTTATTATCCTCATAATTATCGTCGTTAATATCGTCGTTATTTTGTCATAATCATCGTCGTTATTATCGTCATTATCATCGTTGTTATCGTCCTCATCATCCTCATAATTATCGTCGTTAATATCGTCGTTATTTTGTCATAATCATCGTCGTTAATGTCGTCGTTATTATCGTCATTATCTACGTTGTTATCATCATAAATATCATCGTTTATATCGTCGTTATTATTGTCATTATCTTCTTTTAATCGTCGTTATTATCGTCGTTAATATCGTCGTTATTATCGTCGTTATTATCGTCGTTAATATCGTCGTTAATATCGTCATTATCATCGTTGTTATCGTCCTTATTATCCTCATAATTATCGTCGTTAATATCGTCGTTATTTTGTCATAATCATCGTCGTTAATGTCGTCGTTATTATCGTCATTATATTCGTAGTTATCGTCGTTATTATCGTCATTATCTTCGTAGTTATCGTAGTTATTAAAGTCATTAATATCGTCGTTATTATCGTCATTATCGTCGTTTTTATCATCATAATTATAGTCGTTATTATCGTCGTTAATATCGTCACTGTCATCGTTGTTATCGTCGTTATTATCCTCATAATTATCGTCGTTAATATCGTCATTATCTTCGCTGTTATCGTCATAATTATCATTGTTAATATCGTCGTTATTATTGTCATTATCTTCTTTTTATCGTCGTTATTATCATCGTTAATTTCGTCGTTATTATCGTCGTTATTATCGTCGTTATTATCGTCGTTACTATCGTCGTTAATATCGTCATTATCATCGTTGTTATCGTCCTTATTATCCTCATAATTATTGTCGTTAATATCGTCGTTATTTTGTCATAAACATCGTCGTTAATGTCGTCGTTATTATCGTCATTATCTTCGTTGTTATCGTCTTTATTATCCTCATAATTATCGTCGTTAATATCGTCGTTATTTTGTAATAATCATCGTCGTTAATGTCGTCGTTATTATCGTCATTATCTTCGTTGTTATCGTCGTTATTATCCTCAAAATTATCGTCGTTAATATCGTCGTTATTTTGTCATAATCATCGTCGTTAATGTCGTCGTTATTATCGTCATTATCATCTTTGTTATCGTCCTTATTATCCTCGTAATTATCGTCGTTAATATCGTCGTTATTTTGTCATAATCATCGTCGTAAATGTCGTCGTTATTATCGTCATTATCATCGTTGTTATCGTCCTTATCATCCTCATAATTATCGTCGTTAATATCGTCGTTATTTTGTCATAATCATCGTCGTTAATTTCGTCGTTATTATCGTCATATCTACGTTGTTATCGTCATAAATATCATCGTTAATATCGTCGTTATTATTGTCATTATCTTCTTTTTATCGTCGTTATTATCGTCGTTAATATCGTCTTTATTATCGTCGTTATTATCGTCATTATCATCGTTGTTATCGTCCTTATTATCCTCATAATTATCGTCGTCAATATCGTCGTTATTTTGTCATAATCATCGTCGTTAATATCGTCGTTATTTTGTCATAATCATCGACGTTAATGTCGTCGTTATTATCGTCATTATCTTCGTTGTTATCGTCATAATTATCATCGTTAATATCGTCGTTATTATTGTCATTATCTTCTTTTTATCGTCGTTATTATCGTCGTTAATATCGTCGTTATCATCGTCGTTATTATCGTCGTTAATGTCGTCGTTAATATCGTCATTATCATCGTTGTTATCGTCCTTATCATCCTCATAATCATCGTCGTTAATATCGTCTTTATTTTGTCATAGTCATCGTCGTTAATGTCGTCGTTATTATCGTCATTATCTTCGTTGTTATCGTCGTTATTATCCTCATAATTATCGTCGTTAATATTGTCGTTATTTTGTCATAATCATTGTCGTTAATGTCGTCGTTATTATCGTCATTATCTTCGTTGTTATCGTCATAATTATCATCGTTAATATCGTCGTTATTATTGTCATTATCTTCTTTTTATCGTCGTTATTATCGTCGTTAATATCGTCTTTATTATCGTCGTTATTATCGTCGTTAATATCGTCGTTAATATCGTCATTATCATCGTTGTTATCGTCCTTATCATCCTCATAATCATCGTCGTTAATATCGTCGTTATTTTGTCATAATCATCGTCGTTAATGTCGTCGTTATTATCGTCATTATCTACGTTGTTATCGTCCTTATCATCCTCATAATTATCGTCGTTAATATCGTCGTTATTTTGTCATAAACATCGTCGTTAATGTCGTCGTTATTATCGTCATTATCTTCGTTGTTATCGTCGTTATTATCCTCATAATTATCGTCGTTAATATCGTCGTTATTTTGTCATAATCATCGTCGTTAATGTCGTCGTTATTATCGTCATTATCTTCGTTGTTATCGTCGTTATTATCCTTATAATTATCGTCGTTAATATCATCGTTATTTTGTCAAAATCATCGTCGTTAATGTCGTCGTTATTATCGTCATTATCTACGTTGTTATCGTCATAAATATCATCGTTGATATCGTCGTTATTATTGTCATTATCTTCTTTTTAACGTCGTTATTATCGTCGTTATTATCGTCTTTATTATCGTCGTTATTATCTTCGTTAATATCGTCGTTATTATCGTCATTATCTTCGTTGTTATCGTCGTTATTATCCTCATAATTATCGTCGTTAATATCGTCGTTATTTTGTCATAATCATCGTCGTTAATGTCGTCGTTATTATCGTCATTATCTTCGTTGTTATCGTCCTTATCATCATCATAATTATCGTCGTTAATATCGTCGTAATTTTGTCATAATCATCGTCGTTAATGTCGTCGTTATTATCGTCATTATCTACGTTGTTATCGTCATAAATATCATCGTTAATATCGTCGTTATTATTGTCATTTTCTTCTTTTTATCGTCGTTATTATCGTCGTTAATATCGTCGTTATTATCGTCGTTATTATCGTCGTTAATATCGTCGTTAATATCTTCATTATCATCGTTGTTATCGTCCTTATCATCCTCATAATTATCGTCGTTAATATCGTCGTTATTTTGTCATAATCATCGTCGTTAATGTCGTCGTTATTATCGTCATTATCTTCTTTTTATCGTCGTTATTATCGTCGTTAATGTCGTCTTTATTATCGTCATTATCTACGTTGTTATCGTCCTTATCATCCTCATAATTATCGTCGTTAATATCGTCGTTATTCTGTCATAATCATCGTCGTTAATGTCGTCGTTATTATCGTCATTATCTTCGTTGTTATCGTCGTTATTATCCACATAATTATCGTCGTTAATATCGTCGTTATTTTGACATAATCATCGTCGTTAATGTCGTCGTTATTATCGTCATTATCTACGCTGTTATCGTCATAAATATCATCGTTAATATCGTCGTTATTATTGTCATTATCTTCTTTTTATCGTCGTTATTATCGTCCTTATCATCCTCATAATTATCGTCGTTAATATCGTCGTTATTTGGTCATAATCATCGTTGTTAATGTCGTCGTTATTATCGTCATTATCTTCGTTGTTATCGTCATAATTATCATCGTTAATATCGTCGTTATTATCGTCGTTAATATCGTCGTTAATATCGTCATTATAATCGTTGTTATCATCCTTATTATCCTCATAATTATCGTCGTTAATATCGTCGTTATTTTGTCATAATCATCGTCGTTAATGTCGTCGTTATTATCGTCATTATCATCGTTGTTATCGTCCTTATCATCCTCATAGTTATCATCGTTAATATCGTCGTTATTATTGTCATTATCTTCTTTTTATCGTCGTTATTATCGTCGTTAATATCGTCTTTATTATCGTCATTATTATCGTCGTTAATATCGTCGTTAATATCGTCATTATCATTGTTGTTATCGTCCTTATCATCCTCATAATTATCGTCGTTAATATCGTCGTTATTTTGTCATAATCATCGACGTTAATGTCGTCGTTATTATCGTCATTATCTACGTTGTTATCGTCGTTATTATCCTCATAATTATCGTCGTTAATATCGTCGTTATTTTGTCATAATCATCGTCGTTAATGTCGTCGTTATTATCGTCATTATCATCGTTGTTATCGTCCTTATCATCCTCATAATTATCGTCGTTAATATCGTCTTTATTTTGTCATAAACATCGTCGTTAATGTCGTCGTTATTATCGTCATTATCTTCGTTGTTATCACCATAAATATCATCGTTAATATCGTCGTTATTATTGTCATTATCTTCTTTTTATCGTCGTTAATATCGTCGTTATTATCGTCGTTAATATCGTCGTTAATATCGTCATTATCATCGTTGTTATCGTCCTTATTATCCTCATAATTATCGTCGTTAATATCGTCGTTATTTTGTCATAAACATCGTCGTTAATATCGTCGTTATTTTGACATAATCATCGTCGTTAATGTCGTCGTTATTATCGTCATTATCTACGTTGTTATCGTCATAAATATCATCGTTAATATCGTCGTTATTATTGTCATTATCTTCTTTTTATCGTCGTTATTATCGTCGTTAATATCGTCGTTATTATCGTCGTTATAATCGTCGTTAATATCGTCGTTAATATCGTCATTATCATCGTTGTTATCGTCCTTATTATCCTCATAATTATCGTCGTTAATATCGTCGTTATTTTGTCATAATCATCGTCGTTAATGTCGTCGTTATTATCGTCATTATCATCGTTGTTATCGTCCTTATCATCCTCATAATTATCATCGTTAATATCGTCGTTATTTTGTCATAATCATCGTCGTTAATGTCGTCGTTATTATCGTCATTATCATCGTTGTTATCGTCCTTATCATCCTCATAATTATCATCGTTAATATCGTCGTTATTATTGTCATTATCTTCTTTTTATCGTCGTTATTATCGTCGTTAATATCGTCTTTATTATCGTCATTATCATCGTTGTTATCGTCCTTATTATCCTCATAATTATCGTCGTTAATATCGTCGTTATTATCGTCGTTATAATCGTCGTTAATATCGTCGTTAATATCGTCATTATCATCGTTGTTATCGTCCTTATTATCCTCATAATTATCGTCGTTAATATCGTCGTTATTTTGTCATAATCATCGTCGTTAATGTCGTCGTTATTATCGTCATTATCATCGTTATTATCGTCCTTATCATCCTCATAATTATCATTGTTAATATCGTCGTTATTATTGTCATTATCTTCTTTTTATCGTCGTTATTATCGTCGTTAATATCGTCTTTATTATCGTCGTTATTATCGTCGTTAATATCGTCGTTAATATCGTCATTATCATCGTTGTTATCGTCCTTATCATCCTCATAATCATCGTCGTTAATATCGTCGTTATTTTGTCATAATCATCGTCGTTAATGTCGTCGTTATTATCGTCATTATCTACGTTGTTATCGTCATAAATATCATCGTTAATATCGTCGTTATTATTGTCATTATCTTCTTTTTATCGTCGTTATTATCGTCGTTAATATCGTCGTTATTATCGTCGTTATTATCGTCGTTAATATCGTCGTTAATATCGTCATTATCATCGTTGTTATCGTCCTTATTTTCCTCATAATTATCGTCGTTAATATAGTCGTTATTTTGTCATAATCATCGTCGTTAATGTCGTCGTTATTATCGTCATTATCTTCGTAGTTATCGTCGTTATTATCGTCATTATCTTCGTAGTTATCGTCGTTATTATCGTCGTTAATATAGTCGTTATTATCGTCATTATCGTCGTTCTTATCATCATAATTATAGACGTTATTATCGTAGTTAATATCGTCATTGTCATCGTTGTTATCGTCGTTATTATCCTCATAATTATCGTCGTTAATATCGTCATTATCTTCGCTGTTATCGTCATAATTATCATCGTTAATATCGTCGTTATTATTGTCATTATCTTCTTTTTATCGTCGTTATTATCATCGTTAATATCGTCGTTAATATCGTCGTTAATATCGTCATTATCATCGTTGTTATCGTCCTTATTATCCTCATAATTATTGTCGTTAATATCGTCGTTATTTTGTCATAAACATCGTCGTTAATGTCGTCGTTATTATCGTCATTATCTTCGTTGTTACCGTCGTTATTATCCTCATAATTATCGTCGTTAATATCGTCGTTATTTTGTCATAATCATCGTCGTTAATGTCGTCGTTATTATCGTCATTATCTTCGTTGTTATCGTCGTTATTATCCTCATAATTATCGTCGTTAATATCGTCGTTATTTTGACATAATCATCGTCGTTAATGTCGTCGTTATTATCGTCATTATCTACGTTGTTATCGTCATAAATATCATCGTTAATATCGTCGTTACTATTGTCATTATCTTCTTTTTATCGTCGTTATTATCGTCGTTAATATCGTCGTTATTATCGTCGTTATTATCGTCGTTAATATCGTCGTTAATATCGTCATTATCATCGTTGTTATCGTCCTTATTATCCTCATAATTATCGTCGTTAATATCGTCGTTATTTTGTCATAATCATCGTCGTTAATGTCGTCGTTATTATCGTCATTATCATCGTTGTTATCGTCCTTATCATCCTCATAATTATCATCGTTAATATCGTCGTTATTTTGTCATAACCATCGTCGTTAATGTCGTCGTTATTATCGTCATAATTATCATCGTTAATATCGTCGTTATTATTGTCATTATCTCCTTTTTATCGTCGTTATGATCGTCGTTAATATCGTCGTTATTATCTTCGTTATTATCGTCGTTAATGTCGTCGTTATTATCGTCATTATCTACGTTGTTATCGTCCTTATCATCCTCATAATTATCGTCGTTAATATCGTCGTTATTTTGTCATAATCATCGTCGTAAATGTCGTCGTTATTATCGTCATTATCTACGTTGTTATCGTCGTTATTTTCCTCAAAATTATCGTCGTTAATATCGTCGTTATTTTGTAATAATCATCGTCGTTAATGTCGTCGTTATTATCGTCATTATCATCGTTGTTATCGTCCTTATCATCCTCATAATTATCGTTCTTAACATCGTCGTTATTTTGTCTTAATCATCGTCGTTAATGTCGTCGTTATTATCGTCATTATCTTCGTTGTTACCGTCGTTATTACCCTCATAATTATCGTCGTTAATATCGTAGTTATTTTGTCATAATCATCGTCGTTAATGTCGTCGTTATTATCGTCATTATCTTCGTTGTTATCGTCGTTATTATCCTCATAATTATCGTCGTTAATATCGTCGTTATTTTGACATAATCATCGTCGTTAATGTCGTCGTTATTATCGTCATTATCTACGTTGTTATCGTCATAAATATCATCGTTAATATCGTCGTTATTATTGTCATTATCTTCTTTTTATCGTCGTTATTATCGTCGTTAATATCGTCTTTATTATCGTCGTTATTATCGTCGTTAATATCGTCGTTAATATCGTCATTATCATCGTTGTTATCGTCCTTATTATCCTCATAATTATCGTCGTTAATATCGTCGTTATTTTGTCATAATCATCGTCGTTAATGTCGTCATTATTATCGTCATTATCTACGTTGTTATCGTCCTTATCATCCTCATAATTATCGTCGTTAATATCGTCGTTATTTTATCATAAACATCGTCGTTAATGTCGTCGTTATTATCGTCATTATTTTCGTTGTAATCGTCCTTATCATCCTCATAATTATCGTCGTTAATATCGTCGTTATTTTGTCATAATCATCGTCGTTAATGTCGTCGTTATTATCGTCATTATCTATGTTGTTATCGTCATAAATATCATCGTTAATATCGTCGTTATTATTGTCATTATCTTCTTTTTATCGTCGTTATTATCGTCGTTAATATCGTCGTTATTATCGTCGTTATTATCGTCGTTAATATCGTCGTTAATATCGTCATTATCATCGTCGTTATCGTCCTTATCATCCTCATAATTATCGTTGTTAATATCGTCGTTATTTTGTCATAATCATCCTCGTTAATGTCGTCGTTATTATCGTCATTATCATCGTTGTTATCGTCCTTATCATCCTCATAATTATCGTCGTTAATATCGTCGTTATTTTGTCATAATCATCGTCGTTAATGTCGTCGTTATTATTGTCATTATCTACGTTGTTATCGTCATAAATATCATCGTTAATATCGTCGTTATTATTGTCATTATCTTCTTTTTATCGTCGTTATTATCGTCGTTATTATCGTCGTTAATATCGTCGATATTATCGTCGTTTTTTTGCCGTTAATATCGTCATTAATATCGTCATTATCATCGTTGTTATCGTCCTTATTATCCTCATAATTATCGTCGTTAATATCGTCGTTATTTTGTCATAATCATCGTCGTTAATGTCGTCGTTATTATCGTCATTATCATCGATGTTATCGTCCTTATCATCCTCATAATTATCGTCGTTAATATCGTCGTTATTTTGTCATAATCATCGTCGTTAATGTCGTCGTTATTATCGTCATTATCTTCGTTGTTATCGTCATAATTATCATAGTTAATATCGTCGTTATTATTGTCAGTATCTTCTTTTTATCGTCGTTATTATCGTCGTTAATATCGTCTTTATTATCGTCGTTATTATCGTCGTTAATATCGTCGTTAATATCGTCATTATCATCGTTGTTATCGTCCTTATCATCCTCATAATTGTCGTCGATAATATCGTCGTTATTTTGTCATAATCATCGTCGTTAATGTCGTCGTTATTATCGTCATTATCTTCGTTGTTATCGTCGTTATTATCCTCATAATTATCGTCGTTAATATCGTCGTTATTTTGACATAATCATCGTCGTTAATGTTGTCGTTATTATCGTCATTATCTACGTTGTTATCGTCATAAATATCATCGTTAATATCGTCGTTATTATTGTCATCATCTTCTTTTTATCGTCGTTATTATCGTCGTTAATATCGCCGTTATTATCGTCGTTATTATCGTCGTTAATATCGTCGTTAATATCGTCATTATCATCGTTGTTATCGTCCTTATTATCCTCATAATTATCGTCGTTAATATCGTCGTTATTTTGTCATAATCATCGTCGTTAATGTCGTCGTTATTATCGTCATTATCTTCGTTGTTATCGTCGTTATTATCCTCATAATTATCGTCGTTAATATCGTCGTTATTTTGTCATAATCATCGTCGTTAATGTCGTCGTTATTATCGTCATTATCTACGTTGTTATCGTCATAAATATCATCGTTAATATCGTCGTTATTATTGTCATTTTCTTCTTTTTATCGTCGTTATTATCGTCGTTAATATCGTCGTTATTATCGTCGTTATTATCGTCGTTAATATCGTCGTTAATATCGTCATTATCATCGTTGTTATCGTCCTTATTATCCTCATAATCATCGTCGTTAATATCGTCGTTATTTTGTCATAATCATCGTCGTTAATGTCGTCGTTATTATCGTCATTATCTACGTTGTTATCGTCATAAATATCATCGTTAATATCGTCGTTATTATCGTCATTATCTTCTTTTTATCGTCGCTATTATCGTCGTTATTATCGTCTTTATTATCGTCGTTATTATCGTCGTTAATATCGTCGTTAATATCGTCATTATCATCGTTGTTATCGTCCTTATCATCCTCATAATCATCGTCGTTAATATCGTCATTATTTTGTCATAATCATCGTCGTTAATGTCGTCGTTATTATCGTCATTATCTTCGTTGTTATCGTCGTTATTATCCTCATAATTATCGTCGTTAATATCGTCGTTATTTTGTCATAATCATCGTCGTTAATGTCGTCGTTATTATCGTCATTATCTTCGTTGTTATCGTCGTTATTATCTTCATAATTATCGTCGTTAATATCGTCGTTATTTTGTCATAATCATCGTCGTTAATGTCATCGTTATTATCGTCATTATCTACGTTGTTATCGTCATAAATATCATCGTTAATATCGTCGTTATTATTGTCATTATCTTCTTTTTATCGTCGTTATTATCGTCGTTAATATCGTCGTTATTATCATCGTTATTATCGTCGTTAATATCGTCGTTATTATCGTCGTTATTATCGTCGTTATTATCGTCGTTAATATCGTCGTTAATATCGTCATTATAATCGTTGTTTTCGTCCTCATTATCCTCATAATTATCGTCGTTAATATCGTCGTTATTATCGTCATTATCATCGTTGTTATCGTCCTTATTATCCTCATAATTATTGTCGTTAATATCGTCGTTATTTTGTCATAATCATCGTCGTTAATGTCGTCGTTATTATCGTCATTATCTTCGTTGTTATCGTCGTTATTATCCTCATAATTATCGTCGTTAATATCGTCGTTATTTTGACATAATCATCGTCGTTAATGTTGTCGTTATTATCGTCATTATCTACGTTGTTATCGTCATAAATATCATCGTTAATATCGTCGTTATTATTGTCATCATCTTCTTTTTATCGTCGTTATTATCGTCGTTAATATCGTCGTTATTATCGTCGTAATTATCGTCGTTAATATCGTCGTTAATATCGTCATTATCATCGTTGTTATCGTCCTTATTATCCTCATAATTATCGTCGTTAATATCGTCGTTATTTTGTCATAATCAGCGTCGTTAATGTCGTCGTTATTATCGTCATTATCATCGTTGTTATCGTCCTTATCATCCTCATAATTATCATCGTTAATATCGTCGTTATTTTGTCATAACCATCGTCGTTAATGTCGTCGTTATTATCGTCATTATCTACGTTGTTATCGTCATAATTATCATCGTTAATATCGTCGTTATTATTGTCATTATCTTCTTTTTATCGTCGTTATAATCGTCGTTAATATCGTCGTTATTATCGTCGTTATTATCGTCGTTAATGTCGTCGTTATTATCGTCATTATCTACGTTGTTATCGTCCTTATCATCCTCATAATTATCGTCGTTAATATCGTCGTTATTTTGTCATAATCATCGTCGTTAATGTCGTCGTTAATATCGTCATTATCATCGTTGTTATCGTCCTTATTATCCTCATAATTATCGTCGTTAATATCGTCGTTATTTTGTAATAATCATCGTCGTTAATGTCGTCGTTATTTTCGTCATTATCATCGTTGTTATCGTCCTTATCATCCTCATAATTATCTTTCTTAACATCGTCGTTATTTTGTCTTAATCATCGTCGTTAATGTCGCCGTTATTATCGTCATTATCTACGTTGTTATCGTCATAAATATCATCGTTAATATCGTCGTTATTATTGTCATTATCTTCTTTTTATCGTCGTTATTATCGTCGTTATTATCGTCGTTAATATCGTCGTTAATATCGTCATTATCATCGTTGTTATCGTCCTTATTATCCTCATAATTATCGTCGTTAATATCGTCGTTATTTTGTCATAAACATCGTCGCTAATGTCGTCGTTATTATCGTCATTATCATCGTTGTTATCGTCCTTATCATCCTCATAATTATCGTCGTTAATATCGTCGTTATTTTGTCATAATCATCGTCGTTAATGTCGTCGTTATTATCGTCATTATCTTCGTTGTTATCGTCATATTTATCATCGTTAATATCGTCGTTATTATTGTCATTATCTTCTTTATATCGTCGTTATTATCGTCGTTATTATCGTCGTTAATATCGTCGATATTATCGTCGTTATTATTGCCGTTAATATCGTCATTAATATCGTCATTATCATCGTTGTTATCGTCCATATTATCCTCATAATTATCGTCGTTAATATCGTCGTTATTTTGTCATAATCATCGTCGTTAATGTCGTCGTTATTATCGTCATTATCATCGTTGTTATCGTCCTTATCATCCTCATAATTATCGTCGTTAATATCGTCGTTATTTTGTCATAATCATCGTCGTTAATGTCGTCGTTATTATCGTCATTATCTTCGTTGTTATCGTCATAATTATCATAGTTAATATCGTCGTTATTATTGTCAGTATCTTCTTTTTATCGTCGTTTTTATCGTCGTTAATATCGTCTTTATTATCGTCGTTATTATCGTCGTTAATATCGTCGTTAATATCGTCATTATCATCGTTGTTATCGTCCTTATCATCCTCATAATTGTCGTCGTTAATATCGTCGTTATTTTGTCATAATCATCGTCGTTAATATCGTCGTTAATATCGTCATTATCATCGTTGTTATCGTCCTTATTATCCTCATAATTATCGTCGTTATTATCGTCGTTATTTTGTCATAATCATCGTCGTTAATGTCGTCGTTATTATCGTCATTATCTACGTTGTTATCATCATAAATATCATCGATAATATCGTCGTTATTATTGTCATTATCTTCTTTTTATCGTCGTTATTAACGTCGTTATTATCGTCGTTAATATCGTCGTTAATATCGTCATTATCATCGTCGTTATCGTCCTTATTATCCTCATAATTATCGTCGTTAATATCGTCGTTATTTTGTCATAATCATCGTCGTTAATATCGTCGTTATTTTGTCATAATCATCGACGTTAATGTCGTCGTTATTATCGTCATTATCTTCGTTGTTATCGTCATAATTAACATCGTTAATATCGTCGTTATTATTGTCATTATCTTCTTCTTATCGTCGTTATTATCGTCGATAATATCGTCTTTATTATCGTCGTTATTATCGTCGTTAATATCGTCGTTAATATCGTCATTATCATCGTTGTTATCGTCCTTATCATCCTCATAATTATCGTCGTTAATATCGTCGTTATTTTGTCATAATCATCGTCGTTAATGTCGTCGTTATTATCGTCATTATCTTCGTTGTTATCGTCGTTATTATCCTCATAATTATCGTCGTTAATATCGTCGTTATTTTGTCATAATCATCGTCGTTAATGTCGTCGTTATTATCGTCATTATCTACGTTGTTATCGTCATAAATATCATCGTTAATATCGTCGTTATTATTGTCATTTTCTTCTTTTTATCGTCGTTATTATCGTCGTTAATATCGTCGTTATTATCGTCGTTATTATCGTCGTTAATATCGTCGTTAATATCGTCATTATCATCGTTGTTATCGTCCTTATTATCCTCATAATCATCGTCGTTAATATCGTCGTTATTTTGTCATAATCATCGTCGTTAATGTCGTCGTTATTATCGTCATTATCTACGTTGTTATCGTCATAAATATCATCGTTAATATCGTCGTTATTATCGTCATTATCTTTTTTTTATCGTCGTTATTATCGTCGTTATTATCGTCTTTATTATCGTCGTTATTATCGTCGTTAATATCGTCGTTAATATCGTCATTATCATCGTTGTTATCGTCCTTATCATCCTCATAATCATCGTCGTTAATATCGTCATTATTTTGTCATAATCATCGTCGTTAATGTCGTCGTTATTATCGTCATTATCTTCGTTGTTATCGTCGTTATTATCCTCATAATTATCGTCGTTAATATCGTCGTTATTTTGTCATAATCATCGTCGTTAATGTCGTCGTTATTATCGTCATTATCTTCGTTGTTATCGTCGTTATTATCTTCATAATTATCGTCGTTAATATCGTCGTTATTTTGTCATAATCATCGTCGTTAATGTCATCGTTATTATCGTCATTATCTACGTTGTTATCGTCATAAATATCATCGTTAATATCGTCGTTATTATTGTCATTATCTTCTTTTTATCGTCGTTATTATCGTCGTTAATATCGTCGTTATTATCATCGTTATTATCGTCGTTAATATCGTCGTTATTATCGTCGTTATTATCGTCGTTATTATCGTCGTTAATATCGTCGTTAATATCGTCATTATAATCGTTGTTATCGTCCTTATTATCCTCATAATTATCGTCGTTAATATCGTCGTTATTATCGTCATTATCATCGTTGTTATCGTCCTTATTATCCTCATAATTATTGTCGTTAATATCGTCGTTATTTTGTCATAATCATCGTCGTTAATGTCGTCGTTATTATCGTCATTATCTTCGTTGTTATCGTCGTTATTATCCTCATAATTATCGTCGTTAATATCGTCGTTATTTTGACATAATCATCGTCGTTAATGTTGTCGTTATTATCGTCATTATCTACGTTGTTATCGTCATAAATATCATCGTTAATATCGTCGTTATTATTGTCATCATCTTCTTTTTATCGTCGTTATTATCGTCGTTAATATCGTCGTTATTATCGTCGTTATTATCGTCGTTAATATCGTCGTTAATATCGTCATTATCATCGTTGTTATCGTCCTTATTATCCTCATAATCATCGTCGTTAATATCGTCGTTATTTTGTCATAATCATCGTCGTTAATGTCGTCGTTATTATCGTCATTATCTACGTTGTTATCGTCATAAATATCATCGTTAATATCGTCGTTATTATCGTCATTATCTTCTTTTTATCGTCGTTATTATCGTCGTTATTATCGTCTTTATTATCGTCGTTATTATCGTCGTTAATATCGTCGTTAATATCGTCATTATCATCGTTGTTATCGTCCTTATCATCCTCATAATCATCGTCGTTAATATCGTCATTATTTTGTCATAATCATCGTCGTTAATGTCGTCGTTATTATCGTCATTATCTTCGTTGTTATCGTCGTTATTATCCTCATAATTATCGTCGTTAATATCGTCGTTATTTTGTCATAATCATCGTCGTTAATGTCGTCGTTATTATCGTCATTATCTTCGTTGTTATCGTCGTTATTATCTTCATAATTATCGTCGTTAATATCGTCGTTATTTTGTCATAATCATCGTCGTTAATGTCATCGTTATTATCGTCATTATCTACGTTGTTATCGTCATAAATATCATCGTTAATATCGTCGTTATTATTGTCATTATCTTCTTTTTATCGTCGTTATTATCGTCGTTAATATCGTCGTTATTATCATCGTTATTATCGTCGTTAATATCGTCGTTATTATCGTCGTTATTATCGTCGTTATTATCGTCGTTAATATCGTCGTTAATATCGTCATTATAATCGTTGTTATCGTCCTTATTATCCTCATAATTATCGTCGTTAATATCGTCGTTATTATCGTCATTATCATCGTTGTTATCGTCCTTATTATCCTCATAATTATCGTCGTTAATATCGTCGTTATTTTGTCATAATCATCGTCGTTAATGTCGTCGTTATTATCGTCATTATCTTCGTTGTTATCGTCGTTATTATCCTCATAATTATCGTCGTTAATATCGTCGTTATTTTGACATAATCATCGTCGTTAATGTTGTCGTTATTATCGTCATTATCTACGTTGTTATCGTCATAAATATCATCGTTAATATCGTCGTTATTATTGTCATCATCTTCTTTTTATCGTCGTTATTATCGTCGTTAATATCGTCGTTATTATCGTCGTTATTATCGTCGTTAATATCGTCGTTAATATCGTCATTATCATCGTTGTTATCGTCCTTATTATCCTCATAATTATCGTCGTTAATATCGTCGTTATTTTGTCATAATCATCGTCGTTAATGTCGTCGTTATTATCGTCATTATCATCGTTGTTATCGTCCTTATCATCCTCATAATTATCATCGTTAATATCGTCGTTATTTTGTCATAACCATCTTCGTTAATGTCGTCGTTATTATCGTCATTATCTACGTTGTTATCGTCATAATTATCATCGTTAATATCGTCGTTATTATTGTCATTATCTTCTTTTTATCGTCGTTATAATCGTCGTTAATATCGTCGTTATTATCGTCGTTATTATCGTCGTTAATGTCGTCGTTATTATCGTCATTATCTACGTTGTTATCGTCCTTATCATCCTCATAATTATCGTCGTTAATATCGTCGTTATTTTGTCATAATCATCGTCGTTAATGTCGTCGTTATTATCGTCATTATCTTCGTTGTTATCGTCGTTATTATCCTCAAAATTATCGTCGTTAATATCGTCGTTATTTTGTAATAATCATCGTCGTTAATGTCGTCGTTATTATCGTCATTATCATCGTTGTTATCGTCCTTATCATCCTCATAATTATCTTTCTTAACATCGTCGTTATTTTGTCTTAATCATCGTCGTTAATGTCGTCGTTATTATCGTCATTATCTACGTTGTTATCGTCATAAATATCATCGTTAATATCGTCGTTATTATTGTCATTATCTTCTTTTTATCGTCGTTATTATCGTCGTTATTATCGTCGTTAATATCGTCGTTAATATCGTCATTATCATCGTTGTTATCGTCCTTATTATCCTCATAATTATCGTCGTTAATATCGTCGTTATTTTGTCATAAACATCGTCGCTAATGTCGTCGTTATTATCGTCATTATCATCGTTGTTATCGTCCTTATCATCCTCATAATTATCGTCGTTAATATCGTCGTTATTTTGTCATAATCATCGTCGTTAATGTCGTCGTTATTATCGTCATTATCTTCGTTGTTATCGTCCTTATTATCCTCATAATTATTGTCGTTAATATCGTCGTTATTTTGTCATAATCATCGTCGTTAATGTCGTCGTTATTATCGTCATTATCTTCGTTGTTATCGTCGTTATTATCCTCATAATTATCGTCGTTAATATCGTCGTTATTTTGACATAATCATCGTCGTTAATGTTGTCGTTATTATCGTCATTATCTACGTTGTTATCGTCATAAATATCATCGTTAATATCGTCGTTATTATTGTCATCATCTTCTTTTTATCGTCGTTATTATCGTCGTTAATATCGTCGTTATTATCGTCGTTATTATCGTCGTTAATATCGTCGTTAATATCGTCATTATCATCGTTGTTATCGTCCTTATTATCCTCATAATTATCGTCGTTAATATCGTCGTTATTTTGTCATAATCATCGTCGTTAATGTCGTCGTTATTATCGTCATTATCATCGTTGTTATCGTCCTTATCATCCTCATAATTATCATCGTTAATATCGTCGTTATTTTGTCATAACCATCTTCGTTAATGTCGTCGTTATTATCGTCATTATCTACGTTGTTATCGTCATAAATATCATCGTTAATATCGTCGTTATTATTGTCATTATCTTCTTTTTATCGTCGTTATAATCGTCGTTAATATCGTCGTTATTATCGTCGTTATTATCGTCGTTAATGTCGTCGTTATTATCGTCATTATCTACGTTGTTATCGTCCTTATCATCCTCATAATTATCGTCGTTAATATCGTCGTTATTTTGTCATAATCATCGTCGTTAATGTCGTCGTTATTATCGTCATTATCTTCGTTGTTATCGTCGTTATTATCCTCAAAATTATCGTCGTTAATATCGTCGTTATTTTGTAATAATCATCGTCGTTAATGTCGTCGTTATTATCGTCATTATCATCGTTGTTATCGTCCTTATCATCCTCATAATTATCTTTCTTAACATCGTCGTTATTTTGTCTTAATCATCGTCGTTAATGTCGTCGTTATTATCGTCATTATCTACGTTGTTATCGTCATAAATATCATCGTTAATATCGTCGTTATTATTGTCATTATCTTCTTTTTATCGTCGTTATTATCGTCGTTATTATCGTCGTTAATATCGTCGTTAATATCGTCATTATCATCGTTGTTATCGTCCTTATTATCCTCATAATTATCGTCGTTAATATCGTCGTTATTTTGTCATAAACATCGTCGCTAATGTCGTCGTTATTATCGTCATTATCATCGTTGTTATCGTCCTTATCATCCTCATAATTATCGTCGTTAATATCGTCGTTATTTTGTCATAATCATCGTCGTTAATGTCGTCGTTATTATCGTCATTATCTTCGTTGTTATCGTCATATTTATCATCGTTAATATCGTCGTTATTATTGTCATTATCTTCTTTTTATCGTCGTTATTATCGTCGTTAATATCGTCTTTATTATCGTCGTTATTATCGTCGTTAATATCGTCGTTATTATTGTCATTATCTTTTTTTTATCGTCGTTATTATCGTCGTTAATATCGTCGTTATTATCGTCGTTATTATCGTCGTTAATATCGTCGTTAATATCGTCATTATCATCGTTGTTATCGTCCTTATTATCCTCATAATTATCGTCGTTAATATCGTCGTTATTTTGTCATAATCATCGTCGTTAATGTCGTCGTTATTATTGTCATTATCTACGTTGTTATCGTCATAAATATCATCGTTAATATCGTCGTTATTATTGTCATTATCTTCTTTTTATCGTCGTTATTATCGTCGTTATTATCGTCGTTAATATCGTCGATATTATCGTCGTTAATATCGTCGATATTATCGTCGTTATTATTGCCGTTAATATCGTCATTAATATCGTCATTATCATCGTTGTTATCGTCCTTATTATCCTCATAATTATCGTCGTTAATATCGTCGTTATTTTGTCATAATCATCGTCGTTAATGTCGTCGTTATTATCGTCATTATCATCGTTGTTATCGTCCTTATCATCCTCATAATTATCGTCGTTAATATCGTCGTTATTTTGTCATAATCATCGACGTTAATGTCGTCGTTATTATCGTCATTATCTTCGTTGTTATCGTCATAATTAACATCGTTAATATCGTCGTTATTATTGTCATTATCTTCTTTTTATCGTCGTTATTATCGTCGTTAATATCGTCTTTATTATCGTCGTTATTATCGTCGTTAATATCGTCGTTAATATCGTCATTATCATCGTTGTTATCGTCCTTATCATCCTCATAATTATCGTCGTTAATATCGTCATTATTTTGTCATAATCATCGTCGTTAATGTCGTCGTTATTATCGTCATTATCTTCGTTGTTATCGTCGTTATTATCCTCATAATTATCGTCGTTAATATCGTCGTTATTTTGTCATAATCATCGTCGTTAATGTCGTCGTTATTATCGTCATTATCTACGTTGTTATCGTCATAAATATCATCGTTAATATCGTCGTTATTATTGTGTTTTTCTTCTTTTTATCGTCGTTATTATCGTCGTTAATATCGTCGTTATTATCGTCGTTATTATCGTCGTTAATATCGTCGTTAATATCGTCATTATCATCGTTGTTATCGTCCTTATTATCCTCATAATCATCGTCGTTAATATCGTCGTTATTTTGTCATAATCATCGTCGTTAATGTCGTCGTTATTATCGTCATTATCTACGTTGTTATCGTCATAAATATCATCGTTAATATCGTCGTTATTATCGTCATTATCTTCTTTTTATCGTCGTTATTATCGTCGTTATTATCGTCTTTATTATCGTCGTTATTATCGTCGTTAATATCGTCGTTAATATCGTCATTATCATCGTTGTTATCGTCCTTATCATCCTCATAATCATCGTCGTTAATATCGTCATTATTTTGTCATAATCATCGTCGTTAATGTCGTCGTTATTATCGTCATTATCTTCGTTGTTATCGTCGTTATTATCCTCATAATTATCGTCGTTAATATCGTCGTTATTTTGTCATAATCATCGTCGTTAATGTCGTCGTTATTATCGTCATTATCTTCGTTGTTATCGTCGTTATTATCTTCATAATTATCGTCGTTAATATCGTCGTTATTTTGTCATAATCATCGTCGTTAATGTCATCGTTATTATCGTCATTATCTACGTTGTTATCGTCATAAATATCATCGTTAATATCGTCGTTATTATTGTCATTATCTTCTTTTTATCGTCGTTATTATCGTCGTTAATATCGTCGATATTATCATCGTTATTATCGTCGTTAATATCGTCGTTATTATCGTCGTTATTATCGTCGTTATTATCGTCGTTAATATCGTCGTTAATATCGTCATTATAATCGTTGTTTTCGTCCTTATTATCCTCATAATTATCGTCGTTAATATCGTCGTTATTATCGTCATTATCATCGTTGTTATCGTCCTTATTATCCTCATAATTATTGTCGTTAATATCGTCGTTATTTTGTCATAATCATCGTCGTTAATGTCGTCGTTATTATCGTCATTATCTTCGTTGTTATCGTCGTTATTATCCTCATAATTATCGTTGTTAATATCGTCGTTATTTTGACATAATCATCGTCGTTAATGTTGTCGTTATTATCGTCATTATCTACGTTGTTATCGTCATAAATATCATCGTTAATATCGTCGTTATTATTGTCATCATCTTCTTTTTATCGTCGTTATTATCGTCGTTAATATCGTCGTTATTATCGTCGTTATTATCGTCGTTAATATCGTCGTTAATATCGTCATTATCATCGTCGTTATCGTCCTTATTATCGTCATAATTATCGTCGTTAATATCGTCGTTATTTTGTCATAATCATCGTCGTTAATATCGTCGTTATTTTGTCATAATCATCGACGTTAATGTCGTCGTTATTATCGTCATTATCTTCGTTGTTATCGTCATAATTAACATCGTTAATATCGTCGTTATTATTGTCATTATCTTCTTTTTATCGTCGTTATTATCGTCGTTAATATCGTCTTTATTATCGTCGTTATTATCGTCGTTAATATCGTCGTTAATATCGTCATTATCATCGTTGTTATCGTCCTTATCATCCTCATAATTATCGTCGTTAATATCGTCGTTATTTTGTCATAATCATCGTCGTTAATGTCTTCGTTATTATCGTCATTATCTTCGTTGTTATCGTCGTTATTATCCTCATAATTATCGTCGTTAATATCGTCGTTATTTTGTCATAATCATCGTCGTTAATGTCGTCGTTATTATCGTCATTATCTACGTTGTTATCGTCATAAATATCATCGTTAATATCGTCGTTATTATTGTCATTTTCTTCTTTTTATCGTCGTTATTATCGTCGTTAATATCGTCGTTATTATCGTCGTTATTATCGTCGTTAATATCGTCGTTAATATCGTCATTATCATCGTTGTTATCGTCCTTATTATCCTCATAATCATCGTCGTTAATATCGTCGTTATTTTGTCATAATCATCGTCGTTAATGTCGTCGTTATTATCTTCATTATCTACGTTGTTATCGTCATAAATATCATCGTTAATATCGTCGTTATTATCGTCATTATCTTCTTTTTATCGTCGTTATTATCGTCGTTATTATCGTCTTTATTATCGTCGTTATTATCGTCGTTAATATCGTCGTTAATATCGTCATTATCATCGTTGTTATCGTCCTTATCATCCTCATAATCATCGTCGTTAATATCGTCATTATTTTGTCATAATCATCGTCGTTAATGTCGTCGTTATTATCGTCATTATCTTCGTTGTTATCGTCGTTATTATCCTCATAATTATCGTCGTTAATATCGTCGTTATTTTGTCATAATCATCGTCGTTAATGTCGTCGTTATTATCGTCATTATCTTCGTTGTTATCGTCGTTATTATCTTCATAATTATCGTCGTTAATATTGTCGTTATTTTGTCATAATCATCGTCGTTAATGTCATCGTTATTATCGTCATTATCTACGTTGTTATCGTCATAAATATCATCGTTAATATCGTCGTTATTATTGTCATTATCTTCTTTTTATCGTCGTTATTATCGTCGTTAATATCGTCGTTATTATCATCGTTATTATCGTCGTTAATATCGTCGTTATTATCGTCGTTATTATCGTCGTTATTATCGTCGTTAATATCGTCGTTAATATCGTCATTATAATCGTTGTTATCGTCCTTATTATCCTCATAATTATCGTCGTTAATATCGTCGTTATTATCGTCATTATCATCGTTGTTATCGTCCTTATTATCCTCATAATTATTGTCGTTAATATCGTCGTTATTTTGTCATAATCATCGTCGTTAATGTCGTCGTTATTATCGTCATTATCTTCGTTGTTATCGTCGTTATTATCCTCATAATTATCGTCGTTAATATCGTCGTTATTTTGACATAATCATCGTCGTTAATGTTGTCGCTATTATCGTCATTATCTACGTTGTTATCGTCATAAATATCATCGTTAATATCGTCGTTATTATTGTCATCATCTTCTTTTTATCGTCGTTATTATCGTCGTTAATATCGTCGTTATTATCGTCGTTATTATCGTCGTTAATATCGTCGTTAATATCGTCATTATCATCGTCGTTATCGTCCTTATTATCCTCATAATTATCGTCGTTAATATCGTCGTTATTTTGTCATAATCATCGTCGTTAATATCGTCGTTATTTTGTCATAATCATCGACGTTAATGTCGTCGTTATTATCGTCATTATCTTCGTTGTTATCGTCATAATTAACATCGTTAATATCGTCGTTATTATTGTCATTATCTTCTTTTTATCGTCGTTATTATCGTCGTTAATATCGTCTTTATTATCGTCGTTATTATCGTCGTTAATATCGTCGTTAATATCGTCATTATCATCGTTGTTATCGTCCTTATCATCCTCATAATTATCGTCGTTAATATCGTCGTTATTTTGTCATAATCATCGTCGTTAATGTCGTCGTTATTATCGTCATTATCTTCGTTGTTATCGTCGTTATTATCCTCATAATTATCGTCGTTAATATCGTCGTTATTTTGTCATAATCATCGTCGTTAATGTCGTCGTTATTATCGTCATTATCTACGTTGTTATCGTCATAAATATCATCGTTAATATCGTCGTTATTATTGTCATTTTCTTCTTTTTATCGTCGTTATTATCGTCGTTAATATCGTCGTTATTATCGTCGTTATTATCGTCGTTAATATCGTCGTTAATATCGTCATTATCATCGTTGTTATCGTCCTTATTATCCTCATAATCATCGTCGTTAATATCGTCGTTATTTTGTCATAATCATCGTCGTTAATGTCGTCGTTATTATCGTCATTATCTACGTTGTTATCGTCATAAATATCATCGTTAATATCGTCGTTATTATCGTCATTATCTTCTTTTTATCGTCGTTATTATCGTCGTTATTATCGTCTTTATTATCGTCGTTATTATCGTCGTTAATATCGTCGTTAATATCGTCATTATCATCGTTGTTATCGTCCTTATCATCCTCATAATCATCGTCGTTAATATCGTCATTATTTTGTCATAATCATCGTCGTTAATGTCGTCGTTATTATCGTCATTATCTTCGTTGTTATCGTCGTTATTATCCTCATAATTATCGTCGTTAATATCGTCGTTATTTTGTCATAATCATCGTCGTTAATGTCGTCGTTATTATCGTCATTATCTTCGTTGTTATCGTCGTTATTATCTTCATAATTATCGTCGTTAATATCGTCGTTATTTTGTCATAATCATCGTCGTTAATGTCATCGTTATTATCGTCATTATCTACGTTGTTATCGTCATAAATATCATCGTTAATATCGTCGTTATTATTGTCATTATCTTCTTTTTATCGTCGTTATTATCGTCGTTAATATCGCCGTTATTATCGTCGTTATTATCGTCGTTAATATCGTCGTTAATATCGTCATTATCATCGTTGTTATCGTCCTTATTATCCTCATAATTATCGTCGTTAATATCGTCGTTATTTTGTCATAATCATCGTCGTTAATGTCGTCGTTATTATCGTCAATATCTTCGTTGTTATCGTCGTTATTATCCTCATAATTATCGTCGTTAATATCGTCGTTATTTTGTCATAATCATCGTCGTTAATGTCGTCGTTATTATCGTCATTATCTTCGTTGTTATCGTCATAAATATCATCGTTAATATCGTCGTTATTATTGTCATTTTCTTCTTTTTATCGTCGTTATTATCGTCGTTAATATCGTCGTTATTATCGTCGTTATTATCGTCGTAAATATCGTCGTTAATATCGTCATTATCATCGTTGTTATCGTCCTTATTATCCTCATAATCATCGTCGTTAATATCGTCGTTATTTTGTCATAATCATCGTCGTTAATGTCGTCGTTATTATCGTCATTATCTACGTTGTTATCGTCATAAATATCATCGTTAATATCGTCGTTATTATCGTCATTATCTTCTTTTTATCGTCGTTATTATCGTCGTTATTATCGTCTTTATTATCGTCGTTATTATCGTCGTTAATATCGTCGTTAATATCGTCATTATCATCGTTGTTATCGTCCTTATCATCCTCATAATCATCGTCGTTAATATCGTCATTATTTTGTCATAATCATCGTCGTTAATGTCGTCGTTATTATCGTCATTATCTTCGTTGTTATCGTCGTTATTATCCTCATAATTATCGTCGTTAATATCGTCGTTATTTTGTCATAATCATCGTCGTTAATGTCGTCGTTATTATCGTCATTATCTTCGTTGTTATCGTCGTTATTATCTTCATAATTATCGTCGTTAATATCGTCGTTATTTTGTCATAATCATCGTCGTTAATGTCATCGTTATTATCGTCATTATCTACGTTGTTATCGTCATAAATATCATCGTTAATATCGTCGTTATTATTGTCATTATCTTCTTTTTATCGTCGTTATTATCGTCGTTAATATCGTCGTTATTATCATCGTTATTATCGTCGTTAATATCGTCGTTATTATCGTCGTTATTATCGTCGTTATTATCGTCGTTAATATCGTCGTTAATATCGTCATTATAATCGTTGTTATCGTCCTTATTATCCTCATAATTATCGTCGTTAATATCGTCGTTATTATCGTCATTATCATCGTTGTTATCGTCCTTATTATCCTCATAATTATTGTCGTTAATATCGTCGTTATTTTGTCATAATCATCGTCGTTAATGTCGTCGTTATTATCGTCATTATCTTCGTTGTTATCGTTGTTATTATCCTCATAATTATCGTCGTTAATATCGTCGTTATTTTGACATAATCATCGTCGTTAATGTTGTCGTTATTATCGTCATTATCTACGTTGTTATCGTCATAAATATCATCGTTAATATCGTCGTTATTATTGTCATCATCTTCTTTTTATCGTCGTTATTATCGTCGTTAATATCGTCGTTATTATCGTCGTTATTATCGTCGTTAATATCGTCGTTAATATCGTCATTATCATCGTTGTTATCGTCCTTATTATCCTCATAATTATCGTCGTTAATATCGTCGTTATTTTGTCATAATCATCGTCGTTAATGTCGTCGTTATTATCGTCATTATCATCGTTGTTATCGTCCTTATCATCCTCATAATTATCATCGTTAATATCGTCGTTATTTTGTCATAACCATCGTCGTTAATGTCGTCGTTATTATCGTCATTATCTACGTTGTTATCGTCATAATTATCATCGTTAATATCGTCGTTATTATTGTCATTATCTTCTTTTTATCGTCGTTATAATCGTCGTTAATATCGTCGTTATTATCGTCGTTATTATCGTCGTTAATGTCGTCGTTATTATCGTCATTATCTACGTTGTTATCGTCCTTATCATCCTCATAATTATCGTCGTTAATATCGTCGTTATTTTGTCATAATCATCGTCGTTAATGTCGTCGTTATTATCGTCATTATCTTCGTTGTTATCGTCGTTATTATCCTCAAAATTATCGTCGTTAATATCGTCGTTATTTTGTAATAATCATCGTCGTTAATGTCGTCGTTATTATCGTCATTATCATCGTTGTTATCGTCCTTATCATCCTCATAATTATCTTTCTTAACATCGTCGTTATTTTGTCTTAATCATCGTCGTTAATGTCGTCGTTATTATCGTCATTATCTACGTTGTTATCGTCATAAATATCATCGTTAATATCGTCGTTATTATTGTCATTATCTTCTTTTTATCGTCGTTATTATCGTCGTTAATATCGTCGTTAATATCGTCATTATCATCGTTGTTATCGTCCTTATTATCCTCATAATTATCGTCGTTAATATCGTCGTTATTTTGTCATAATGATCGTCGTTAATATCGTCATTATTTTGTCATAATCATCGTCGTTAATGTCGTCGTTATTATCGTCATTATCTTCGTTGTTATCGTCGTTATTATCCTCATAATTATCGTCGTTAATATCGTCGTTATTTTGTCATAATCATCGTCGTTAATGTCGTCGTTATTATCGTCATTATCTACGTTGTTATCGTCATAAATATCATCGTTAATATCGTCGTTATTATTGTCATTATCTTCTTTTTATCGTCGTTAATATCGTCGTTAATATCTTCGTTATTTTGTCATAATCTTCGTCGTTAATGTCGTCGTTATTATCGTCATTATCTACGTTGTTATCGTCATAAATATCATCGTTAATATCGTCGTTATTATTGTCATTATCTTCTTTTTATCGTCGTTATTATCGTCGTTAATATCGTCGTTATTATTGTCATTATCTTCTTTTTATCGTCGTTATTATCGTCGTTAATATCGTCTTTATTATCGTCGTTATTATCGTCGTTAATATCGTCGTTAATATCGTCATTATCATCGTTGTTATCGTCCTTATCATCCTCATAATCATCGTCGTTAATATCGTCGTTATTTTGTCATAATCATCGTCGTTAATGTCGTCGTTATTATCGTCATTATCTACGTTGTTATCGTCATAAATATCATCGTTAATATCGTCGTTATTATTGTCATTATCTTCTTTTTATCGTCGTTATTATCGTCGTTAATATCGTCGTTATTATCGTCGTTATTATCGTCGTTAATATCGTCGTTAATATCGTCATTATCATCGTTGTTATCGTCCTTATTTTCCTCATAATTATCGTCGTTAATATAGTCGTTATTTTGTCATAATCATCGTCGTTAATGTCGTCGTTATTATCGTCATTATCTTCGTAGTTATCGTCGTTATTATCGTCATTATCTTCGTAGTTATCGTCGTTATTATCGTCGTTAATATAGTTGTTATTATCGTCATTATCGTCGTTCTTATCATCATAATTATAGACGTTATTATCGTAGTTAATATCGTCATTGTCATCGTTGTTATCGTCGTTATTATCCTCATAATTATCGTCGTTAATATCGTCATTATCTTCGCTGTTATCGTCATAATTATCATCGTTAATATCGTCGTTATTATTGTCATTATCTTCTTTTTATCGTCGTTATTATCATCGTTAATATCGTCGTTAATATCGTCGTTAATATCGTCATTATAATCGTTGTTATCGTCCTTATTATCCTCATAATTATTGTCGTTAATATCGTCGTTATTTTGTCATAAACATCGTCGTTAATGTCGTCGTTATTATCGTCATTATCTTCGTTGTTACCGTCGTTATTATCCTCATAATTATCGTCGTTAATATCGTAGTTATTTTGTCATAATCATCGTCGTTAATGTCGTCGTTATTATCGTCATTATCTTCGTTGTTATCGTCGTTATTATCCTCATAATTATCGTCGTTAATATCGTCGTTATTTTGACATAATCATCGTCGTTAATGTCGTCGTTATTATCGTCATTATCTACGTTGTTATCGTCATAAATATCATCGTTAATATCGTCGTTACTATTGTCATTATCTTCTTTTTATCGTCGTTATTATCGTCGTTAATATCGTCGTTATTATCGTCGTTATTATCGTCGTTAATATCGTCGTTAATATCGTCATTATCATCGTTGTTATCGTCCTTATTATCCTCATAATTATCGTCGTTAATATCGTCGTTATTTTGTCATAATCATCGTCGTTAATGTCGTCGTTATTATCGTCATTATCATCGTTGTTATCGTCCTTATCATCCTCATAATTATCATCGTTAATATCGTCGTTATTTTGTCATAACCATCGTCGTTAGTGTCGTCGTTATTATCGTCATAATTATCAACGTTAATATCGTCGTTATTATTGTCATTATCTTCTTTTTATCGTCGTTATGATCGTCGTTAATATCGTCGTTATTATCTTCGTTATTATCGTCGTTAATGTCGTCGTTATTATCGTCATTATCTACGTTGTTATCGTCCTTATCATCCTCATAATTATCGTCGTTAATATCGTCGTTATTTTGTCATAATCATCGTCGTTAATGTCGTCGTTATTATCGTCATTATCTTCGTTGTTATCGTCGTTATTATCCTCAAAATTATCGTTGTTAATATCGTCGTTATTTTGTAATAATCATCGTCGTTAATGTCGTCGTTATTATCGTCATTATCATCGTTGTTATCGTCCTTATCATCCTCATAATTATCGTTCTTAACATCGTCGTTATTTTGTCTTAATCATCGTCGTTAATGTCGTCGTTATTATCGTCATTATCTTCGTTGTTACCGTCGTTATTACCCTCATAATTATCGTCGTTAATATCGTCGTTATTTTGTCTTAATCATCGTCGTTAATGTCGTCGTTATTATCGTCATTATCTTCGTTGTTACCGTCGTTATTACCCTCATAATTATCGTCGTTAATATCGTCGTTATTTTGTCATAATCATCGTCGTTAATGTCGTCGTTATTATCGTCATTATCTTCGTTGTTATCGTCGTTATTATCCTCATAATTATCGTCGTTAATATCGTCGTTATTTTGACATAATCATCGTCGTTAATGTCGTCGTTATTATCGTCATTATCTACGTTGTTATCGTCATAAATATCATCGTTAATATCGTCGTTATTATTGTCATTATCTTCTTTTTATCGTCGTTATTATCGTCGTTAATATCGTCTTTATTATCGTCGTTATTATCGTCGTTAATATCGTCGTTAATATCGTCATTATCATCGTTGTTATCGTCCTTATTATCCTCATAATTATCGTCGTTAATATCGTCGTTATTTTGTCATAATCATCGTCGTTAATGTCGTCATTATTATCGTCATTATCTACGTTGTTATCGTCCTTATCATCCTCATAATTATCGTCGTTAATATCGTCGTTATTTTGTCATAAACATCGTCGTTAATGTCGTCGTTATTATCGTCATTATCTTCGTTGTTACCGTCGTTATTATCCTCATAATTATCGTCGTTAATATCGTAGTTATTTTGTCATAATCATCGTCGTTAATGTCGTCGTTATTATCGTCATTATCTTCGTTGTTATCGTCGTTATTATCCTCATAATTATCGTCGTTAATATCGTCGTTATTTTGACATAATCATCGTCGTTAATGTCGTCGTTATTATCGTCATTATCTACGTTGTTATCGTCATAAATATCATCGTTAATATCGTCGTTACTATTGTCATTATCTTCTTTTTATCGTCGTTATTATCGTCGTTAATATCGTCGTTATTATCGTCGTTATTATCGTCGTTAATATCGTCGTTAATATCGTCATTATCATCGTTGTTATCGTCCTTATTATCCTCATAATTATCGTCGTTAATATCGTCGTTATTTTGTCATAATCATCGTCGTTAATGTCGTCGTTATTATCGTCATTATCATCGTTGTTATCGTCCTTATCATCCTCATAATTATCATCGTTAATATCGTCGTTATTTTGTCATAACCATCGTCGTTAGTGTCGTCGTTATTATCGTCATTATTTTCGTTGTAATCGTCCTTATCATCCTCATAATTATCGTCGTTAATATCGTCGTTATTTTGTCATAATCATCGTCGTTAATGTCGTCGTTATTATCGTCATTATCTACGTTGTTATCGTCATAAATATCATCGTTAATATCGTCGTTATTATTGTCATCATCTTCTTTTTATCGTCGTTATTATCGTCGTTAATATCGTCGTTATTATCGTCGTTATTATCGTCGTTAATATCGTCGTTAATATCGTCATTATCATCGTTGTTATCGTCCTTATCATCCTCATAATTATCGTTGTTAATATCGTCGTTATTTTGTCATAATCATCCTCGTTAATGTCGTCGTTATTATCGTCATTATCATCGTTGTTATCGTCCTTATTATCCTCATAATTATCGTCGTTAATATCGTCGTTATTTTGTCATAATCATCGTCGTTAATGTCGTCGTTATTATTGTCATTATCTACGTTGTTATCGTCATAAATATCATCGTTAATATCGTCGTTATTATTGTCATTATGTTCTTTTTATCGTCGTTATTATCGTCGTTATTATCGTCGTTAATATCGTCGTTATTATCGTCGTTATTATTGCCGTTAATATCGTCATTAATATCGTCATTATCATCGTTGTTATCGTCCTTATTATCCTCATAATTATCGTCGTTAATATCGTCGTTATTTTGTCATAATCATCGTCGTTAATGTCGTCGTTATTATCGTCATTATCATCGTTGTTATCGTCCTTATCATCCTCATAATTATCGTCGTTAATATCGTCGTTATTTTGTCATAATCATCGTCGTTAATGAGGTCGTTATTATCGTCATTATCTTCGTTGTTATCGTCATAATTATCATCGTTAATATCGTCGTTATTATTGTCAGTATCTTCTTTTTATCGTCGTTATTATCGTCGTTAATATCGTCTTTATTATCGTCGTTATTATCGTCGTTAATATCGTCGTTAATATCGTCATTATCATCGTTGTTATCGTCCTTATCATCCTCATAATTGTCGTCGTTAATATCGTCGTTATTTTGTCATAATCATCGTCGTTAATATCGTCGTTAATATCGTCATTATCATCGTTGTTATCGTCCTTATTATCCTCATAATTATCGTCGTTATTATCGTCGTTATTTTGTCATAATCATCGTCGTTAATATCGTCGTTATTATTGTCATTATCTTCTTTTTATCGTCGTTATTATCGTCGTTAATATCGTCTTTATTATCGTCGTTATTATCGTCGTTAATATCGTCGTTAATATCGTCATTATCATCGTTGTTATCGTCCTTATTATCCTCATAATTATCGTCGTTAATATCGTCGTTATTTTGTCATAATCATCGTCGTTAATATCGTCATTATTATCGTCATTATCTACGTTGTTATCGTCCTTATCATCCTCATAATTATCGTCGTTAATATCGTCGTTATTTTATCATAAACATCGTCGTTAATGTCGTCGTTATTATCGTCATTATTTTCGTTGTAATCGTCCTTATCATCCTCATAATTAACGTCGTTAATATCGTCGTTATTTTGTCATAATCATCGTCGTTAATGTCGTCGTTATTATCGTCATTATCTACGTTGTTATCGTCATAAATATCATCGTTAATATCGTCGTTATTATTGTCATTATCTTCTTTTTATCGTCGTTATTATCGTCGTTAATATCGTCGTTATTATCGTCGTTATTATCGTCGTTAATATCGTCGTTAATATCGTCATTATCATCGTTGTTATCGTCCTTATCATCCTCATAATTATCGTTGTTAATATCGTCGTTATTTTGTCATAATCATCCTCGTTAATGTCGTCGTTATTATCGTCATTATCATCGTTGTTATCGTCCTTATCATCCTCATAATTATCGTCGTTAATATCGTCGTTATTTTGTCATAATCATCGTCGTTAATGTCGTCGTTATTATTGTCATTATCTACGTTGTTATCGTCATAAATATCGTCGTTAATATCGTCGTTATTATTGTCATTATCTTCTTTTTATCGTCGTTATTATCGTCGTTATTATCGTCGTTAATATCGTCGTTATTATCGTCGTTATTATTGCCGTTAATATCGTCATTAATATCGTCATTATCATCGTTGTTATCGTCTTTATTATCCTCATAATTATCGTCGTTAATATCGTCGTTATTTTGTCATAATCATCGTCGTTAATGTCGTCGTTATTATCGTCATTATCATCGTTGTTATCGTCCTTATCATCCTCATAATTATCGTCGTTAATATCGTCGTTATTTTGTCATAATCATCGTCGTTAATGTCGTCGTTATTATCGTCATTATCTTCGTTGTTATCGTCATAATTATCATCGTTAATATCGTCGTTTTTATTGTCAGTATCTTCTTTTTATCGTCGTTATTATCGTCGTTAATATCGTCTTTATTATCGTCGTTATTATCGTCGTTAATATCGTCGTTAATATCGTCATTATCATCGTTGTTATCGTCCTTATCATCCTCATAATTGTCGTCGTTAATATCGTCGTTATTTTGTCATAATCATCGTCGTTAATATCGTCGTTAATATCGTCATTATCATCGTTGTTATCGTCCTTATTATCCTCATAATTATCGTCGTTATTATCGTCGTTATTTTGTCATAATCATCGTCGTTAATGTCGTCGTTATTATCGTCATTATCTACGTTGTTATCATCATAAATATCATCGATAATATCGTCGTTATTATTGTCATTATCTTCTTTTTATCGTCGTTATTAACGTCGTTATTATCGTCGTTAATATCGTCGTTAATATCGTCATTATCATCGTCGTTATCGTCCTTATTATCCTCATAATTATCGTCGTTAATATCGTCGTTATTTTGTCATAATCATCGTCGTTAATATCGTCGTTATTTTGTCATAATCATCGACGTTAATGTCGTCGTTATTATCGTCATTATCTTCGTTGTTATCGTCATAATTAACATCGATAATATCGTCGTTATTATTGTCATTATCTTCTTTTTATCGTCGTTATGATCGTCGTTAATATCGTCGTTATTATCTTCGTTATTATCGTCGTTAATGTCGTCGTTATTATCGTCATTATCTACGTTGTTATCGTCCTTATCATCCTCATAATTATCGTTCTTAACATCGTCGTTATTTTGTCTTAATCATCGTCGTTAATGTCGTCGTTATTATCGTCATTATCTTCGTTGTTACCGTCGTTATTACCCTCATAATTATCGTCGTTAATATCGTCGTTATTTTCGTTGTAATCGTCCTTATTATCCTCATAATTATCGTCGTTAATATCGTCGTTATTTTGTCATAATCATCGTCGTTAATGTCGTCATTATTATCGTCATTATCTACGTTGTTATCGTCCTTATCATCCTCATAATTATCGTCGTTAATATCGTCGTTATTTTATCATAAACATCGTCGTTATTGTCGTCGTTATTATCGTCATTATTTTCGTTGTAATCGTCCTTATTATCCTCATAATTATCGTCGTTAATATCGTCGTTATTTTGTCATAATCATCGTCGTTAATGTCGTCATTATTATCGTCATTATCTACGTTGTTATCGTCCTTATCATCCTCATAATTATCGTCGTTAATATCGTCGTTATTTTATCATAAACATCGTCGTTATTGTCGTCGTTATTATCGTCATTATTTTCGGTGTAATCGTCCTTATTATCCTCATAATTATCGTCGTTAATATCGTCGTTATTTTGTCATAATCATCGTCGTTAATGTCGTCGTTATTATTGTCATTATCTACGTTGTTATCGTCATAAATATCATCGTTAATATCGTCGTTATTATTGTCATTATGTTCTTTTTATCGTCGTTATTATCGTCGTTATTATCGTCGTTAATATCGTCGTTATTATCGTCGTTATTATTGCCGTTAATATCGTCATTAATATCGTCATTATCATCGTTGTTATCGTCCTTATTATCCTCATAATTATCGTCGTTAATATCGTCGTTATTTTGTCATAATCATCGTCGTTAATGTCGTCGTTATTATCGTCATTATCATCGTTGTTATCGTCCTTATCATCCTCATAATTATCGTCGTTAATATCGTCGTTATTTTGTCATAATCATCGTCGTTAATGTCGTCGTTATTATCGTCATTATCTTCGTTGTTATCGTCATAATTATCATCGTTAATATCGTCGTTATTATTGTCAGTATCTTCTTTTTATCGTCGTTATTATCGTCGTTAATATCATCTTTATTATCGTCGTTATTATCGTCGTTAATATCGTCGTTAATATCGTCATTATCATCGTTGTTATCGTCCTTATCATCCTCATAATTGTCGTCGTTAATATCGTCGTTATTTTGTCATAATCATCGTCGTTAATATCGTCGTTAATATCGTCATTATCATCGTTGTTATCGTCCTTATTATCCTCATAATTATCGTCGTTATTATCGTCGTTATTTTGTCATAATCATCGTCGTTAATGTCGTCGTTATTATCGTCATTATCTACGTTGTTATCATCATAAATATCATCGATAATATCGTCGTTATTATTGTCATTATCTTCTTTTTATCGTCGTTATTAACGTCGTTATTATCGTCGTTAATATCGTCGTTAATATCGTCATTATCATCGTCGTTATCGTCCTTATTATCCTCATAATTATCGTCGTTAATATCGTCGTTATTTTGTCATAATCATCGTCGTTAATATCGTCGTTATTTTGTCATAATCATCGACGTTAATGTCGTCGTTATTATCGTCATTATCTTCGTTGTTATCGTCATAATTAACATCGATAATATCGTCGTTATTATTGTCATTATCTTCTTTTTATCGTCGTTATTATCGTCGTTAATATCGTCTTTATTATCGTCGTTATTATCGTCGTTAATATCGTCGTTAATATCGTCATTATCATCGTTGTTATCGTCCTTATCATCCTCATAATTATCGTCGTTAATATCGTCGTTATTTTGTCATAATCATCGTCGTTAATGTCGTCGTTATTATCGTCATTATCTTCGTTGTTATCGTCGTTATTATCCTCATAATTATCGTCGTTAATATCGTCGTTATTTTGTCATAATCATCGTCGTTAATGTCGTCGTTATTATCGTCATTATCTACGTTGTTATCGTCATAAATATCATCGTTAATATCGTCGTTATTATTGTCATTTTCTTCTTTTTATCGTCGTTATTATCGTCGTTAATAACGTCGTTATTATCGTCGTTATTATCGTCGTTAATATCGTCGTTAATATCGACATTATCATCGTTGTTATCGTCCTTATTATCCTCATAATCATCGTCGTTAATATCGTCGTTATTTTGTCATAATCATCGTCGTTAATGTCGTCGTTATTATCGTCATTATCTACGTTGTTATCGTCATAAATATCATCGTTAATATCGTCGTTATTATTGTCATTATCCTCTTTTTATCGTCGTTATTATCGTCGTTATTATCGTCGTTAATATCGTCGTTAATATCGTCATTATCATCGTTGTTATCGTCCTTATTATCCTCATAATTATCGTCGTTAATATCGTCGTTATTTTGTCATAATCATCGTCGTTAATATCGTCATTATTTTGTCATAATCATCGTCGTTAATGTCGTCGTTATTATCGTCATTATCTTCGTTGTTATCGTCGTTATTATCCTCATAATTATCGTCGTTAATATCGTCGTTATTTTGTCATAATCATCGTCGTTAATGTCGTCGTTATTATCGTCATTATCTACGTTGTTATCGTCATAAATATCATCGTTAATATCGTCGTTATTATTGTCATTATCTTCTTTTTATCGTCGTTAATATCGTCGTTAATATCTTCGTTATTTTGTCATAATCTTCGTCGTTAATGTCGTCGTTATTATCGTCATTATCTTCGATGTTAACGTCGTTATTATCCTCATAATTATCGTCGTTAATATCGTCGTTATTTTGTCATAATCATCGTCGTTAATGTCGTCGTTATTATCGTCATTATCATCGTTGTTATCGTCCTTATCATCCTCATAATTATCGTCGTTAATATCGTCTTTATTTTGTCATAAACATCGTCGTTAATGTCGTCGTTATTATCGTCATTATCTTCGTTGTTATCGTCGTTATTATCCTCATAATTATCGTCGTTAATATCGTCGTTATTTTGTCATAATCATCGACGTTAATGACGTCGTTATTATCGTCATTATCTTCGTTGTTATCGTCATAATTATCATCGTTAATATCGTCGTTATTATTGTCATTATCTTCTTTTTATCGTCGTTATTATCGTCGTTAATATCGTCTTTATTATCGTCGTTATTATCGTCGTTAATATCGTCGTTAATATCTTCATTATCATCGTTGTTATCGTCCTTATCATCCTCATAATTATCGTCGTTAATATCGTCGTTATTTTGTCATCATCATTGTCGTTAATGTCGTCTTTATTATCGTCATTATCTACGTTGTTATCGTCCTTATCATCCTCATAATTATCGTCGTTAATATCGTCGTTATTCTGTCATAATTATCGTCGTTAATTTCGTCGTTATTATCGTCATTATCTTCGTTGTTATCGTCGTTATTATCCACATAATTATGGTCGTTAATATCGTCGTTATTTTGACATAATCATCGTCGATAATGTCGTCGTTATTATCGTCATTATCTACGCTGTTATCGTCATAAATATCATCGTTAATATCGTCGTTATTATTGTCATTATCTTCTTTTTATCGTCGTTATTATCGTCCTTATCATCCTCATAATTATCGTCGTTAATATCGTCGTTATTTGGTCATAATCATCGTTGTTAATGTCGTCGTTATTATCGTCATTATCTTCGTTGTTATCGTCATAATTATCATCGTTAATATCGTCGTTATTATCGTCGTTAATATCGTCGTTAATATCGTCATTATCATCGTTGTTATCGTCCTTATTATCCTCATAATTATCGTCGTTATTATCGTCGTTATTTTGTCATAATCATCGTCGTTAATGTCGTCGTTATTATCGTCATTATCATCGTTGTTATCGTCGTTATTATCCTCATAAATATCATCGTTAATATCGTCGTTATTTTGTCATAATCATCGTCGTTAATGTTGTCGTTATTATCGTCGTTATTATCGTCGTTATTATTGTCGTTAATATCGTCGTTAATATCGTCATTATAATCGTTGTTATCGTCCTTATTATCCTCATAATTATCGTCGTTAATATCGTCGTTATTATCGTCATTATCTTCGTTGTTTTCGTCCTTATCATCCTCATAATTATCGTCGTTAATATCGTCGTCATTTTGTCATAATCATCGTTGTTAATGTCGTCATTATTATCGTCATTATCTTCGTTGTTATCGTCATAATTATCATCGTTAATATCGTCGTTATTATTGTCATTATCTTCTTTTTATCGTCGTTATTATCGTCGTTAATATCGTCGTTATTATCGTCGTTATTATCGTCGTTAATATCGTCGCTAATATCGTCATTATCATCGTTGTTATCGTCCTTATCATCCTCATAATCATCGTCGTTAATATCGTCGTTATTTTGTCATAATCATCGTCGTTAATGTCGTCGTTATTATCGTCATTATCTACGTTTTTATCGTCATAAATATCATCGATAATATCGTCGTTATTATTGTCATTATCTTCTTTTTATCGTCGTTATTATCGTCGTTAATATCGTCTTTATTATCGTCGTTATTATCGTCGTTAATATCGTCGTTAATATCGTCATTATCATCGTTGTTATCGTCCTTATCATCCTCATTATTATCGTCGTTAATATCGTCGTTATTTTGTCATAATCATCGTCGTTAATATCGTCGTTAATTTGTCATAAACATCGACGTTAATGTCGTCGTTATTATCGTCATTATCTTCGTTGTTATCGTCATAATTAACATCGTTAATATCGTCGTTATTATTGTCATTATCTTCTTTTTATCGTCGTTATTATCGTCGTTAATATCGTCATTATCATCGTTGTTATCGTCCTTATCATCCTCATAATTATCGTCGTTAATATCGTCGTTATTTTGTCATAATCATCGTCGTTAATGTCGTCGTTATTATCGTCATTATCTACGTTGTTATCGTCATAAATATCATCGTTAATATCGTCGTTATTATTGTCATTATCTTCTTTTTATCGTCGTTATTATCGTCGTTAATATCGTCTTTATTATCGTCGTTATTATCGTCGTTAATATCGTCGTTAATATCGTCATTATCATCGTTGTTATCGTCCTTATCATCCTCATAATTATCGTCGTTAATATCGTCGTTATTTTGTCATAATCACCGTCGTTAATGTCGTCGTTATTATCGTCATTATCTACGTTGTTATCATCATAAATATCATCGATAATATCGTCGTTATTATTGTCATTATCTTCTTTTTATCGTCGTTATTAACGTCGTTATTATCGTCGTGAATATCGTCGTTATTATCGTCGTTAATATCGTCGTTAATATCGTCATTATCATCGTTGTTATCGTCCTTATCATCCTCATAATTATCGTCGTTAATATCGTCGTTATTTTGTCATAATCATCGTCGTTAATGTCGTCGTTATTATCGTCATTATCTACGTTGTTATCATCATAAATATCATCGATAATATCGTCGTTATTATTGTCATTATCTTCTTTTTATCGTCGTTATTAACGTCGTTATTATCGTCGTGAATATCGTCGTTAATATCGTCATTATCATCGTTGTTATCGTCCTTATTATCCTCATAATTATCGTCGTTAATATCGTCGTTATTTTGTCATAATCATCGTCGTTAATATCGTCGTTATTTTGTCATAATCATCGACGTTAATGTCGTCGTTATTATCGTCATTATCTTCGTTGTTATCGTCATAATTATCATCGTTAATATCGTCGTTATTATTGTCCATATCTTCTTTTTATCGTCGTTATTATCGTCGTTAATATCGTCTTTATTATCGTCGTTATTATCGTCGTTAATATCGTCGTTAATATCGTCATTATCATCGTTGTTATCGTCCTTATCATCCTCATAATTATCGTCGTTAATATCGTCGTTATTTTGTCATAATCATCGTCGTTAATGTCGTCGTTATTATCGTCATTATCTACGTTGTTATCGTCATAAATATCATCGTTAATATCGTCGTTATTATTGTCATAATCTTCTTTTTATCGTCGTTATTATCGTCGTTAATATCGTCCTTATTATCGTCGTTATTATCGTCGTTAATATCGTCGTTAATACCGTCATTATCACCGTTGTTATCGTCCTTATTATCCTCATAATTATCGTCGTTAATATCGTCGTTATTTTGTCATAAGCATCGTCGTTAATGTCGTCGTTATTATCGTCATTATCATCGTTGTTATCGTCCTTATCATCCTCATAATTATCGTCGTTAATATCGCCTTTATTTTGTCATAAACATCGTCGTTAATGTCGTCGTTATTATCGTCATTATCTTCGTTGTTATCGTCGTTATTATCCTCATAATTATCGTCGTTAATATCGTCGTTATTTTATCATAATCATCGACGTTAATGACGTCGTTATTATCGTCATTATCTTCGTTGTTATCGTCATAATTATCATCGTTAATATCGTCGATATTATTGTCATTATCTTCTTTTTATCGTCGTTATTATCGTCGTTAATATCGTCTTTATTATCGTCGTTATTATCGTCGTTAATATCGTCGTTAATATCGTCATTATCATCGTTGTTATCGTCCTTATCATCCTCATAATTATCGTCGTTAATATCGTCGTTATTTTGTCATCATCATCGTCGTTAGTGTCGTCGTTATTATCGTCATTATCTACGTTGTTATCGTCCTTATCATCCTCATAATTATCGTCGTTAATATCGACGTTATTTTGTCATAATCATCGTCGTTAATGTCGGTGTTATTATCGTCATTATCTTCGTTGTTATCGTCGTTATTACCTTCATAATTATCGTCGTTAATATCGTCGTTATTTTGTCATAATCATCGTCGTTAATGTCGTCGTTATTATCGTCATTATCTACGTTGTTATCGTCATAAATATCATCGTTAATATCGTCGTTATTATTGTCATTATCTTCTTTTTATCGTCGTTATTATCGTCGTTAATATCTTCGTTATTTTGTCTTAATCATCGTCGTTAATGTCGTCGTTATTATCGTCATTATCTTCGATGTTATCGTCGTTATTATCCTCATAATTATCGTCGTTCATATCGTCGTTATTTTGTCATAACCATCGTCGTTAATGTCGTCGTTATTATCGTCATTATCTACGTTGTTATCGTCATAATTATCATCGTTAATATCGTCGTTATGATTGTCCATATCTTCTTTTTATCGTCGTTATTATCGTTGTTAATATCGTCTTTATTATCGTCGTTATTATCGTCCTTAATATCGTCGTTAATATCGTCATTATCATCGTTGTTATCGTCCTTATCATCCTCATAATTATCGTCGTTAATATCGTCGTTATTTTGTCATAATCATCGTCGTTAATGTCGTCGTTATTATCGTCATTATCTACGTTGTTATCGTCCTTATCATCCTCGTAATTATCGTCGTTAATATCGTCGTTATTTTGTCATAAACATCGTCGTTAATGTCGTCGTTATTATCGTCATTATCTTCGTTGTTATCGTCGTTATTATCCTCATAATTATCGTCGTTAATATCGACGTTATTTTGTCATAATCATCGACGTTAATGTCGTCGTTATTATCGTCATTATCTTCGTTGTTATCGTCATAATTATCATCGTTAATATCGTCGTTATTATTGTCATTATCTTCTTTTTATCGTCGTTATTATCGTCGTTAATATCGTCTTTATTATCGTCTTTATTATCGTCGTTAATATCGTCGTTAATATCGTCATTATCATCGTTGTTATCGTCCTTATCATCCTCATAATTGTCGTCGTTAATATCGTCGTTATTTTGTCATAATCATCGTCGTTAAAGTCGTCGTTATTATCGTCAATATCTTCGTTGTTATCGTCATAATTATCATCGTTAATATCGTCGTTATTATTGTCATTATCTTCTTTTTATCGGCGTTATTATCGTCGTTAATATAGTCTTTATTATCGTCGTTATTATCGTCGTTAATATCGTCGTTAATATCGTCCTTATTATCCTCATAATTATCGTCGTTAATATCGTCGTTATTTTGTCATAATCATCGTCGTTAATGTCGTCGTTATTATCGTAATTATCTTCGTTGTTATCGTCGTTATTATCCTCATAATTATCGTCGTTAATATCGTCGTTATTTTGTCATAATCATCGTCGTTAATTTCGTCGTTATTAACGTCATTATCTACGTTGTTATCGTCATAAATATCATCGATAATATCGTCGTTATTATTGTCATTTTCTTCTTTCTATCGTCGTTTTTATCGTCGTTAATATCGTCGTTATTACCGTCGTTATTATCGTCGTTAATATCGTCGTTAATATCGTCATTATCATCCTTGTTATCGTCCTTATCATCCTCATAATTGTCGTCGTTAATATCGTCGTTATTTTGTCATAATCATCGTCGTTAATATCGTCGTTAATATCGTCATTATCATCGTTGTTATCGTCCTTATTATCCTCGTAATTATCGTCGTTAATATCGTCGTTATTTTGTCATAATCATCGTCGTTAATTTCTTCGTTATTATCGTCATTATCATCGTTGTTATCGTCCTTATCATCCTCATAATTATCGTCGTTAATATCGTCGTTATTTTGTCATAATCATCGTCGTTAATGTCGTCGTTATTATCGTCATTATCTTCGTTGTTATCGTCATAATTATCATCGTTAATATCGTCGTTATTATTGTCATTATCTTCTTTTTATCGTCGTTATTATCGTCGTTAATATCGTCTTTATTATCGTCGTTATTATCGTCGTTAATATCGTCGTTAATATCGTCATTATCATCGTTGTTATCGTCCTTATTATCCTCATAATTATCGTCGTTAATATCGTCGTTATTTTGTCATAATCATCGTCGTTAATGTCGTCGTTATTATCGTCATTATCTTCGTTGTTATCGTCGTTATTATCCTCATAATTATCGTCGTTAATATCGTCGTTATTTTGTCATAATCATCGTCGTTAATGTCGTCGTTATTATCGTCATTATCTACGTTGTTATCGTCATAAATATCATCGTTAATATCGTCGTTATTATTGTCATTTTCTTCTTTTTATCGTCGTTTTTATCGTCGTTAATATCGTCGTTATTATCGTCGTTATTATCGTCGTTAATATCGTCGTTAATATCGTCATTATCATCGTTGTAATCGTCCTTATTATCCTCATAATTATCGTCATTAATATCGTCGTTATTTTGTCATAATCATCGTCGTTAATGTCGTTGTTCTTATCGTCATTATCTACGTTGGTATCGTCATAAATATCATCGTTAATATCGTCGTTATTATTGTCATTATCTTCTTTTTATCGTCGTTATTATCGTCGTTAATATCGTCTTTATTATCGTCGTTATTATCGTCGTTAATATCGTCGTTAATATCGTCATTATCAGCGTTGTTATCGTCCTTATTATCCTCATAATTATCGTCGTTAATATCGTCGTTATTTTGTCATAATCATCGTCGTTAATGTCGTCGTTATTATCGTCATTATCTACGTTGTTATCGTCATAAATATCATCGATAATATCGTCGTTATTATTGTCATTATCTTCTTTATATCGTCGTTATTAACGTCGTTATTATCGTCGTTAATATCGTCGTTAATATCGTCATTATCATCGTTGTTATCGTCCTTATTATCCTCATAATTATCGTCGTTAATATCGTCGTTATTTTGTCATAATCATCGTCGTTAATATCGTCGTTATTTTGTCATTATCATCGTTGTTATCGTCCTTATCATCCTCATAATTATCGTCGTTAATATCGTCGGTATTTTGTCATAATCATCGTCGTTAATGTCGTCGTTATTATCGTCATTATCTACATTGTTATTGTCCTTATCATCCTCATAATTATCGTCGTTAATATCGTCGTTATTTTGTCATAATCATCGTCGTTAATGTCGTCGTTAATATCGTCATTATCTTCGTTGTTATCGTCATAATTATCATCGTTAATATCGTCGTTAATATCGTCGTTATTTTGTCATAATCATCGTCGTTAATGTCGTCGTTATTATCGTCATTATCTTCGTTGTTATGGTCGTTATTATCCTCATAATTATCGTCGTTAATATCGTCGTTATTTTGTCATAATCATCGTCGTTAATGTCGTCGTTATTATCGTCATTATCTACGTTGTTATCGTCATAAATATCATCGTTAATATCGTCGTTATTATTGTCATTATCTTCTATTTATCGTCGTTATTATCGTCGTTAATATCGTCGTTAATATCGTCGTTAATATCGTCATTATCATCGTTGTTATCGTCCTTATTATCCTCATAATTATCGTCGTTAATGTCGTCGTTATTTTGTCATAATCATCGTCGTTAATGTCGTCGTTATTATCGTCATTATCTACGTTGTTATCGTCATAAATATCATCGTTAATATCGTCGTTATTATTGTCATTATCTTCTTTTTATCGTCGTTATTATCGTCGTTAATATCGTCTTTATTATCGTCGTTATTATCTTCGTTAATATCGTCGTTAATATCGTCATTATCATCGATGTTATCGTCCTTATTATCCTCATAATTATCGTCGTTAATATCGTCGTTATTTTGTCATAATCATCGTCGTTAATGTCGTCGTTATTATCGTCATTATCTTCGTTGTTATCGTCGTTATTATCCTCATAATTATCGTCGTTAATATCGTCGTTATTTTGTCATAATCATCGTCGTTAATGTCGTCGTTATTATCGTCATTATCTACGTTGTTATCGTCATAAATATCATCGTTAATATCGTCGTTATTATTGTCATTTTCTTCTTTTTATCGTCGTTTTTATCGTCGTTAATATCGTCGTTATTATCGTCGTTATTATCGTCGTTAATATCGTCGTTAATATCGTCATTATCATCGTTGTTATCGTCCTTATTATCCTCATAATTATCGTCATTAATATCGTCGTTATTTTGTCATAATCATCGTCGTTAATGTCGTTGTTATTATCGTCATTATCTACGTTGTTATCGTCATAAATATCATCGTTAATATCGTCGTTATTATTGTCATTATCTTATTTTTATCGTCGTTATTATCGTCCTTATCATCCTCATAATTATCGTCGTTAATATCGTCGTTATTTTGTCATAATCATCGTCGTTAATGTCGTCGTTATTATCGTCATTATCTTCGTTGTTATCGTCATAATTATCATCGTTAATATCGTCGTTATTATTGTCATTATCTTCTTTTTATCGTCGTTATTATCGTCGTTAATATCGGCTTTATTATCGTCGTTATTATCGTCATTAATATCGTCATTATCATCGTTGTTATCGTCCTTATCATCCTCATAGTTGTCGTCGTTAATATCGTCGTTATTTTGTCATAATCATCGTCGTTATTATCGTCGTTAATATCGTCGTTATTATCGTCGTTATTATCGCCGTTAATATCGTCATTAATATCGTCATTATCATCGTTGTTATCGTCCTTATCCTCATAATTATCGTCGTTAATATCGTCGTTATATTGTCATAATCATCGTCGATAATGTCGTCGTTATTATCGTCATTATCATCGTTGTTATCGTCCTTATCATCCTCATAATTATCGTCGTTAAATATCGTCGTTATTTTGTCATAATCATCGTCGTTAATGTCGTCGTTATTATCGTCATTATCTACGTTGTTATCGTCATAAATATCATCGTTAATATCGTCGTTATTATTGTCATTTTCTTCTTTTTATCGTCGTTATTATCGTCGTTAATATCGTCGTTATTATCGTCGTTATTATCGTCGTTAATATCGTCGTTAATATCGTCATTATCATCGTTGTTATCGTCCTTATTATCCTCATAATCATCGTCGTTAAATATCGTCGTTATTTTGTCATAATCACCATCGTTAATGTCGTCGTTATTATCGTCATTATCTACGTTGTTATCGTCATAAATATCATCGTTAATATCGTCGTTATTATTGTCATTATCTTCTATTTATCGTCGTTATTATCGTCGTTAATATCGTCGTTAATATCGTCGTTAATATCGTCATTATCATCGTTGTTATCGTCCTTATTATCCTCATAATTATCGTCGTTAATGTCGTCGTTATTTTGTCATAATCATCGTCGTTAATGTCGTCGTTATTATCGTCATTATCTACGTTGTTATCGTCATAAATATCATCGTTAATATCGTCGTTATTATTGTCATTATCTTCTTTTTATCGTCGTTATTATCGTCGTTAATATCGTCTTTATTATCGTCGTTATTATCTTCGTTAATATCGTCGTTAATATCGTCATTATCATCGATGTTATCGTCCTTATTATCCTCATAATTATCGTCGTTAATATCGTCGTTATTTTGTCATAATCATCGTCGTTAATGTCGTCGTTATTATCGTCATTATCTTCGTTGTTATCGTCGTTATTATCCTCATAATTATCGTCGTTAATATCGTCGTTATTTTGTCATAATCATCGTCGTTAATGTCGTCGTGATTATCGTCATTATCTACGTTGTTATCGTCATAAATATCATCGTTAATATCGTCGTTATTATTGTCATTTTCTTCTTTTTATCGTCGTTTTTATCGTCGTTAATATCGTCGTTATTATCGTCGTTATTATCGTCGTTAATATCGTCGTTAATATCGTCATTATCATCGTTGTTATCGTCCTTATTATCCTCATAATTATCGTCATTAATATCGTCGTTATTTTGTCATAATCATCGTCGTTAATGTCGTTGTTATTATCGTCATTATCTACGTTGTTATCGTCATAAATATCATCGTTAATATCGTCGTTATTATTGTCATTATCTTATTTTTATCGTCGTTATTATCGTCGTTAATATCGGCTTTATTATCGTCGTTATTATCGTCATTAATATCGTCATTATCATCGTTGTTATCGTCCTTATCATCCTCATAGTTGTCGTCGTTAATATCGTCGTTATTTTGTCATAATCATCGTCGTTATTATCGTCGTTAATATCGTCGTTATTATCGTCGTTATTATCGCCGTTAATATCGTCATTAATATCGTCATTATCATCGTTGTTATCGTCCTTATCCTCATAATTATCGTCGTTAATATCGTCGTTATATTGTCATAATCATCGTCGATAATGTCGTCGTTATTATCGTCATTATCATCGTTGTTATCGTCCTTATCATCCTCATAATTATCGTCGTTAAATATCGTCGTTATTTTGTCATAATCATCGTCGTTAATGTCGTCGTTATTATCGTCATTATCTACGTTGTTATCGTCATAAATATCATCGTTAATATCGTCGTTATTATTGTCATTTTCTTCTTTTTATCGTCGTTATTATCGTCGTTAATATCGTCGTTATTATCGTCGTTATTATCGTCGTTAATATCGTCGTTAATATCGTCATTATCATCGTTGTTATCGTCCTTATTATCCTCATAATCATCGTCGTTAAATATCGTCGTTATTTTGTCATAATCATCATCGTTAATGTCGTCGTTATTATCGTCATTATCTACGTTGTTATCGTCATAAATATCATCGTTAATATCGTCGTTATTATTGTCATTATTTTCTCTTTATCGTCGTTATTATCGTCGTTATTATCGTCGTTAATATCGTCGTTATTATCGTCGTTATTATTGCCGTTAATATCGTCATTAATATCGTCATTATCATCGTTGTTATGGTCCTTATTATCCTCATAATTATCGTCGTTAATGTCGTCGTTATTTTGTCATAATCATCGTCGTTAATGTCGTCGTTATTATCGTCATTATCTTCGTTGTTATCGTCATAATTATCATCGTTAATATCGTCGTTATTATTGTCATTATCTTCTTATTATCGTCGTTATTTTCGTCGTTAATATCGTCTTTATTATCGTCGTTTTTAGCGTCGTTAATATCGTCGTTAATATCGTCATTATCATCCTTGTTATCGTCCTTATCATCCTCATAATTGTCGTCGTTAATATCGTCGTTATTTTGTCATAATCATCGTCGTTAAAGTCGTCGTTATTATCGTCAATATCTTCGTTGTTATCGTCATAATTATCATCGTTAATATCGTCGTTATTATTGTCATTATCTTCTTTTTATCGGCGTTATTATCGTCGTTAATATCGTCTTTATTATCGTCGTTATTATCGTCGTTAATATCGTCGTTAATATCGTCCTTATTATCCTCATAATTATCGTCGTTAATATCGTCGTTATTTTGTCATAATCATTGTCGTTAATGTCGTCGTTATTATCGTAATTATCTTCGTTGTTATCGTCGTTATTATCCTCATAATTATCGTCGTTAATATCGTCGTTATTTTGTCATAATCATCGTCGTTAATGTCGTCGTTATTATCGTCATTATCTACGTTGTTATCGTCATAAATATTATCGTTAATATCGTCGTTATTATTGTCATTTTCTTCTTTTTATCGTCGTTTTTATCGTCGTTAATATCGTCGTTATTATCGTCGTTATTATCGTCGTTAATATCGTCGTTAATATCGTCATTATCATCGTTGTTATCGTCCTTATCATCCTCATAATTGTCGTCGTTAATATCGTCGTTATTTTGTCATAATCATCGTCGTTAATATCGTCGTTAATATCGTCATTATCATCGTTGTTATCGTCCTTATTATCCTCGTAATTATCGTCGTTAATATCGTCGTTATTTTGTCATAATCATCGTCGTTAATTTCGTTGTTATTATCGTCATTATCATCGTTGTTATCGTCCTTATCATCCTCATAATTATCGTCGTTAATATCGTCGTTATTTTGTCATAATCATCGTCGTTAAAGTCGTCGTTATTATCGTCATTATCTTCGTTGTTATCGTCATAATTATCATCGTTAATATCGTCGTTATTATTGTCATTATCTTCTTTTTATCGTCGTTATTATCGTCGTTAATACCGTCTTTATTATCGTCGTTATTATCGTCGTTAATATCGTCGTTAATATCGTCATTATCATCGTTGTTATCGTCCTTATTATCCTCATAATTATCGTCGTTAATATCGTCGTTATTTTGTCATAATCATCGTCGTTAATGTCGTCGTTATTATCGTCATTATCTTCGTTGTTATCGTCGTTATTATCCTCATAATTATCGTCGTTAATATCGTCGTTATTTTGTCATAATCATCGTCGTTAATGTCGTCGTTATTATCGTCATTATCTACGTTGTTATCGTCATAAATATCATCGTTAATATTGTCGTTATTATTGTCATTTTCTTCTTTTTATCGTCGTTTTTATCGTCGTTAATATCGTCGTTATTATCGTCGTTATTATCGTCGTTAATATCGTCGTTAATATCGTCATTATCATCGTTGTTATCGTCCTTATTATCCTCATAATTATCGTCGTTAATATCGTCGTTATTTTGTCATAATCATCGTCGTTAATATCGTCGTTAATATCGTCATTATCATCGTTGTTATCGTCCTTATTATCATCATAATTATCGTCGTTAATGTCGTCGTTATTATCGTCATTATCATCGTTGTTATCGTCCTTATCATCCTCATAATTATCGTCGTTAATATCGTCGTTATTTTGTCATAATCATCGTCGTTAATGTCGTCGTTATTATCGTCATTATCTTCGTTGTTATCATCATAATTATCATCGTTAATATCGTCGTTATTATTGTCATTATCTTCTTTTTATCGTCGTTATTATCGTCGTTAATATCGTCATTAATATCGTCATTATCATCGTTGTTATCGTCCTTATTATCCTCATAATTATCGTCGTTAATATCGTCGTTATTTTGTCAAAATCATCGTCGTTAATGTCGTCGTTATTATCGTCATTATCATCGTTGTTATCGTCCTTATCATCCTCATAATTCTCGTCGTTAATATCGTCGTTATTTTGTCATAATCATCGTCGTTAATGTCGTCGTTATTATCGTCATTATCATCGTTGTTATCGTCCTTATCATCCTCATAATTATCGTCGTTAATATCGTCGTTATTTTGTCATAATCATCGTCGTTAATGTCGTCTTTATTATCGTCATTATCTTCGTTGTTATCGTCATAATTATCATCGTTAATATCGTCGTTATTATTGTCATTATCTTCTTTTTATCGTCGTTATTATCGTCGTTAATATCGGCTTTATTATCGTCGTTATTATCGTCATTAATATCGTCATTATCATCGTTGTTATCGTCCTTATCATCCTCATAGTTGTCGTCGTTAATATCGTCGTTATTTTGTCATAATCATCGTCGTTATTATCGTCGTTAATATCGTCGTTATTATCGTCGTTATTATCGCCGTTAATATCGTCATTAATATCGTCATTATCATCGTTGTTATCGTCCTTATCCTCATAATTATCGTCGTTAATATCGTCGTTATATTGTCATAATCATCGTCGATAATGTCGTCGTTATTATCGTCATTATCATCGTTGTTATCGTCCTTATCATCCTCATAATTATCGTCGTTAAATATCGTCGTTATTTTGTCATAATCATCGTCGTTAATGTCGTCGTTATTATCGTCATTATCTACGTTGTTATCGTCATAAATATCATCGTTAATATCGTCGTTATTATTGTCATTTTCTTCTTTTTATCGTCGTTATTATCGTCGTTAATATCGTCGTTATTATCGTCGTTATTATCGTCGTTAATATCGTCGTTAATATCGTCATTATCATCGTTGTTATCGTCCTTATTATCCTCATAATCATCGTCGTTAAATATCGTCGTTATTTTGTCATAATCATCATCGTTAATGTCGTCGTTATTATCGTCATTATCTACGTTGTTATCGTCATAAATATCATCGTTAATATCGTCGTTATTATTGTCATTATTTTCTCTTTATCGTCGTTATTATCGTCGTTATTATCGTCGTTAATATCGTCGTTATTATCGTCGTTATTATTGCCGTTAATATCGTCATTAATATCGTCATTATCATCGTTGTTATGGTCCTTATTATCCTCATAATTATCGTCGTTAATGTCGTCGTTATTTTGTCATAATCATCGTCGTTAATGTCGTCGTTATTATCGTCATTATCTTCGTTGTTATCGTCATAATTATCATCGTTAATATCGTCGTTATTATTGTCATTATCTTCTTATTATCGTCGTTATTTTCGTCGTTAATATCGTCTTTATTATCGTCGTTTTTAGCGTCGTTAATATCGTCGTTAATATCGTCATTATCATCCTTGTTATCGTCCTTATCATCCTCATAATTGTCGTCGTTAATATCGTCGTTATTTTGTCATAATCATCGTCGTTAAAGTCGTCGTTATTATCGTCAATATCTTCGTTGTTATCGTCATAATTATCATCGTTAATATCGTCGTTATTATTGTCATTATCTTCTTTTTATCGGCGTTATTATCGTCGTTAATATCGTCTTTATTATCGTCGTTATTATCGTCGTTAATATCGTCGTTAATATCGTCCTTATTATCCTCATAATTATCGTCGTTAATATCGTCGTTATTTTGTCATAATCATCGTCGTTAATGTCGTCGTTATTATCGTAATTATCTTCGTTGTTATAGTCGTTATTATCCTCATAATTATCGTCGTTAATATCGTCGTTATTTTGTCATAATCATCGTCGTTAATGTCGTCGTTATTATCGTCATTATCTACGTTGTTATCGTCATAAATATTATCGTTAATATCGTCGTTATTATTGTCATTTTCTTCTTTTTATCGTCGTTTTTATCGTCGTTAATATCGTCGTTATTATCGTCGTTATTATCGTCGTTAATATCGTCGTTAATATCGTCATTATCATCGTTGTTATCGTCCTTATCATCCTCATAATTGTCGTCCTTAATATCGTCGTTATTTTGTCATAATCATCGTCGTTAATATCGTCGTTAATATCGTCATTATCATCGTTGTTATCGTCCTTATTATCCTCGTAATTATCGTCGTTAATATCGTCGTTATTTTGTCATAATCATCGTCGTTAATTTCGTTGTTATTATCGTCATTATCATCGTTGTTATCGTCCTTATCATCCTCATAATTATCGTCGTTAATATCGTCGTTATTTTGTCATAATCATCGTCGTTAAAGTCGTCGTTATTATCGTCATTATCTTCGTTGTTATCGTCATAATTATCATCGTTAATATCGTCGTTATTATTGTCATTATCTTCTTTTTATCGTCGTTATTATCGTCGTTAATATCGTCTTTATTATCGTCGTTATTATCGTCGTTAATATCGTCGTTAATATCGTCATTATCATCGTTGTTATCGTCCTTATTATCCTCATAATTATCGTCGTTAATATCGTCGTTATTTTGTCATAATCATCGTCGTTAATGTCGTCGTTATTATCGTCATTATCTTCGTTGTTATCGTCGTTATTATCCTCATAATTATCGTCGTTAATATCGTCGTTATTTTGTCATAATCATCGTCGTTAATGTCGTCGTTATTATCGTCATTATCTACGTTGTTATCGTCATAAATATCATCGTTAATATTGTCGTTATTATTGTCATTTTCTTCTTTTTATCGTCGTTTTTATCGTCGTTAATATCGTCGTTATTATCGTCGTTATTATCGTCGTTAATATCGTCGTTAATATCGTCATTATCATCGTTGTTATCGTCCTTATTATCCTCATAATTATCGTCGTTAATATCGTCGTTATTTTGTCATAATCATCGTCGTTAATATCGTCGTTAATATCGTCATTATCATCGTTGTTATCGTCCTTATTATCATCATAATTATCGTCGTTAATGTCGTCGTTATTATCGTCATTATCATCGTTGTTATCGTCCTTATCATCCTCATAATTATCGTCGTTAATATCGTCGTTATTTTGTCATAATCATCGTCGTTAATGTCGTCGTTATTATCGTCATTATCTTCGTTGTTATCATCATAATTATCATCGTTAATATCGTCGTTATTATTGTCATTATCTTCTTTTTATCGTCGTTATTATCGTCGTTAATATCGTCATTAATATCGTCATTATCATCGTTGTTATCGTCCTTATTATCCTCATAATTATCGTCGTTAATATCGTCGTTATTTTGTCAAAATCATCGTCGTTAATGTCGTCGTTATTATCGTCATTATCATCGTTGTTATCGTCCTTATCATCCTCATAATTCTCGTCGTTAATATCGTCGTTATTTTGTCATAATCATCGTCGTTAATGTCGTCGTTATTATCGTCATTATCATCGTTGTTATCGTCCTTATCATCCTCATAATTATCGTCGTTAATATCGTCGTTATTTTGTCATAATCATCGTCGTTAATGTCGTCTTTATTATCGTCATTATCTTCGTTGTTATCGTCATAATTATCATCGTTAATATCGTCGTTATTATTGTCATTATCTTCTTTTTATCGTCGTTATTATGGTCGTTAATATCGTCGTTATTATCGTCGTTAATATCGTCGTTATTATCGTCGTTATTATCGTCGTTAATATCGTCATTAATATCGTCATTATCATCGTTGTTATCGTCCTTATTATCCTCATAATTATCGTCGTTATTATCGTCATTATCTTCGTTGTTATCGTCATAATTATCATCGTTAATATCGTCGTTATTATTGTCATTATCTTCTTTTTATCGTCGTTATTATCGTCGTTAATATCGTCTTTATTATCGTCGTTATTATCGTCGTTAATATCGTCGTTAATATCGTCATTATCAGCGTTGTTATCGACCTTATTATCCTCATAATTATCGTCGTTAATATCGTCGTTATTTTGTCATAATCATCGTCGTTAATGTCGTCGTTATTATCGTCATTATCTACGTTGTTATCGTCATAAATATCATCGATAATATCGTCGTTATTATTGTCATTATCTTCTTTATATCGTCGTTATTAACGTCGTTATTATCGTCGTTAATATCGTAGTTAATATCGTCATTATCATCGTTGTTATCGTCCTTATTATCCTCATAATTATCGTCGTTAATATCGTCGTTATTTTGTCATAATCATCGTCGTTAATATCGTCGTTATATTGTCATTATCATCGTTGTTATCGTCCTTATCATCCTCATAATTATCGTCGTTAATATCGTCGGTATTTTGTCATAATCATCGTCGTTAATGTCGTCGTTATTATCGTCATTATCTACATTGTTATTGTCCTTATCATCCTCATAATTATCGTCGTTAATATCGTCGTTATTTTGTCATAATCATCGTCGTTAATGTCGTCGTTATTATCGTCATTATCTTCGTTGTTATCGTCATAATTAACATCGTTAATATCGTCGTTATTATTGTCATTATCTTCTTTTTATCGTCGTTATTATCGTCGTTAATATCGTCTTTATTATCGTCGTTATTATCGTCGTTAATATCGTCGTTAATATCGTCATTATCATCGTTGTTATCGTCCTTATTATCCTCATAATAATCGTCATTAATATCGTCGTTATTTTGTCATAATCATCGTCGTTAATGTCGTTGTTATTATCGTCATTATCTACGTTGTTATCGTCATAAATATCATCGTTAATATCGTCGTTATTATTGTCATTATCTTCTTTTTATCGTCGTTATTATCGTCCTTATCATCCTCATAATTATCGTCGTTAATATCGTCGTTATTTTGTCATAATCATCGTCGTTAATGTCGTCGTTATTATCGTCATTATCTTCGTTGTTATCGTCATAAATATCATCGTTAATATCGTCGTTATTATTGTCATTATCTTCTTTTTATCGTCGTTATTATCGTCGTTAATATCGTCTTTATTATCGTCGTTATTATCGTCATTAATATCGTCGTTAATATCGTCATTATCATCGTTGTTATCGTCCTTATCATCCTCAAAGTTGTCGTCGTTAATATCGTCGTTATTTTGTCATAATCATCGTCGTTAATATCGTCGTTAATATCGTCATTATCATCGTTGTTATCGTCCTTATTATCCTCATAATTATCGTCGTTAATATCGTCGTTATTTTGTCATAATCATCGTCGTTAATGTCGTCGTTATTATCGTCATTATCATCGTTGTTATCGTCCTTATCATCCTCATAATTATCGTCGTTAATATCGTCGTTATTTTGTCATAATCATCGTCGTTAATGTCGTCGTTATTATCGTCATTACCTTCGTTGTTATCGTCATAATTATCATTGTTAATATCGTCGTTATTATTGTCATTATCTTCTTTTTATCGTCGTTATTATCGTCGTTAATATCGTCATTAATATCGTCATTATCATCGTTGTTATCGTCCTTATTATCCTCATAATTATCGTCGTTAATATCGTCGTTATTTTGTCAAAATCATCGTCGTTAATGTCGTCGTTATTATCGTCATTATCATCGTTGTTATCGTCCTTATCATCCTCATAATTATCGTCGTTAATATCGTCTTTATTTTGTCATAATCATCGTCGTTAATGTCGTCGTTATTATCGTCATTATCTTCGTTGATATCGTCATAATTATCATCGTTAATATCGTCGTTATTATTGTCATTATCTTCTTTTTATCGTCGTTATTATCGTCATTAATATCGTCTTTATTATCGTCGTTATTATCGTCGTTAATATCGTCGTTAATATCGTCATTATCAGCGTTGTTATCGTCCTTATTATCCTCATAATTATCGTCGTTAATATCGTCGTTATTTTGTCATAATCATCGTCGTTAATATCGTCGTTATTATTGTCATTATCTTCTTTTTATCGTCGTTATTATCGTCGTTAATATCGTCTTTATTATCGTCGTTATTATCGTCGTTAATATCGTCGTTAATATCGTCATTATCATCGTTGTTATCGTCCTTATTATCCTCATAATAATCGTCATTAATATCGTCGTTATTTTGTCATAATCATCGTCGTTAATGTCGTTGTTATTATCGTCATTATCTACGTTGTTATCGTCATAAATATCATCGTTAATATCGTCGTTATTATTGTCATTATCTTCTTTTTATCGTCGTTATTATCGTCCTTATCATCCTCATAATTATCGTCGTTAATATCGTCGTTATTTTGTCATAATCATCGTCGTTAATGTCGTCGTTATTATCGTCATTATCATCGTTGTTATCGTCCTTATCATCCTCATAATTATCGTCGTTAATATCGTCGTTATTTTGTCATAATCATCGTCGTTAATGTCGTCGTTATTATCGTCATTATCTTCGTTGTTATCGTCATAATTATCATCGTTAATATCGTCGTTATTATTGTCATTATCTTCTTTTTATCGTCGTTATTATCGTCGTTAATATCGTCATTAATATCGTCATTATCATCGTTGTTATCGTCCTTATTATCCTCATAATTATCGTCGTTAATATCGTCGTTATTTTGCCAAAATCATCGTCGTTAATGTCGTCGTTATTATCGTCATTATCATCGTTGTTATCGTCCTTATCATCCTCATAATTATCGTCGTTAATATCGTCGTTATTTTGTCATAATCATCGTCGTTAATGTCGTCGTTATTATCGTCATTATCATCGTTGTTATCGTCCTTATTATCCTCATAATTATCGTCGTTAATATCGTCTTTATTTTGTCATAATCATCGTCGTTAATGTCGTCGTTATTATCGTCATTATCTTCGTTGTTATCGTCATAATTATCATCGTTAATATCGTCGTTATTATTGTCATTATCTTCTTTTTATCGTCGTTATTATCGTCATTAATATCGTCTTTATTATCGTCGTTATTATCGTCGTTAATATCGTCGTTAATATCGTCATTATCAGCGTTGTTATCGTCCTTATTATCCTCATAATTATCGTCGTTAATATCGTCGTTATTTTGTCATAATCATCGTCGTTAATGTCGTCGTTATTATCGTCATTATCATCGTTGTTATCGTCCTTATTATTTTCATAATTATCGTCGTTAATATCGTCTTTATTTTGTCATAATCATCGTCGTTAATGTCGTCGTTATTATCGTCATTATCTTCGTTGTTATCGTCATAATTATCATCGTTAATATCGTCGTTATTATTGTCATTATCTTCTTTTTATCGTCGTTATTATCGTCATTAATATCGTCTTTATTATCGTCGTTATTATCGTCGTTAATATCGTCGTTAATATCGTCATTATCAGCGTTGTTATCGTCCTTATTATCCTCATAATTATCGTCGTTAATATCGTCGTTATTTTGTCATAATCATCGTCGTTAATGTCGTCGTTATTATCGTCATTATCTACGTTGTTATCGTCGTAAATATCATCGATAATATCGTCGTTATTATTGTCATTATCTTCTTTATATCGTCGTTATTAACGTCGTTATTATCGTCGTTAATATCGTCGTTAATATCGTCATTATCATCGTTGTTATCGTCCTTATTATCCTCATAATTATCGTCGTTAATATCGTCGTTATTTTGTCATAATCATCGTCGTTAATGTCGTCGTTATTATCATCATTATCTACATTGTTATCGTTCTTATCATCCTCATGATTATCGTCATTAATATCGTCGTTATTTTGTCATAATCATCGTCGTTAATGTCGTTGTTATTATCGTCATTATCTACGTTGTTATCGTCATAAATATCATCGTTAATATCGTCGTTATTATTGTCATTATCTTCTTTTTATCGTCGATATTATCGTCCTTATCATCCTCATAATTATCGTCGTTAATATCGTCGTTATTTTGTCATAATCATCGTCGTTAATGTCGTCGTTATTATCGTCATTATCTTCGTTGTTATCGTCATAAATATCATCGTTAATATCGTCGTTATTATTGTCATTATCTTCTTTTTATCGTCGTTATTATCGTCGTTAATATCGTCTTTATTATCGTCGTTATTATCGTCATTAATATCGTCGTTAATATCGTCATTATCATCGTTGTTATCGTCCTTATCATCCTCATAGTTGTCGTCGTTAATATCGTCGTTATTTTGTCATAATCATCGTCGTTAATATCGTCGTTAATATCGTCATTATCATCGTTGTTATCGTCCTTATTATCCTCATAATTATCGTCGTTAATATCGTCGTTATTTTGTCATAATCATCGTCGTTAATGTCGTCGTTATTATCGTCATTATCATCGTTGTTATCGTCCTTATCATCCTCATAATTATCGTCGTTAATATCGTCGTTATTTTGTCATAATCATCGTCGTTAATGTCGTCGTTATTATCGTCATTATCATCGTTGTTATCGTCCTTATTATCCTCATAATTATCGTCGTTAATATCGTCTTTATTTTGTCATAATCATCGTCGTTAATGTCGTCGTTATTATCGTCATTATCTTCGTTGTTATCGTCATAATTATCATCGTTAATATCGTCGTTATTATTGTCATTATCTTCTTTTTATCGTCGTTATTATCGTCATTAATATCGTCTTTATTATCTTCGTTATTATCGTTGTTAATATCGTCGTTAATATCGTCATTATCAGCGTTGTTATCGTCCTTATTATCCTCATAATTATCGTCGTTAATATCGTCGTTATTTTGTCATAATCATCGTCGTTAATGTCGTCGTTATTATCGTCATTATCTACATTGTTATTGTCCTTATCATCCTCATAATTATCGTCGTTAATATCGTCGTTATTTTGTCATAATCATCGTCGTTAATGTCGTCGTTATTATCATCATTATCTACATTGTTATCGTTCTTATCATCCTCATAATTATCGTCGTTTATATCGTCGTTATTTTGTCATAATCATCGTCGTTAATGTCGTCGTTATTATCGTCATTATCTTCGTTGTTATCGTCATAATTATCATCGTTAATATCGTCGTTATTATTGTCATTATCTTCTTTTTATCGTCGTTATTATCGTCGTTAATATCGTCTTTATTATCGTCGTTATTATCGTCGTTAATATCGTCGATAATATCGTCATTATCATCGTTGTTATCGTCCTTATCATCCTCATAATTATCGTCGTTAATATCGTCGTTATTTTGTCATAATCATCGTCGTTAATGTCGTCGTTATTATCGTCATTATCTACGTTGTTATCGTCATAAATATCATCGTTAATATCGTCGTTATTATTGTCATTATCGTCTTTTTATCGTCGTTATTATCGTCGTTAATATCGTCGTTATTATCGTCGTTAATATCGTCGTTAATATCGTCATTATCATCGTTGTTATCGTCCTTATTATCCTCATAATAATCTTCGTTAATATCGTCGTTATTTTGTCATAATCATCGTCGTTAATGTCGTCGTTATTATCGTCATTATCATCGTTGTTATCGTCCTTATCATCCTCATAATTATCGTCGTTAATATCGTCGTTATTTTGTCATAATCATCGTCGTTCATGTCGTCGTTATTATCGTCATTATCATCGTTGTTATCGTCCTTATCATCCTCATAATTATCGTCGTTAATATCGTCGTTATTTTGTCATAATCATCGTCGTTAATGTCGTCGTTATTATCGTCATTATCTACGTTGTTATCGTCATAAATATCATCGTTAATATCGTCGTTATTTTGTCATAATCATCGTCGTTAATGTCGTCGTTATTATCGTCATTATCATCGTTGTTATCGTCCTTATCATCCTCATAATTATCGTCGTTAATATCGTCGTTATTTTGTCATAATCATCGTCGTTCATGTCGTCGTTATTATCGTCATTATCATCGTTGTTATCGTCCTTATCATCCTCATAATTATCGTCGTTAATATCGTCGTTATTTTGTCATAATCATCGTCGTTAATGTCGTCGTTATTATCGTCATTATCTACGTTGTTATCGTCATAAATATCATCGTTAATATCGTCGTTATTATTGTCATTATCTTCTTTTTATCGTCGTTATTAACGTCGTTATTATCGTCGTTAATATCGTCGTTAATATCGTCATTATCATCGTTGTTATCGTCCTTATTATCCTCATAATTATCGTCGTTAATATCGTCGTTATTTTGTCATAATCATCGTCGTTAATGTCGTCGTTATTATCGTCATTATCTACGTTGTTATCATCATAAATATCATCGTTAATATCGTCGTTATTATTGTCATTTTCTTCTTTTTATCGTCGTTTTTATCTTCGTTAATATCGTCGTTATTATCGTCGTTATTATCGTCGTTAATATCGTCGTTAATATCGTCATTATCATCGTTGTTATCGTCCTTATCATCCTCATAATTATCGTCGTTAATATCGTCATTATTTTGTCATAATCATCGTCGTTAATGTCGTCGTTATTATCGTCATTATCTTCGTTGTTATCGTCATAATTATCATCGTTAATATCGTCGTTATTATTGCCATTATCTTCTTTTTATCGTCGTTATTATCGTCGTAAATATCGTCTTTAATATCGTCATTATCATCGTTGTTATCGTCCTTATTATCCTCATAATTATCGTTGATAATATCGTCGTTATTTTGTCATAATCATCGTCGTTAATGTCGTCGTTATTATCGTCATTATCATCGTTGTTATCGTCCTTATCATCCTCATAATTATCGTCGTTAATATCGTCGTTATTTTGTCATAATCATCGTCGTTAATGTCGTCGTTATTATCGTCATTATCTACGTTGTTATCGTCATAAATATCATCGTTAATATCGTCGTTATTATTGTCATTATCTTCTTTTTATCGTCGTTATTATCATCCTTATCATCCTCATAATTATCGTCGTTAATATCGTCGTTATTTTGTCATAATCATCGTCGTTAATGTCGTCGTTATTATCGTCATTATCTTCGTTGTTATCGTCATAATTATCATCGTTAATATCGTCGTTATTATTGTCATTATCTTCTTTTTATCGTCGTTATTATCGTCGTTAATATCGTCATTAATATCGTCATTATCATCGTTGTTATCGTCCTTATTATCCTCATAATTATCGTCGTTAATATCGTCGTTATTTTGTCAAAATCATCGTCGTTAATGTCGTCGTTATTATCGTCATTATCATCGTTGTTATCGTCCTTATCATCCTCATAATTATCGTCGTTAATATCGTCGTTATTTTGTCATAATCATCGTCGTTAATGTCGTCGTTATTTTCGTCATTATCATCGTTGTTATCGTCCTTATCATCCTCATAATTATCGTCGTTAATATCGTCGTTATTTTGTCATAATCATCGTCGTTAATGTCGTCTTTATTATCGTCATTATCTTCGTTGTTATCGTCATAATTATCATCGTTAATATCGTCGTTATTATTGTCATTATCTTCTTTTTATCGTCGCTATTATGGTCGTTAATATCGTCGTAATTATCGTCGTTAATATCATCGTTATTATCGTCGTTATTATCGCCGTTAATATCGTCATTAATATCGTCATTATCATCGTTGTTATCGTCCTTATTATCCTCATAATTATCGTCGTTATTATCGTCATTATCTTCGTTGTTATCGTCATAATTATCATCGTTAATATCGTCGTTATTATTGTCATTATCTTCTTTTTATCGTCGTTATTATCGTCGTTAATATCGTCTTTATTATCGTCGTTATTATCGTCGTTAATATCGTCGTTAATATCGTCATTATCATCGTTGTTATCGTCCTTATTATCCTCATAATTATCGTCGTTAATATCGTCGTTATTTTGTCATAATCATCGTCGTTAATGTCGTCGTTATTATCGTCATTATCTTCGTTGTTATCGTCGTTATTATCCTCATAATTATCGTCGTTAATATCGTCGTTATTTTGTCATAATCATCGTCGTTAATATCGTCGTTATTATCGTCATTATCTACGTTGTTATCGTCATAAATATCATCGTTAATATCGTCGTTATTATTGTCATTTTCTTCTTTTTATCGTCGTTTTTATCGTCGTTAATATCGTCGTTATTATCGTCGTTATTATCGTCGTTAATATCGTCGTTAATATCGTCATTATCATCGTTGTAATCGTCCTTATTATCCTCATAATTATCGTCATTAATATCGTCGTTATTTTGTCATAATCATCGTCGTTAATGTCGTTGTTATTATCGTCATTATCTACGTTGGTATCGTCATAAATATCATCGTTAATATCGTCGTTATTATTGTCATTATCTTCTTTTTATCGTCGTTATTATCGTCGTTAATATCGTCTTTATTATCGTCGTTATTATCGTCGTTAATATCGTCGTTAATATCGTCATTATCAGCGTTGTTATCGTCCTTATTATCCTCATAATTATCGTCGTTAATATCGTCGTTATTTTGTCATAATCATCGTCGTTAATGTCGTCGTTATTATCGTCATTATCTACGTTGTTATCGTCATAAATATCATCGATAATATCGTCGTTATTATTGTCATTATCTTCTTTATATCGTCGTTATTAACGTCGTTATTATCGTCGTTAATATCGTCGTTAATATCGTCATTATCATCGTTGTTATCGTCCTTATTATCCTCATAATTATCGTCGTTAATATCGTCGTTATTTTGTCATAATCATCGTCGTTAATATCGTCGTTATTTTGTCATTATCATCGTTGTTATCGTCCTTATCATCCTCATAATTATCGTCGTTAATATCGTCGTTATTTTGTCATAATCATCGTCGTTAATGTCGTCGTTATTATCGTCATTATCTACATTGTTATTGTCCTTATCATCCTCATAATTATCGTCGTTAATATCGTCGTTATTTTGTCATAATCATCGTCGTTAATGTCGTCGTTATTATCGTCATTATCTTCGTTGTTATCGTCATAATTATCATCGTTAATATCGTCGTTAATATCGTCGTTATTTTGTCATAATTATCGTCGTTAATGTCGTCGTTATTATCGTCATTATCTTCGTTGTTATGGTCGTTATTATCCTCATAATTATCGTCGTTAATATCGTCGTTATTTTGTCATAATCATCGTCGTTAATGTCGTCGTTATTATCGTCATTATCTACGTTGTTATCGTCATAAATATCATCGTTAATATCGTCGTTATTATTGTCATTATCTTCTATTTATCGTCGTTATTATCGTCGTTAATATCGTCGTTAATATCGTCGTTAATATCGTCATTATCATCGTTGTTATCGTCCTTATTATCCTCATAATTATCGTCGTTAATGTCGTCGTTATTTTGTCATAATCATCGTCGTTAATGTCGTCGTTATTATCGTCATTATCTACGTTGTTATCGTCATAATTATCATCGTTAATATCGTCGTTATTATTGTCATTATCTTCTTTTTATCGTCGTTATTATCGTCGTTAATATCGTCTTTATTATCGTCGTTATTATCTTCGTTAATATCGTCGTTAATATCGTCATTATCATCGATGTTATCGTCCTTATTATCCTCATAATTATCGTCGTTAATATCGTCGTTATTTTGTCATAATCATCGTCGTTAATGTCGTCGTTATTATCGTCATTATCTTCGTTGTTATCGTCGTTATTATCCTCATAATTATCGTCGTTAATATCGTCGTTATTTTGTCATAATCATCGTCGTTAATGTCGTCGTTATTATCGTCATTATCTACGTTGTTATCGTCATAAATATCATCGTTAATATCGTCGTTATTATTGTCATTTTCTTCTTTTTATCGTCGTTTTTATCGTCGTTAATATCGTCGTTATTATCGTCGTTATTATCGTCGTTAATATCGTCGTTAATATCGTCATTATCATCGTTGTTATCGTCCTTATTATCCTCATAATTATCGTCATTAATATCGTCGTTATTTTGTCATAATCATCGTCGTTAATGTCGTTGTTATTATCGTCATTATCTACGTTGTTATCGTCATAAATATCATCGTTAATATCGTCGTTATTATTGTCATTATCTTATTTTTATCGTCGTTATTATCGTCCTTATCATCCTCATAATTATCGTCGTTAATATCGTCGTTATTTTGTCATAATCATCGTCGTTAAAGTCGTCGTTATTATCGTCATTATCTTCGTTGTTATCGTCATAATTATCATCGTTAATATCGTCGTTATTATTGTCATTTTCTTCTTTTTATCGTCGTTTTTATCGTCGTTAATATCGTCGTTATTATCGTCGTTATTATCGTCGTTAATATCGTCGTTAATATCGTCATTATCATCGTTGTTATCGTCCTTATTATCCTCATAATTATCGTCATTAATATCGTCGTTATTTTGTCATAATCATCGTCGTTAATGTCGTTGTTATTATCGTCATTATCTACGTTGTTATCGTCATAAATATCATCGTTAATATCGTCGTTATTATTGTCATTATCTTATTTTTATCGTCGTTATTATCGTCCTTATCATCCTCATAATTATCGTCGTTAATATCGTCGTTATTTTGTCATAATCATCGTCGTTAAAGTCGTCGTTATTATCGTCATTATCTTCGTTGTTATCGTCATAATTATCATCGTTAATATCGTCGTTATTATTGTCATTATCTTCTTTTTATCGTCGTTATTATCGTCGTTAATATCGTCTTTATTATCGTCGTTATTATCGTCGTTAATATCGTCGCTAATATCGTCATTATCATCGTTGTTATCGTCCTTATTATCCTCATAATTATCGTCGTTAATATCGTCGTTATTTTGTCATAATCATCGTCGTTAATGTCGTCGTTATTATCGTCATTATCTTCGTTGTTATCGTCGTTATTATCCTCATAATTATCGTCGTTAATATCGTTGTTTTTTTGTCATAATCATCGTCGTTAATGTCGTCGTTATTATCGTCATTATCTACGTTGTTATCGTCATAAATATCATCGTTAATATTGTCGTTATTATTGTCATTTTCTTCTTTTTATCGTCGTTTTTATCGTCGTTAATATCGTCGTTATTATCGTCGTTATTATCGTCGTTAATATCGTCGTTAATATCGTCATTATCATCGTTGTTATCGTCCTTATTATCCTCATAATTATCGTCGTTAATATCGTCGTTATTTTGTCATAATCATCGTCGTTAATATCGTCGTTAATATCGTCATTATCATCGTTGTTATCGTCCTTATTATCGTCATAATTATCGTCGTTAATGTCGTCGTTATTATCGTCATTATCATCGTTGTTATCGTCCTTATCATCCTCATAATTATCGTCGTTAATATCGTCGTTATTTTGTCATAATCATCGTCGTTAATGTCGTCGTTATTATCGTCATTATCTTCGTTGTTATCATCATAATTATCATCGTTAATATCGTCGTTATTATTGTCATTATCTTCTTTTTATCGTCGTTATTATCGTCGTTAATATCGTCATTAATATCGTCATTATCATCGTTGTTATCGTCCTTATTATCCTCATAATTATCGTCGTTAATATCGTCGTTATTTTGTCAAAATCATCGTCGTTAATGTCGTCGTTATTATCGTCATTATCATCGTTGTTATCGTCCTTATCATCCTCATAATTCTCGTCGTTAATATCGTCGTTATTTTGTCATAATCATCGTCGTTAATGTCGTCGTTATTATCGTCATTATCATCGTTGTTATCGTTCTTATCATCCTCATAATTATCGTCGTTAATATCGTCGTTATTTTGTCATAATCATCGTCGTTAATGTCGTCTTTATTATCGTCATTATCTTCGTTGTTATCGTCATAATTATCATCGTTAATATCGTCGTTATTATTGTCATTATCTTCTTTTTATCGTCGTTATTATGGTCGTTAATATCGTCGTTATTATCGTCGTTAATATCGTCGTTATTATCGTCGTTATTATCGCCGTTAATATCGTCATTAATATCGTCATTATCATCGTTGTTATCGTCCTTATTATCCTCATAATTATCGTCGTTATTATCGTCATTATCTTCGTTGTTATCGTCATAATTATCATCGTTAATATCGTCGTTATTATTGTCATTATCTTCTTTTTATCGTCGTTATTATCGTCGTTAATATCGTCTTTATTATCGTCGTTATTATCGTCGTTAATATCGTCGTTAATATCGTCATTATCAGCGTTGTTATCGTCCTTATCATCCTCATAATTATCGTCGTTAATATCGTCGGTATTTTGTCATAATCATCGTCGTTAATGTCGTCGTTATTATCGTCATTATCTACATTGTTATTGTCCTTATCATCCTCATAATTATCGTCGTTAATATCGTCGTTATTTTGTCATAATCATCGTCGTTAATGTCGTCGTTATTATCGTCATTATCTTCGTTGTTATCGTCATAATTAACATCGTTAATATCGTCGTTATTATTGTCATTATCTTCTTTTTATCGTCGTTATTATCGTCGTTAATATCGTCTTTATTATCGTCGTTATTATCGTCGTTAATATCGTCGTTAATATCGTCATTATCATCGTTGTTATCGTCCTTATTATCCTCATAATAATCGTCATTAATATCGTCGTTATTTTGTCATAATCATCGTCGTTAATGTCGTTGTTATTATCGTCATTATCTACGTTGTTATCGTCATAAATATCATCGTTAATATCGTCGTTATTATTGTCATTTTTTTCTTTTTATCGTCGTTATTATCGTCATTATCATCCTCATAATTATCGTCGTTAATATCGTCGTTATTTTGTCATAATCATCGTCGTTAATGTCGTCGTTATTATCGTCATTATCTTCGTTGTTATCGTCATAAATATCATCGTTAATATCGTCGTTATTATTGTCATTATCTTCTTTTTATCGTCGTTATTATCGTCGTTAATATCGTCTTTATTATCGTCGTTATTATCGTCATTAATATCGTCGTTAATATCGTCATTATCATCGTTGTTATCGTCCTTATCATCCTCATAGTTGTCGTCGTTAATATCGTCGTTATTTTGTCATAATCATCGTCGTTAATATCGTCGTTAATATCGTCATTATCATCGTTGTTATCGTCCTTATTATCCTCATAATTATCGTCGTTAATATCGTCGTTATTTTGTCATAATCATCGTCGTTAATATCGTCGTTATTTTTCATTATCATCGTTGTTATCGTCCTTATCATCCTCATAATTATCGTCGTTAATATCGTCGGTATTTTGTTATAATCATCGTCGTTAATGTCGTCGTTATTATCGTCATTATCTACATTGTTATTGTCCTTATCATCCTCATAATTATCGTCGTTAATATCGTCGTTATTATTGTCATTATCTTCTTTTTATCGTCGTTATTATCGTCGTTAATATCGTCTTTATTATCGTCGTTATTATCGTCGTTAATATCGTCGTTAATATCGTCATTATCATCGTTGTTATCGTCCTTATTATCCTCATAATAATCGTCATTAATATCGTCGTTATTTTGTCATAATCATCGTCGTTAATGTCGTTGTTATTATCGTCATTATCTACGTTGTTATCGTCATAAATATCATCGTTAATATCGTCGTTATTATTGTCATTATCTTCTTTTTATCGTCGTTATTATCGTCCTTATCATCCTCATAATTATCGTCGTTAATATCGTCGTTATTTTGTAATAATCATCGTCGTTAATGTCGTCGTTATTATCGTCATTATCTACGTTGTTATCGTCATAAATATCATCGTTAATATCGTCGTTATTATTGTCATTATCTTCTTTTTATCGTCGTTATTATCGTCGTTAATATCGTCGTTATTTTGTCATAAACATCGTCGTTAATGTCGTCGTTATTATCGTCATTATCATCGTTGTTATCGTCCTTATCATCCTCATAATTATCGTCGTTAATATCGTCGTTATTTTGTCATAATCATCGTCGTTAATGTCGTTGTTATTATCGTCATTATCTTCGTTGTTATCGTCGTTATTATCCTCATAATTATCGTCGTTAATATCGTCGTTATTTTGTCATAATCATCGTCGTTAATGTCGTCGTTATTATCGTCATTATCTACGTTGTTATCGTCATAAATATCATCGTTAATATCGTCGTTATTATTGTCATTATCTTCTTTTTATCGTCGTTATTATCGTCGTTAATATCGTCGTTATTTTGTCATAAACATCGTCGTTAATGTCGTCGTTATTATCGTCATTATCATCGTTGTTATCGTCCTTATCATCCTCATAATTATCGTCGTTAATATCGTCGTTATTTTGTCATAATCATCGTCGTTAATGTCGTTGTTATTATCGTCATTATCTTCGTTGTTATCGTCGTTATTATCCTCATAATTATCGTCGTTAATATCGTCGTTATTTTGTCATAATCATCGTCGTTAATGTCGTCGTTATTATCGTCATTATCTACGTTGTTATCATCATAAATATCATCGTTAATATCGTCGTTATTATTGTCATTTTCTTCTTTTTATCGTCGTTTTTATCTTCGTTAATATCGTCGTTATTATCGTCGTTATTATCGTCGTTAATATCGTCGTTAATATCGTCATTATCATCGTTGTTATCGTCCTTATCATCCTCATAATTATCGTCGTTAATATCGTCATTATTTTGTCATAATCATCGTCGTTAATGTCGTCGTTATTATCGTCATTATCTTCGTTGTTATCGTCATAATTATCATCGTTAATATCGTCGTTATTATTGCCATTATCTTCTTTTTATCGTCGTTATTATCGTCGTAAATATCGTCTTTAATATCGTCATTATCATCGTTGTTATCGTTCTTATTATCCTCATAATTATCGTTGATAATATCGTCGTTATTTTGTCATAATCATCGTCGTTAATGTCGTCGTTATTATCGTCATTATCATCGTTGTTATCGTCCTTATCATCCTCATAATTATCGTCGTTAATATCGTCGTTATTTTGTCATAATCATCGTCGTTAATGTCGTCGTTATTATCGTCATTATCTACGTTGTTATCGTCATAAATATCATCGTTAATATCGTCGTTATTATTGTCATTATCTTCTTTTTATCGTCGTTATTATCATCCTTATCATCCTCATAATTATCGTCGTTAATATCGTCGTTATTTTGTCATAATCATCGTCGTTAATGTCGTCGTTATTATCGTCATTATCTTCGTTGTTATCGTCATAATTATCATCGTTAATATCGTCGTTATTATTGTCATTATCTTCTTTTTATCGTCGTTATTATCGTCGTTAATATCGTCATTAATATCGTCATTATCATCGTTGTTATCGTCCTTATTATCCTCATAATTATCGTCGTTAATATCGTCGTTATTTTGTCAAAATCATCGTCGTTAATGTCGTCGTTATTATCGTCATTATCATCGTTGTTATCGTCCTTATCATCCTCATAATTATCGTCGTTAATATCGTCGTTATTTTGTCATAATCATCGTCGTTAATGTCGTCGTTATTTTCGTCATTATCATCGTTGTTATCGTCCTTATCATCCTCATAATTATCGTCGTTAATATCGTCGTTATTTTGTCATAATCATCGTCGTTAATGTCGTCTTTATTATCGTCATTATCTTCGTTGTTATCGTCATAATTATCATCGTTAATATCGTCGTTTTTATTGTCATTATCTTCTTTTTATCGTCGCTATTATGGTCGTTAATATCGTCGTTATTATCGTCGTTAATATCGTCGTTATTATCGTCGTTATTATCGCCGTTAATATCGTCATTAATATCGTCATTATCATCGTTGTTATCGTCCTTATTATCCTCATAATTATCGTCGTTATTATCGTCATTATCTTCGTTGTTATCGTCATAATTATCATCGTTAATATCGTCGTTATTATTGTCATTATCTTCTTTTTATCGTCGTTATTATCGTCGTTAATATCGTCTTTATTATCGTCGTTATTATCGTCGTTAATATCGTCGTTAATATCGTCATTATCATCGTTGTTATCGTCCTTATTATCCTCATAATTATCGTCGTTAATATCGTCGTTATTTTGTCATAATCATCGTCGTTAATGTCGTCGTTATTATCGTCATTATCTTCGTTGTTATCGTCGTTATTATCCTCATAATTATCGTCGTTAATATCGTCGTTATTTTGTCATAATCATCGTCGTTAATGTCGTCGTTATTATCGTCATTATCTACGTTGTTATCGTCATAAATATCATCGTTAATATCGTCGTTATTATTGTCATTTTCTTCTTTTTATCGTCGTTTTTATCGTCGTTAATATCGTCGTTATTATCGTCGTTATTATCGTCGTTAATATCGTCGTTAATATCGTCATTATCATCGTTGTAATCGTCCTTATTATCCTCATAATTATCGTCATTAATATCGTCGTTATTTTGTCATAATCATCGTCGTTAATGTCGTTGTTATTATCGTCATTATCTACGTTGGTATCGTCATAAATATCATCGTTAATATCGTCGTTATTATTGTCATTATCTTCTTTTTATCGTCGTTATTATCGTCGTTAATATCGTCTTTATTATCGTCGTTATTATCGTCGTTAATATCGTCGTTAATATCGTCATTATCAGCGTTGTTATCGTCCTTATTATCCTCATAATTATCGTCGTTAATATCGTCGTTATTTTGTCATAATCATCGTCGTTAATGTCGTCGTTATTATCGTCATTATCTACGTTGTTATCGTCATAAATATCATCGATAATATCGTCGTTATTATTGTCATTATCTTCTTTATATCGTCGTTATTAACGTCGTTATTATCGTCGTTAATATCGTCGTTAATATCGTCATTATCATCGTTGTTATCGTCCTTATTATCCTCATAAATATCGTCGTTAATATCGTCGTTATTTTGTCATAATCATCATCGTTAATATCGTCGTTATTTTGTCATTATCATCGTTGTTATCGTCCTTATCATCCTTATAATTATCGTCGTTAATATCGTCGGTATTTTGTCATAATCATCGTCGTTAATGTCGTCGTTATTATCGTCATTATCTACATTGTTATTGTCCTTATCATCCTCATAATTATCGTCGTTAATATCGTCGTTATTTTGTCATAATCATCGTCGTTAATGTCGTCGTTATTATCGTCATTATCTTCGTTGTTATCGTCATAATTATCATCGTTAATATCGTCGTTAATATCGTCGTTATTTTGTCATAATTATCGTCGTTAATGTCGTCGTTATTATCGTCATTATCTTCGTTGTTATGGTCGTTATTATCCTCATAATTATCGTCGTTAATATCGTCGTTATTTTGTCATAATCATCGTCGTTAATGTCGTCGTTATTATCGTCATTATCTACGTTGTTATCGTCATAAATATCATCGTTAATATCGTCGTTATTATTGTCATTATCTTCTATTTATCGTCGTTATTATCGTCGTTAATATCGTCGTTAATATCGTCGTTAATATCGTCATTATCATCGTTGTTATCGTCCTTATTATCCTCATAATTATCGTCGTTAATGTCGTCGTTATTTTGTCATAATCATCGTCGTTAATGTCGTCGTTATTATCGTCATTATCTACGTTGTTATCGTCATAAATATCATCGTTAATATCGTCGTTATTATTGTCATTATCTTCTTTTTATCGTCGTTATTATCGTCGTTAATATCGTCTTTATTATCGTCGTTATTATCTTCGTTAATATCGTCGTTAATATCGTCATTATCATCGATGTTATCGTCCTTATTATCCTCATAATTATCGTCGTTAATATCGTCGTTATTTTGTCATAATCATCGTCGTTAATGTCGTCGTTATTATCGTCATTATCTTCGTTGTTATCGTCGTTATTATCCTCATAATTATCGTCGTTAATATCGTCGTTATTTTGTCATAATCATCGTCGTTAATGTCGTCGTTATTATCGTCATTATCTACGTTGTTATCGTCATAAATATCATCGTTAATATCGTCGTTATTATTGTCATTTTCTTCTTTTTATCGTCGTTTTTATCGTCGTTAATATCGTCGTTATTATCGTCGTTATTATCGTCGTTAATATCGTCGTTAATATCGTCATTATCATCGTTGTTATCGTCCTTATTATCCTCATAATTATCGTCATTAATATCGTCGTTATTTTGTCATAATCATCGTCGTTAATGTCGTTGTTATTATCGTCATTATCTACGTTGTTATCGTCATAAATATCATCGTTAATATCGTCGTTATTATTGTCATTATCTTATTTTTATCGTCGTTATTATCGTCCTTATCATCCTCATAATTATCGTCGTTAATATCGTCGTTATTTTGTCATAATCATCGTCGTTAAAGTTGTCGTTATTATCGTCATTATCTTCGTTGTTATCGTCATAATTATCATCGTTAATATCGTCGTTATTATTGTCATTATCTTCTTTTTATCGTCGTTATTATCGTCGTTAATATCGTCTTTATTATCGTCGTTATTATCGTCGTTAATATCGTCGTTAATATCGTCATTATCATCGTTGTTATCGTCCTTATTATCCTCATAATTATCGTCGTTAATATCGTCGTTATTTTGTCATAATCATCGTCGTTAATGTCGTCGTTATTATCGTCATTATCTTCGTTGTTATCGTCGTTATTATCCTCATAATTATCGTCGTTAATATCGTCGTTTTTTTGTCATAATCATCGTCGTTAATGTCGTCGTTATTATCGTCATTATCTACGTTGTTATCGTCATAAATATCATCGTTAATATTGTCGTTATTATTGTCATTTTCTTCTTTTTATCGTCGTTATTATCGTCGTTAATATCGTCGTTATTATCGTCGTTATTATCGTCGTTAATATCGTCGTTAATATCGTCATTATCATCGTTGTTATCGTCCTTATTATCCTCATAATTATCGTCGTTAATATCGTCGTTATTTTGTCATAATCATCGTCGTTAATATCGTCGTTAATATCGTCATTATCATCGTTGTTATCGTCCTTATTATCGTCATAATTATCGTCGTTAATGTCGTCGTTATTATCGTCATTATCATCGTTGTTATCGTCCTTATCATCCTCATAATTATCGTCGTTAATATCGTCGTTATTTTGTCATAATCATCGTCGTTAATGTCGTCGTTATTATCGTCATTATCTTCGTTGTTATCATCATAATTATCATCGTTAATATCGTCGTTATTATTGTCATTATCTTCTTTTTATCGTCGTTATTATCGTCGTTAATATCGTCATTAATATCGTCATTATCATCGTTGTTATCGTCCTTATTATCCTCATAATTATCGTCGTTAATATCGTCGTTATTTTGTCAAAATCATCGTCGTTAATGTCGTCGTTATTATCGTCATTATCATCGTTGTTATCGTCCTTATCATCCTCATAATTCTCGTCGTTAATATCGTCGTTATTTTGTCATAATCATCGTCGTTAATGTCGTCGTTATTATCGTCATTATCATCGTTGTTATCGTCCTTATCATCCTCATAATTATCGTCGTTAATATCGTCGTTATTTTGTCATAATCATCGTCGTTAATGTCGTCTTTATTATCGTCATTATCTTCGTTGTTATCGTCATAATTATCATCGTTAATATCGTCGTTATTATTGTCATTATCTTCTTTTTATCGTCGTTATTATGGTCGTTAATATCGTCGTTATTATCGTCGTTAATATCGTCGTTATTATCGTCGTTATTATCGCCGTTAATATCGTCATTAATATCGTCATTATCATCGTTGTTATCGTCCTTATTATCCTCATAATTATCGTCGTTATTATCGTCATTATCTTCGTTGTTATCGTCATAATTATCATCGTTAATATCGTCGTTATTATTGTCATTATCTTCTTTTTATCGTCGTTATTATCGTCGTTAATATCGTCTTTATTATCGTCGTTATTATCGTCGTTAATATCGTCGTTAATATCGTCATTATCAGCGTTGTTATCGTCCTTATTATCCTCATAATTATCGTCGTTAATATCGTCGTTATTTTGTCATAATCATCGTCGTTAATGTCGTCGTTATTATCGTCATTATCTACGTTGTTATCGTCATAAATATCATCGATAATATCGTCGTTATTATTGTCATTATCTTCTTTATATCGTCGTTATTAACGTCGTTATTATCGTCGTTAATATCGTCGTTAATATCGTCATTATCATCGTTGTTATCGTCCTTATTATCCTCATAAATATCGTCGTTAATATCGTCGTTATTTTGTCATAATCATCATCGTTAATATCGTCGTTATTTTGTCATTATCATCGTTGTTATCGTCCTTATCATCCTTATAATTATCGTCGTTAATATCGTCGGTATTTTGTCATAATCATCGTCGTTAATGTCGTCGTTATTATCGTCATTATCTACATTGTTATTGTCCTTATCATCCTCATAATTATCGTCGTTAATATCGTCGTTATTTTGTCATAATCATCGTCGTTAATGTCGTCGTTATTATCGTCATTATCTTCGTTGTTATCGTCATAATTATCATCGTTAATATCGTCGTTAATATCGTCGTTATTTTGTCATAATTATCGTCGTTAATGTCGTCGTTATTATCGTCATTATCTTCGTTGTTATGGTCGTTATTATCCTCATAATTATCGTCGTTAATATCGTCGTTATTTTGTCATAATCATCGTCGTTAATGTCGTCGTTATTATCGTCATTATCTACGTTGTTATCGTCATAAATATCATCGTTAATATCGTCGTTATTATTGTCATTATCTTCTATTTATCGTCGTTATTATCGTCGTTAATATCGTCGTTAATATCGTCGTTAATATCGTCATTATCATCGTTGTTATCGTCCTTATTATCCTCATAATTATCGTCGTTAATGTCGTCGTTATTTTGTCATAATCATCGTCGTTAATGTCGTCGTTATTATCGTCATTATCTACGTTGTTATCGTCATAAATATCATCGTTAATATCGTCGTTATTATTGTCATTATCTTCTTTTTATCGTCGTTATTATCGTCGTTAATATCGTCTTTATTATCGTCGTTATTATCTTCGTTAATATCGTCGTTAATATCGTCATTATCATCGATGTTATCGTCCTTATTATCCTCATAATTATCGTCGTTAATATCGTCGTTATTTTGTCATAATCATCGTCGTTAATGTCGTCGTTATTATCGTCATTATCTTCGTTCTTATCGTCGTTATTATCCTCATTATTATCGTCGTTAATATCGTCGTTATTTTGTCATAATCATCGTCGTTAATGTCGTCGTTATTATCGTCATTATCTACGTTGTTATCGTCATAAATATCATCGTTAATATCGTCGTTATTATTGTCATTTTCTTCTTTTTATCGTCGTTTTTATCGTCGTTAATATCGTCGTTATTATCGTCGTTATTATCGTCGTTAATATCGTCGTTAATATCGTCATTATCATCGTTGTTATCGTCCTTATTATCCTCATAATTATCGTCATTAATATCGTCGTTATTTTGTCATAATCATCGTCGTTAATGTCGTTGTTATTATCGTCATTATCTACGTTGTTATCGTCATAAATATCATCGTTAATATCGTCGTTATTATTGTCATTATCTTATTTTTATCGTCGTTATTATCGTCCTTATCATCCTCATAATTATCGTCGTTAATATCGTCGTTATTTTGTCATAATCATCGTCGTTAAAGTCGTCGTTATTATCGTCATTATCTTCGTTGTTATCGTCATAATTATCATCGTTAATATCGTCGTTATTATTGTCATTATCTTCTTTTTATCGTCGTTATTATCGTCGTTAATATCGTCTTTATTATCGTCGTTATTATCGTCGTTAATATCGTCGTTAATATCGTCATTATCATCGTTGTTATCGTCCTCATTATCCTCATAATTATCGTCGTTAATATCGTCGTTATTTTGTCATAATCATCGTCGTTAATGTCGTCGTTATTATCGTCATTATCTTCGTTGTTATCGTCGTTATTATCCTCATAATTATCGTCGTTAATATCGTCGTTTTTTTGTCATAATCATCGTCGTTAATGTCGTCGTTATTATCGTCATTATCTACGTTGTTATCGTCATAAATATCATCGTTAATATTGTCGTTATTATTGTCATTTTCTTCTTTTTATCGTCGTTATTATCGTCGTTAATATCGTCGTTATTATCGTCGTTATTATCGTCGTTAATATCGTCGTTAATATCGTCATTATCATCGTTGTTATCGTCCTTATTATCCTCATAATTATCGTCGTTAATATCGTCGTTATTTTGTCATAATCATCGTCGTTAATATCGTCGTTAATATCGTCATTATCATCGTTGTTATCGTCCTTATTATCGTCATAATTATCGTCGTTAATGTCGTCGTTATTATCGTTATTATCATCGTTGTTATCGTCCTTATCATCCTCATAATTATCGTCGTTAATATCGTCGTTATTTTGTCATAATCATCGTCGTTAATGTCGTCGTTATTATCGTCATTATCTTCGTTGTTATCATCATAATTATCATCGTTAATATCGTCGTTATTATTGTCATTATCTTCTTTTTATCGTCGTTATTATCGTCGTTAATATCGTCATTAATATCGTCATTATCATCGTTGTTATCGTCCTTATTATCCTCATAATTATCGTCGTTAATATCGTCGTTATTTTGTCAAAATCATCGTCGTTAATGTCGTCGTTATTATCGTCATTATCATCGTTGTTATCGTCCTTATCATCCTCATAATTCTCGTCGTTAATATCGTCGTTATTTTGTCATAATCATCGTCGTTAATGTCGTCGTTATTATCGTCATTATCATCGTTGTTATCGTCCTTATCATCCTCATAATTATCGTCGTTAATATCGTCGTTATTTTGTCATAATCATCGTCGTTAATGTCGTCTTTATTATCGTCATTATCTTCGTTGTTATCGTCATAATTATCATCGTTAATATCGTCGTTATTATTGTCATTATCTTCTTTTTATCGTCGTTATTATGGTCGTTAATATCGTCGTTATTATCGTCGTTAATATCGTCGTTATTATCGTCGTTATTATCGCCGTTAATATCGTCATTAATATCGTCATTATCATCGTTGTTATCGTCCTTATTATCCTCATAATTATCGTCGTTATTATCGTCATTATCTTCGTTGTTATCGTCATAATTATCATCGTTAATATCGTCGTTATTATTGTCATTATCTTCTTTTTATCGTCGTTATTATCGTCGTTAATATCGTCTTTATTATCGTCGTTATTATCGTCGTTAATATCGTCGTTAATATCGTCATTATCAGCGTTGTTATCGTCCTTATTATCCTCATAATTATCGTCGTTAATATCGTCGTTATTTTGTCATAATCATCGTCGTTAATGTCGTCGTTATTATCGTCATTATCTACGTTGTTATCGTCATAAATATCATCGATAATATCGTCGTTATTATTGTCATTATCTTCTTTATATCGTCGTTATTAACGTCGTTATTATCGTCGTTAATATCGTAGTTAATATCGTCATTATCATCGTTGTTATCGTCCTTATTATCCTCATAATTATCGTCGTTAATATCGTCGTTATTTTGTCATAATCATCGTCGTTAATATCGTCGTTATATTGTCATTATCATCGTTGTTATCGTCCTTATCATCCTCATAATTATCGTCGTTAATATCGTCGGTATTTTGTCATAATCATCGTCGTTAATGTCGTCGTTATTATCGTCATTATCTACATTGTTATTGTCCTTATCATCCTCATAATTATCGTCGTTAATATCGTCGTTATTTTGTCATAATCATCGTCGTTAATGTCGTCGTTATTATCGTCATTATCTTCGTTGTTATCGTCATAATTAACATCGTTAATATCGTCGTTATTATTGTCATTATCTTCTTTTTATCGTCGTTATTATCGTCGTTAATATCGTCTTTATTATCGTCGTTATTATCGTCGTTAATATCGTCGTTAATATCGTCATTATCATCGTTGTTATCGTCCTTATTATCCTCATAATAATCGTCATTAATATCGTCGTTATTTTGTCATAATCATCGTCGTTAATGTCGTCGTTATTATCGTCATTATCTACGTTGTTATCGTCGTAAATATCATCGATAATATCGTCGTTATTATTGTCATTATCTTCTTTATATCGTCGTTATTAACGTCGTTATTATCGTCGTTAATATCGTCGTTAATATCGTCATTATCATCGTTGTTATCGTCCTTATTATCCTCATAATTATCGTCGTTAATATCGTCGTTATTTTGTCATAATCATCGTCGTTAATATCGTCGTTATTTTTCATTATCATCGTTGTTATCGTCCTTATCATCCTCATAATTATCGTCGTTAATATCGTCGGTATTTTGTTATAATCATCGTCGTTAATGTCGTCGTTATTATCGTCATTATCTACATTGTTATTGTCCTTATCATCCTCATAATTATCGTCGTTAATATCGTCGTTATTATTGTCATTATCTTCTTTTTATCGTCGTTATTATCGTCGTTAATATCGTCTTTATTATCGTCGTTATTATCGTCGTTAATATCGTCGTTAATATCGTCATTATCATCGTTGTTATCGTCGTTATTATCGTCGTTAATATCGTCGTTATTATCGTCATTATCGTCGTTTTTATCATCATAATTATAGTCGTTATTATCGTCGTTAATATCGTCATTGTCATCGTTGTTATCGTCCTTATTATCCTCATAATTATCGTCGTTAATATCGTCGTTATTTTGTCATAATCATCGTCGTTAATGTCGTCGTTATTATCGTCATTATCTACGTTGTTATCGTCATAAATATCATCGTTAATATCGTCGTTATTATTGTCATTATCTTCTTTTTATCGTCGTTATTATCGTCGTTAATATCGTCGTTATTTTGTCATAAACATCGTCGTTAATGTCGTAGTTATTATCGTCATTATCATCGTTGTTATCGTCCTTATCATCCTCATAATTATCGTCGTTAATATCGTCGTTATTTTGTCATAATCATCGTCGTTAATGTCGTTGTTATTATCGTCATTATCTTCGTTGTTATCGTCGTTATTATCCTCATAATTATCGTCGTTAATATCGTCGTTATTTTGTCATAATCATCGTCGTTAATGTCGTCGTTATTATCGTCATTATCTACGTTGTTATCATCATAAATATCATCGTTAATATCGTCGTTATTATTGTCATTTTCTTCTTTTTATCGTCGTTTTTATCTTCGTTAATATCGTCGTTATTATCGTCTTTATTATCGTCGTTAATATCGTCGTTAATATCGTCATTATCATCGTTGTTATCGTCCTTATCATCCTCATAATTATCGTCGTTAATATCGTCATTATTTTGTCATAATCATCGTCGTTAATGTCGTCGTTATTATCGTCATTATCTTCGTTGTTATCGTCATAATTATCATCGTTAATATCGTCGTTATTATTGCCATTATCTTCTTTTTATCGTCGTTATTATCGTCGTAAATATCGTCTTTAATATCGTCATTATCATCGTTGTTATCGTCCTTATTATCCTCATAATTATCGTTGATAATATCGTCGTTATTTTGTCATAATCATCGTCGTTAATGTCGTCGTTATTATCGTCATTATCATCGTTGTTATCGTCCTTATCATCCTCATAATTATCGTCGTTAATATCGTCGTTATTTTGTCATAATCATCGTCGTTAATGTCGTCGTTATTATCGTCATTATCTACGTTGTTATCGTCATAAATATCATCGTTAATATCGTCGTTATTATTGTCATTATCTTCTTTTTATCGTCGTTATTATCATCCTTATCATCCTCATAATTATCGTCGTTAATATCGTCGTTATTTTGTCATAATCATCGTCGTTAATGTCGTCGTTATTATCGTCATTATCTTCGTTGTTATCGTCATAATTATCATCGTTAATATCGTCGTTATTATTGTCATTATCTTCTTTTTATCGTCGTTATTATCGTCGTTAATATCGTCATTAATATCGTCATTATCATCGTTGTTATCGTCCTTATTATCCTCATAATTATCGTCGTTAATATCGTCGTTATTTTGTCAAAATCATCGTCGTTAATGTCGTCGTTATTATCGTCATTATCATCGTTGTTATCGTCCTTATCATCCTCATAATTATCGTCGTTAATATCGTCGTTATTTTGTCATAATCATCGTCGTTAATGTCGTCGTTATTTTCGTCATTATCATCGTTGTTATCGTCCTTATCATCCTCATAATTATCGTCGTTAATATCGTCGTTATTTTGTCATAATCATCGTCGTTAATGTCGTCTTTATTATCGTCATTATCTTCGTTGTTATCGTCATAATTATCATCGTTAATATCGTCGTTATTATTGTCATTATCTTCTTTTTATCGTCGCTATTATGGTCGTTAATATCGTCGTTATTATCGTCGTTAATATCGTCGTTATTATCGTCGTTATTATCGCCGTTAATATCGTCATTAATATCGTCATTATCATCGTTGTTATCGTCCTTATTATCCTCATAATTATCGTCGTTATTATCGTCATTATCTTCGTTGTTATCGTCATAATTATCATCGTTAATATCGTCGTTATTATTGTCATTATCTTCTTTTTATCGTCGTTATTATCGTCGTTAATATCGTCTTTATTATCGTCGTTATTATCGTCGTTAATATCGTCGTTAATATCGTCATTATCATCGTTGTTATCGTCCTTATTATCCTCATAATTATCGTCGTTAATATCGTCGTTATTTTGTCATAATCATCGTCGTTAATGTCGTCGTTATTATCGTCATTATCTTCGTTGTTATCGTCGTTATTATCCTCATAATTATCGTCGTTAATATCGTCGTTATTTTGTCATAATCATCGTCGTTAATGTCGTCGTTATTATCGTCATTATCTACGTTGTTATCGTCATAAATATCATCGTTAATATCGTCGTTATTATTGTCATTTTCTTCTTTTTATCGTCGTTTTTAACGTCGTTAATATCGTCGTTATTATCGTCGTTATTATCGTCGTTAATATCGTCATTAATATCGTCATTATCATCGTTGTAATCGTCCTTATTATCCTCATAATTATCGTCATTAATATCGTCGTTATTTTGTCATAATCATCGTCGTTAATGTCGTTGTTATTATCGTCATTATCTACGTTGGTATCGTCATAAATATCATCGTTAATATCGTCGTTATTATTGTCATTATCTTCTTTTTATCGTCGTTATTATCGTCGTTAATATCGTCTTTATTATCGTCGTTATTATCGTCGTTAATATCGTCGTTAATATCGTCATTATCAGCGTTGTTATCGTCCTTATTATCCTCATAATTATCGTCGTTAATATCGTCGTTATTTTGTCATAATCATCGTCGTTAATGTCGTCGTTATTATCGTCATTATCTACGTTGTTATCGTCATAAATATCATCGATAATATCGTCGTTATTATTGTCATTATCTTCTTTATATCGTCGTTATTAACGTCGTTATTATCGTCGTTAATATCGTCGTTAATATCGTCATTATCATCGTTGTTATCGTCCTTATTATCCTCATAATTATCGTCGTTAATATCGTCGTTATTTTGTCATAATCATCGTCGTTAATATCGTCGTTATTTTGTCATTATCATCGTTGTTATCGTCCTTATCATCCTCATAATTATCGTCGTTAATATCGTCGTTATTTTGTCATAATCATCGTCGTTAATGTCGTCGTTATTATCGTCATTATCTACATTGTTATTGTCCTTATCATCCTCATAATTATCGTCGTTAATATCGTCGTTATTTTGTCATAATCATCGTCGTTAATGTCGTCGTTATTATCGTCATTATCTTCGTTGTTATCGTCATAATTATCATCGTTAATATCGTCGTTAATATCGTCGTTATTTTGTCATAATTATCGTCGTTAATGTCGTCGTTATTATCGTCATTATCTTCGTTGTTATGGTCGTTATTATCCTCATAATTATCGTCGTTAATATCGTCGTTATTTTGTCATAATCATCGTCGTTAATGTCGTCGTTATTATCGTCATTATCTACGTTGTTATCGTCATAAATATCATCGTTAATATCGTCGTTATTATTGTCATTATCTTCTATTTATCGTCGTTATTATCGTCGTTAATATCGTCGTTAATATCGTCGTTAATATCGTCATTATCATCGTTGTTATCGTCCTTATTATCCTCATAATTATCGTCGTTAATGTCGTCGTTATTTTGTCATAATCATCGTCGTTAATGTCGTCGTTATTATCGTCATTATCTACGTTGTTATCGTCATAAATATCATCGTTAATATCGTCGTTATTATTGTCATTATCTTCTTTTTATCGTCGTTATTATCGTCGTTAATATCGTCTTTATTATCGTCGTTATTATCTTCGTTAATATCGTCGTTAATATCGTCATTATCATCGATGTTATCGTCCTTATTATCCTCATAATTATCGTCGTTAATATCGTCGTTATTTTGTCATAATCATCGTCGTTAATGTCGTCGTTATTATCGTCATTATCATCGTTGTTATCGTCCTTATCATCCTCATAATTATCGTCGTTAATATCGTCGTTATTTTGTCATAATCATCGTCGTTAATGTCGTCGTTATTATCGTCATTATCTACGTTGTTATCGTCATAAATATCATCGTTAATATCGTCGTTATTATTGTCATTATCTTCTTTTTATCGTCGTTATTAACGTCGTTATTATCGTCGTTAATATCGTCGTTAATATCGTCATTATCATCGTTGTTATCGTCCTTATTATCCTCATAATTATCGTCGTTAATATCGTCGTTATTTTGTCATAATCATCGTCGTTAATGTCGTTGTTATTATCGTCAGTATCATCGTTGTTGTCGTCCTTATCATCCTCATAATTATCGTCGTTAACATCGTCGTTATTTTGTCATAATCATCGTCGTTAAAGTCGTCGTTATTATCGTCATTATCTTCGTTGTTATCGTCATAATTATCATCGTTAATATCGTCGTTATTATTGTCATTATCTTCTTTTTATCGTCGTTATCATCGTCGTTAATATCGTCTTTATTATCGTCGTTATTATCGTCGTTAATATCGTCGTTAATATCGTCATTATCATCGTTGTTATCGTCCTTATTATCCTCATAATTATCGTCGTTAATATCGTCGTTATTTTGTCATAATCATCGTCGTTAATGTCGTTGTTATTATCGTCATTATCTTCGTTGTTATCGTCGTTATTATCCTCATAATTATCGTCGTTAATATCGTCGTTATTTTGTCATAATCATCGTCGTTAATGTCGTCGTTATTATCGTCATTATCTACGTTGTTATCATCATAAATATCATCGTTAATATCGTCGTTATTATTGTCATTTTCTTCTTTTTATCGTCGTTTTTATCTTCGTTAATATCGTCGTTATTATCGTCGTTATTATCGTCGTTAATATCGTCGTTAATATCGTCATTATCATCGTTGTTATCGTCCTTATCATCCTCATAATTATCGTCGTTAATATCGTCATTATTTTGTCATAATCATCGTCGTTAATGTCGTCGTTATTATCGTCATTATCTTCGTTGTTATCGTCATAATTATCATCGTTAATATCGTCGTTATTATTGCCATTATCTTCTTTTTATCGTCGTTATTATCGTCGTAAATATCGTCTTTAATATCGTCATTATCATCGTTGTTATCGTCCTTATTATCCTCATAATTATCGTTGATAATATCGTCGTTATTTTGTCATAATCATCGTCGTTAATGTCGTCGTTATTATCGTCATTATCATCGTTGTTATCGTCCTTATCATCCTCATAATTATCGTCGTTAATATCGTCGTTATTTTGTCATAATCATCGTCGTTAATGTCGTCGTTATTATCGTCATTATCTACGTTGTTATCGTCATAAATATCATCGTTAATATCGTCGTTATTATTGTCATTATCTTCTTTTTATCGTCGTTATTATCATCCTTATCATCCTCATAATTATCGTCGTTAATATCGTCGTTATTTTGTCATAATCATCGTCGTTAATGTCGTCGTTATTATCGTCATTATCTTCGTTGTTATCGTCATAATTATCATCGTTAATATCGTCGTTATTATTGTCATTATCTTCTTTTTATCGTCGTTATTATCGTCGTTAATATCGTCATTAATATCGTCATTATCATCGTTGTTATCGTCCTTATTATCCTCATAATTATCGTCGTTAATATCGTCGTTATTTTGTCAAAATCATCGTCGTTAATGTCGTCGTTATTATCGTCATTATCATCGTTGTTATCGTCCTTATCATCCTCATAGTTATCGTCGTTAATATCGTCGTTATTTTGTCATAATCATCGTCGTTAATGTCGACGTTATTTTCGTCATTATCATCGTTGTTATCGTCCTTATCATCCTCATAATTATCGTCGTTAATATCGTCGTTATTTTGTCATAATCATCGTCGTTAATGTCGTCTTTATTATCGTCATTATCTTCGTTGTTATCGTCATAATTATCATCGTTAATTTCGTCGTTATTATTGTCATTATCTTCTTTTTATCGTCGCTATTATGGTCGTTAATATCGTCTTTATTATCGTCGTTATTATCGTCGTTAATATCGTCGTTAATATCGTCATTATCAGCGTTGTTATCGTCCTTATTATCCTCATAATTATCGTCGTTAATATCGTCGTTATTTTGTCAAAATCATCGTCGTTAATGTCGTCGTTATTATCGTCACTATCATCGTTGTTATCGTCCTTATCATCCTCATAATTATCGTCGTTAATATCGTCGTTATTTTGTCATAATCATCGTCGTTAATGTCGTCGTTATTTTCGTCATTATCATCGTTGTTATCGTCCTTATCATCCTCATAATTATCGTCGTTAATATCGTCGTTATTTTGTCATAATCATCGTCGTTAATGTCGTCTTTATTATCGTCATTATCTTCGTTGTTATCGTCATAATTATCATCGTTAATATCGTCGTTATTATTGTCATTATCTTCTTTTTATCGTCGCCATTATGGTCGTTAATATCGTCGTTATTATCGTCGTTAATATCGTCGTTATTATCGTCGTTATTATCGCCGTTAATATCGTCATTAATATCGTCATTATCATCGTTGTTATCGTCCTTATTATCCTCATAATTATCGTCGTTATTATCGTCATTATCTTCGTTGTTATCGTCATAATTATCATCGTTAATATCGTCGTTATTATTGTCATTATCTTCTTTTTATCGTCGTTATTATCGTCGTTAATATCGTCTTTATTATCGTCGTTATTATCGTCGTTAATATCGTCGTTATTATTGTCATTATCTTCTTTTTATCGTCGTTATTATCGTCGTTAATATCGTCGTTAATATCGTCATTATCAGCGTTGTTATCGTCCTTATTATCCTCATAATTATCGTCGTTAATATCGTCGTTATTTTGTCATAATCATCGTCGTTAATGTCGTCGTTATTATCGTCATTATCTACGTTATTATCGTCATAAATATCATCGATAATATCGTCGTTATTATTGTCATTATCTTCTTTATATCGTCGTTATTAACGTCGTTATTATCGTCGTTAATATCGTCGTTAATATCGTCATTATCATCGTTGTTATCGTCCTTATTATCCTCATAATTATCGTCGTTAATATCGTCGTTATTTTGTCATAATCATCGTCGTTAATATCGTCGTTATATTGTCATTATCATCGTTGTTATCGTCCTTATCATCCTCATAATTATCGTCGTTAATATCGTCGGTATTTTGTCATAATCATCGTCGTTAATGTCGTCGTTATTATCGTCATTATCTACGTTGTTATCATCATAAATATCATCGTTAATATCGTCGTTATTATTGTCATTTTCTTCTTTTTATCGTCGTTTTTATCTTCGTTAATATCGTCGTTATTATCGTCGTTATTATCGTCGTTAATATCGTCGTTAATATCGTCATTATCATCGTTGTTATCGTCCTTATCATCCTCATAATTATCGTCGTTAATATCGTCATTATTTTGTCATAATCATCGTCGTTAATGTCGTCGTTATTATCGTCAGTATCTTCGTTGTTATCGTCATAATTATCATCGTTAATATCGTCGTTATTATTGCCATTATCTTCTTTTTATCGTCGTTATTATCGTCGTAAATATCGTCATTAATATCGTCATTATCATCGTTGTTATCGTCCTTATTATCCTCATAATTATCGTCGATAATATCGTCGTTATTTTGTCATAATCATCGTCGTTAATGTCGTCGTTATTATCGTCATTATCATCGTTGTTATCGTCCTTATCATCCTCATAATTATCGTCGTTAATATCGTCGATATTTTGTCATAATCATCGTCGTTAATGTCGTCGTTATTATCGTCATTATCTACGTTGTTATCGTCATAAATATCATCGTTAATATCGTCGTTATTATTGTCATTATCTTCTTTTTATCGTCGTTATTATCATCCTTATCATCCTCATAATTATCGTCGTTAATATCGTCGTTATTTTGTCATAATCATCGTCGTTAATGTCGTCGTTATTATCGTCATTATCTTCGTTGTTATCGTCATAATTATCATCGTTAATATCGTCGTTATTATTGTCATTATCTTCTTTTTATCGTCGTTATTATCGTCGTTAATATCGTCATTAATATCGTCATTATCATCGTTGTTATCGTCCTTATTATCCTCATAATTATCGTCGTTAATATCGTCGTTATTTTGTCAAAATCATCGTCGTTAATGTCGTCGTTATTATCGTCATTATCATCGTTGTTATCGTCCTTATCATCCTCATAATTATCGTCGTTAATATCGTCGTTATTTTGTCATAATCATCGTCGTTAATGTCGTCGTTATTATCGTCATTATCATCGTTGTTATCGTCCTTATCATCCTCATAATTATCGTCGTTAATATCGTCGTTATTTTGTCATAATCATCGTCGTTAATGTCGTCTTTATTATCGTCATTATCTTCGTTGTTATCGTCATAATTATCATCGTTAATATCGGCGTTATTATTGTCATTATCTTCTTTTTATCGTCGCTATTATGGTCGTTAATATCGTCGTTATTATCGTCGTTAATATCGTCGTTATTATCGTCGTTATTATCGCCGTTAATATCGTCATTAATATCGTCATTATCATCGTTGTTATCGTCCTTATTATCCTCATAATTATCGTCGTTATTATCGTCATTATCTTCGTTGTTATCGTCATAATTATCATCGTTAATATCGTCGTTATTATTGTCATTATCTTCTTTTTATCGTCGTTATTATCGTCGTTAATATCGTCTTTATTATCGTCGTTATTATCGTCGTTAATATCGTCGTTATTATTGTCATTATCTTCTTTTTATCGTCGTTATTATCGTCGTTAATATCGTCGTTAATATCGTCATTATCAGCGTTGTTATCGTCCTTATTATCCTCATAATTATCGTCGTTAATATCGTCGTTATTTTGTCATAATCATCGTCGTTAATGTCGTCGTTATTATCGTCATTATCTACGTTGTTATCGTCATAAATATCATCGATAATATCGTCGTTATTATTGTCATTATCTTCTTTATATCGTCGTTATTAACGTCGTTATTATCGTCGTTAATATCGTCGTTAATATCGTCATTATCATCGTTGTTATCTTCCTTATTATCCTTATAATTATCGTCGTTAATATCGTCGTTATTTTGCCATAATCATCGTCGTTAATATCGTCGTTATATTGTCATTATCATCGTTGTTATCGTCCTTATTATCCTCATAATTATCGTCGTTAATATCGTCGTTATTTTGTCATAAACATCGTCGCTAATGTCGTCGTTATTATCGTCATTATCATCGTTGTTATCGTCCTTATCATCCTCATAATTTTCGTCGTTAATAACGTCGTTATTTTGTCATAATCATCGTCGTTAATGTCGTCGTTATTATCGTCATTATCTTCGTTGTTATCGTCATAATTATCATCGTCAATATCGTCGTTATTATTGTAATTATCTTCTTTTTATCGTCGTTATTATCGTCGTTAATAGCGTCTTTATTATCGTCGTTATTATCGTCGTTAATATCGTCGTTATTATTGTCATTATCTTCTTTTTATCGTCGTTATTATCGTCGTTAATATCGTCGTTATTATCGTCGTTATTATCGTCGTTAATATCGTCGTTAATATCGTCATTATCATCGTTGTTATCGTCCTTATTATCCTCATAATTATCGTCGTTAATATCGTCGTTACTTTGTCATAATCATCGTCGTTAATATCGTCGTTAATATCGTCATTATCATCGTTGTTATCGTCCTTATTATCCTCATAATTATCGTCGTTAATATCGTCGTTATTTTGTCATAATCATCGTCGTTAATGTCGTCGTTATTATCGTCATTATCTTCGTTGTTATCGTCATAATTATCATCGTTAATATCGGCGTTATTATTGTCATTATCTTCTTTTTATCGTCGTTATTATCGTCGTTAATATCGTCTTTATTATCGTCGTTATTATCGTCGTTAATATCGTCGTTATTATTGTCATTATCTTCTTTTTATCGTCGTTATTATCGTCGTTAATATCGTCGTTATTATCGTCGTTATTATCGTCGTTAATATCGTCGTTAATATCGTCATTATCATCGTTGTTATCGTCCTTATTATCCTCATAATTATCGTCGTTAATGTCGTCGTTATTTTGTCATAATCATCGTCGTTAATGTCGTCGTTATTATCGTCATTATCATCGTTGTTATCGTCCTTATCATCCTCATAATTATCGTCGTTAATATCGTCGTTATTATGTCATAATCATCGTCGTTAATGTCGTCGTTATTATCGTCATTTTCAACGTTGTTATCGTCATAAATATCATCGTTAATATCGTCGTTATTACTGTCATTATCTTCTTTTTATCGTCGTTATTATCGTCGTTAATATCGTCGTTATTATCGTCGTTAATATCGTCGTTAATATCGTCATTATCATGGTTGTTATCGTACTTATTATCCTCATAATTATCGTCGTTAATATCGTCGTTATTTTGTCATAAACATCGTCGCTAATGTCGTCGTTATTATCGTCATTATCATCGTTGTTATCGTCCTTATCATCCTCATAATTATCGTCGTTAATATCGTCGTTATTATGTCATAATCATCGACGTTAATGTCGTCGTTATTATCGTCATTATCTACGTTGTTATCGTCATAAATATCATCGATAATATCGTCGTTATTATTGTCATTATCTTCTTTTTATCGTCGTTATTAACGTCGTTATTATAGTCGTTAATATCGTCGTTAATATCGTCATTATCATCGTTGTTATCGTCCTTATTATCCTCATAATTATCGTCGTTAATATCGTCGTTATTTTGTCATAAACATCGTCGCTAATGTCGTCGTTATTATCGTCATTATCATCGTTGTTATCGTCCTTATCATCCTCATAATTATCGTCGTTAATATCGTCGTTATTTTGTCATAATCATCGTCGTTAATGTCGTCGTTATTATCGTCATTATCTACGTTGTTATCGTCATAAATATCATCGTTAATATCGTCGTTATTATTGTCATTATTATCTTTTTATCGTCGTTATTATCGTCGTTAATATCGTCGTTATTATCGTCGTTATTATCGTCGTTAATATCGTCGTTAATATCGTCATTATCATCGTTGTTATCGTACTTATTATCCTCATAATTATCGTCGTTAATATCGTCGTTATTTTGTCATAAACATCGTCGCTAATGTCGTCGTTATTATCGTCATTATCATCGTTGTTATCGTCCTTATCATCCTCATAATTATCGTCGTTAATATCGTCGTTATTTTGTCATAAACTTCGTCGCTAATGTCGTAGTTATTATCGTCATTATCATTGTTGTTATCGTCCTTATCATCCTCATAATTATCGTCGTTAATATCGTCGTTATTTTGTCATAATCATCGTTGTTAATGTCGTCGTTATTATCGTCATTATCTTCGTTGTTATGGTCATAATTATCATCGTCAATATCGTCGTTATTATTGTCATTATCTTCTTTTTATCGTCGTTATTATCGTCGTTAATATCGTCGTTATTATCGTCGTTATTATCGTCGTTAATATCGTCGTTAATATCGTCATTATCATCGTTGTTATCGTCCTTATTATCCTCATTATTATCGTCGTTAATATCGTCGTTATTTTGTCATAATCATCGTCGTTAATGTCGTCGTTATTATCGTCATTATCTCCGTTGTTATCGTCATAAATATCATCGTTAATATCGTCGTTATTATTGTCATTATCTTCTTTTTATCGTCGTTAATATCGTCGTTAATATCGTCATTATAATCGTTGTTATCGTCCTTATTATCCTCATAATTATCGTCGTTATTATCGTCGTTAATATCGTCGTTAATATCGTCATTATCATCGTTGTTATCGTCCTTATTATCCTCATAATTATCGTCGTAAATATCGTCGTTATTTTGTCATAATCATCGTCGTTAATGTCGTCGTTATTATCGTCATTATCGTCCTTATTATCCTCATAATTATCGTCGTTAATATCGTCATTATTTTGTCATAATCATCGTCGTTAATGTCGTCGTTATTATCGTCATTATCTACGTTGTTATCGTCATAAATATCATCAGTAATATCGTCGTTATTATTGTCATTATCTTCTTTTTATCGTCGTTATTATCGTCGTTAATATCGTCGTTATTATCGTCGTTAATATCGTCGTTAATATCGTCGTTAATATCGTCATTATCATCGTTGTTATCCTCCTTATTATCCTCATAATAATCGTCGTTAATATCGTCGTTATTTTGTCATAATCATCGTCGTTAATGTCGTCGTTATTATCGTCATTATCTACGTTGTTATCGTCATAAATATCATCGGTAATATCGTCGTTATTATTGTCATTATCTTCTTTTTATCGTCGTTATTATCGTCGTTAATATCGTCGTTATTATCGTCGTTATTATCGTCGTTAATATCGTCGTTAATATCGTCATTATCATCGTTGTTATCGTCCTTATTATCCTCATAATAATCGTCGTTAATATCGTCGTTATTTTGTCATAATCATCGTCGTTAATGTCGTCGTTATTATCGTCATTATCATCGTTGTTATCGTCCTTATCATCCTCATAATTATCGTCGTTATTATCGTCGTTATTTTGTCATAATCATCGTCGTTAATGTCGTCGTTATTATCGTCATTATCTACGTTGTTATCGTCATAAATATCATCGGTAATATCGTCGTTATTATTGTCATTATCTTCTTTTTATCGTCGTTATTATCGTCGTTAATATCGTCGTTAATATCGTCATTATCATCGTTGTTATCGTCCATATTATCCTCATAATTATCGTCGTTAATATCGTCGTTATTTTGTCATAATCATCGTCGTTAATGTCGTCGTTATTATCGTCATTATCATCGTTGTTATCGTCCTTATCATCCTCATAATTATCGTCGTTAATATCGTCGTTATTTTGTCATAATCATCGTCGTTAATGTCGTCGTTATTATCGTCATTATCTACGTTGTTATCGTCATAAATATCATCGATAATATCGTCGTTATTATTGTCATTATCTTCTTTTTAACGTCGTTATTATCGTCGTTAATATCGTCGTTATTATCGGCCTTAATATCGTCGTTAATATCGTCATTATCATCGTTGTTATCGTCCTTATTATCCTCATAATTATCGTCGTTAATATCGTCGTTATTTTGTCATAATCATCGTCGTTATTGTCATCGTTATTATCGTCATTATCTACGTTGTTATCGTCATAAATATCATCGATAATATCGTCGTTAGTATTGTCATTATCTTTTTTTTATCGTCGTTAATATCGTCGTTATTATCGTCGTTAATATCGTCGTTAATATCGTCATTATCATCGTTGTTATCGTCCTTATTATCCTCATAATTATCGTCGTTAATATCGACGTTATTTTGTCATAATCATCGTCGTTAATGTCGTCGTTATTATCGTCATTATCTACGTTGTTATCGTCATAAATATCATCGATAATATCGTCGTTAATATTGTCATTATCTTCTTTTTATCGTCGTTATTAACGTCGTTATTATCGTCGTAAATATCGTCGTTAATATCGTCATTATAATCGTTGTTATCGTCCTTATTATCCTCATAATTATCGTCGTTAATATCGTCGTTATTTTGTCATAAACATCGTCGCTAATGTCGTCGTTATTATCGTCATTATCATCGTTGTTATCGTCCTTATCATCCTCATAATTTTCGTCGTTAATAACGTCGTTATTTTGTCATAATCATCGTCGTTAATGTCGTCGTTATTATCGTCATTATCTTCGTTGTTATCGTCATAATTATCATCGTCAATATCGTCGTTATTATTGTAATTATCTTCTTTTTATCGTCGTTATTATCGTCGTTAATATCGTCTTTATTATCGTCGTTATTATCGTCGTTAATATCGTCGTTATTATTGTCATTATCTTCTTTTTATCGTCGTTATTATCGTCGTTAATATCGTCGTTATTATCGTCGTTATTATCGTCGTTAATATCGTCGTTAATATCGTCATTATCATCGTTGTTATCGTCCTTATTATCCTCGTAATTATCGTCGTTAATATCGTCGTTATTTTGTCATAATCATCGTCGTTAATATCGTCGTTAATATCGTCATTATCATCGTTGTTATCGTCCTTATTATCCTCATAATTATCGTCGTTAATATCGTCGTTATTTTGTCATAATCATCGTCGTTAATGTCGTCGTTATTATCGTCATTATCTTCGTTGTTATCGTCATAATTATCATCGTTAATATCGTCGTTATTATTGTCATTATCTTCTTTTTATCGTCGTTATTATCGTCGTTAATATCGTTTTTATTATCGTCGTTATTATCGTCGTTAATATCGTCGTTATTATTGTCATTATCATCTTTTTATCGTCGTTATTATCGTCGTTAATATCGTCGTTATTATCGTCGTTATTATCGTCGTTAATATCGTCGTTAATATCGTCATTATCATCGTTGTTATCGTCCTTATTATCCTCATAATTATCGTCGTTAATGTCGTCGTTATTTTGTCATAATCATCGTCGTTAATGTCGTCGTTATTATCGTCATTATCATCGTTGTTATCGTCCTTATCATCCTCATAATTATCGTCGTTAATATCGTCGTTATTATGTCATAATCATCGTCGTTAATGTCGTCGTTATTATCGTCATTTTCAACGTTGTTATCGTCATAAATATCATCGTTAATATCGTCGTTATTACTGTCATTATCTTCTTTTTATCGTCGTTATTATCGTCGTTAATATCGTCGTTATTATCGTCGTTAATATCGTCGTTAATATCGTCATTATCATGGTTGTTATCGTACTTATTATCCTCATAATTATCGTCGTTAATATCGTCGTTATTTTGTCATAAACATCGTCGCTAATGTCGTCGTTATTATCGTCATTATCATCGTTGTTATCGTCCTTATCATCCTCATAATTATCGTCGTTAATATCGTCGTTATTATGTCATAATCATCGACGTTAATGTCGTCGTTATTATCGTCATTATCTACGTTGTTATCGTCATAAATATCATCGATAATATCGTCGTTATTATTGTCATTATCTTCTTTTTATCGTCGTTATTAACGTCGTTATTATAGTCGTTAATATCGTCGTTAATATCGTCATTATCATCGTTGTTATCGTCCTTATTATCCTCATAATTATCGTCGTTAATATCGTCGTTATTTTGTCATAAACATCGTCGCTAATGTCGTCGTTATTATCGTCATTATCATCGTTGTTATCGTCCTTATCATCCTCATAATTATCGTCGTTAATATCGTCGTTATTTTGTCATAATCATCGTCGTTAATGTCGTCGTTATTATCGTCATTATCTACGTTGTTATCGTCATAAATATCATCGTTAATATCGTCGTTATTATTGTCATTATTATCTTTTTATCGTCGTTATTATCGTCGTTAATATCGTCGTTATTATCGTCGTTATTATCGTCGTTAATATCGTCGTTAATATCGTCATTATCATCGTTGTTATCGTACTTATTATCCTCATAATTATCGTCGTTAATATCGTCGTTATTTTGTCATAAACATCGTCGCTAATGTCGTCGTTATTATCGTCATTATCATCGTTGTTATCGTCCTTATCATCCTCATAATTATCGTCGTTAATATCGTCGTTATTTTGTCATAAACTTCGTCGCTAATGTCGTAGTTATTATCGTCATTATCATTGTTGTTATCGTCCTTATCATCCTCATAATTATCGTCGTTAATATCGTCGTTATTTTGTCATAATCATCGTCGTTAATGTCGTCGTTATTATCGTCATTATCTTCGTTGTCATAGTCATAATTATCATCGTTAATATCGTCGTTATTATTGTCATTATCTTCTTTTTATCGTCGTTATTATCGTCGTTAATATCGTCGTTATTATCGTCGTTATTATCGTCGTTAATATCGTCGTTAATATCGTCATTATCATCGTTGTTATCGTCCTTATTATCCTCATAATAATCGTCGTTAATATCGTCGTTATTTTGTCATAATCATCGTCGTTAATGTCGTCGTTATTATCGTCATTATCATCGTTGTTATCGTCCTTATCATCCTCATAATTATCGTCGTTATTATCGTCGTTATTTTGTCATAATCATCGTCGTTAATGTCGTCGTTATTATCGTCATTATCTACGTTGTTATCGTCATAAATATCATCGGTAATATCGTCGTTATTATTGTCATTATCTTCTTTTTATCGTCGTTATTATCGTCGTTAATATCGTCGTTATTATCGTCGTTAATATCGTCGTTAATATCGTCATTATCATCGTTGTTATCGTCCATATTATCCTCATAATTATCGTCGTTAATATCGTCGTTATTTTGTCATAATCATCGTCGTTAATGTCGTCGTTATTATCGTCATTATCATCGTTGTTATCGCCCTTATTATCCTCATAATTATCGTCGTTAATATCGTCGTTATTTTGTCATAATCATCGTCGTTAATATCGTCGTTAATATCGTCATTATCATCGTTGTTATCGTCCTTATTATCCTCATAATTATCGTCGTTAATATCGTCGTTATTTTGTCATAATCATCGTCGTTAATGTCGTCGTTATTATCGTCATTATCTTCGTTGTTATCGTCATAATTATCATCGTTAATATCGTCGTTATTATTGTCATTATCTTCTTTTTATCGTCGTTATTATCGTCGTTAATATCGTCTTTATTATCGTCGTTATTATCGTCGTTAATATCGTCGTTATTATTGTCATTATCTTCTTTTTATCGTCGTTATTATCGTCGTTAATATCGTCGTTATTATCGTCGTTATTATCGTCGTTAATATCGTCGTTAATATCGTCATTATCATCGTTGTTATCGTCCTTATTATCCTCATAATTATCGTCGTTAATGTCGTCGTTATTTTGTCATAATCATCGTCGTTAATGTCGTCGTTATTATCGTCATTATCATCGTTGTTATCGTCCTTATCATCCTCATAATTATCGTCGTTAATATCGTCGTTATTATGTCATAATCATCGTCGTTAATGTCGTCGTTATTATCGTCATTATCAACGTTGTTATCGTCATAAATATCATCGTTAATATCGTCGTTATTACTGTCATTATCTTCTTTTTATCGTCGTTATTATCGTCGTTAATATCGTCGTTATTATCGTCGTTAATATCGTCGTTAATATCGTCATTATCATGGTTGTTATCGTACTTATTATCCTCATAATTATCGTCGTTAATATCGTCGTTATTTTGTCATAAACATCGTCGCTAATGTCGTCGTTAATATCGTCATTATCATCGTTGTTATCGTCCTTATTATCCTCATAATAATCGTCGTTAATATCGTCGTTATTTTGTCATAATCATCGTCGTTAATGTCGTCGTTATTATCGTCATTATCATCGTTGTTATCGTCCTTATCATCCTCATAATTATCGTCGTTATTATCGTCGTTATTTTGTCATAAACATCGTCCTTAATATCGTCGTTATTATCGTCATTATCATCGTTGTTATCGTCCTTATCATCCTCATAATTATCGTCGTTAATATCGTCGTTATTTTGTCATAATCATCGTCGTTAATGTCGTCGTTATTATCGTCATTATCTACGTTGTTATCGTCATAAATATCATCGATAATATCGTCGTTATTATTGTCATTATCTTCTTTTTAACGTCGTTATTATCGTCGTTAATATCGTCGTTATTATCGTCGTTAATATCGTCGTTAATATCGTCATTATCATCGTTGTTATCGTCCTTATCATCCTCATAATTTTCGTCGTTAATAACGTCGTTATTTTGTCATAATCATCGTCGTTAATGTCGTCGTTATTATCGTCATTATCTTCGTTGTTATCGTCATAATTATCATCGTCAATATCGTCGTTATTATTGTAATTATCTTCTTTTTATCGTCGTTATTATCGTCGTTAATATCGTCTTTATTATCGTCGTTATTATCGTCGTTAATATCGTCGTTATTATTGTCATTATCTTCTTTTTATCGTCGTTATTATCGTCGTTAATATCGTCGTTATTATCGTCGTTATTATCGTCGTTAATATCGTCGTTAATATCGTCATTATCATCGTTGTTATCGTCCTTATTATCCTCATAATTATCGTCGTTAATATCGTCGTTATTTTGTCATAATCATCGTCGTTAATATCGTCGTTAATATCGTCATTATCATCGTTGTTATCGTCCTTATTATCCTCATAATTATCGTCGTTAATATCGTCGTTATTTTGTCATAATCATCGTCGTTAATGTCGTCGTTATTATCGTCATTATCTTCGTTGTTATCGTCATAATTATCATCGTTAATATCGTCGTTATTATTGTCATTATCTTCTTTTTATCGTCGTTATTATCGTCGTTAATATCGTCTTTATTATCGTCGTTATTATCGTCGTTAATATCGTCGTTATTATTGTCATTATCTTCTTTTTATCGTCGTTATTATCGTCGTTAATATCGTCGTTATTATCGTCGTTATTATCGTCGTTAATATCGTCGTTAATATCGTCATTATCATCGTTGATATCGTCCTTATTATCCTCATAATTATCGTCGTTAATGTCGTCGTTATTTTGTCATAATCATCGTCGTTAATGTCGTCGTTATTATCGTCATTATCATCGTTGTTATCGTCCTTATCATCCTCATAATTATCGTCGTTAATATCGTCGTTATTATGTCATAATCATCGTCGTTAATGTCGTCGTTATTATCGTCAATATCAACGTTGTTATCGTCATAAATATCATCGTTAATATCGTCGTTATTACTGTCATTATCTTCTTTTTATCGTCGTTATTATCGTCGTTAATTTCGTCGTTATTATTGTCGTTAATATCGTCGTTAATATCGTCATTATCATGGTTGTTATCGTACTTATTATCCTCATAATTATCGTCGTTAATATCGTCGTTATTTTGTCATAAACATCGTCGCTAATGTCGTCGTTATTATCGTCATTATCATCGTTGTTATCGTCCTTATCATCCTCATAATTATCGTCGTTAATATCGTCGTTATTTTGTCATAATCATCGTCGTTAATGTCGTCGTTATTATCGTCATTATCATCGTTGTTATCGTCCTTATCATCCTCATAATTATCGTCGTTAATATCGTCGTTATATTGTCATAATAATCGTCGTTAATGTCGTCGTTATTATCGTCATTATCTACGTTGTTATCGACATAAATATCATCTTTAATATGGTCGTAATTATTGTCATTATCTTCTTTTTATCGTCGTTATTATCGTCGTTAATATCGTCGTTATTATCGTCGTTATTATCGTCGTTAATATCGTCGGTAATATCGTCATTATCATCGTTGTTATCGTCCTTATTATCCTCATAATTATCGTCGTTAATATCGTCGTTATTTTGTCATAAACATCGTCGCTAATGTCGTCGTTATTATCGTCATTATCATCGTTGTTATCGTCCTTATCATCCTCATAATTATCGTCGTTAATATCGTCGTTATTTTGTCATAATCATCGTCGTTAATGTCGTCGTTATTATCGTCATTATCTACGTTGTTATCGTCATAAATATCATCGTTAATATGGTCGTAATTATTGTCATTATCTTCTTTTTATCGTCGTTATTATCGTCGTTAATATCGTCGTTATTATCGTCGTTATTATCGTCGTTAATATCGTCGTTAATATCGTCATTATCATCGTTGTTATCGTCCTTATTATCCTCATAATTATCGTCGTTAATATCGTCGTTATTTTGTCATAAACATCGTCGCTAATGTCGTCGTTATTATCGTCATTATCTACGTTGTTATCGTCATAAATATCATCGATAATATCGTCGTTATTATTGTCATTATCTTCTTTTTAACGTCGTTATTATCGTCGTTAATATCGTCGTTATTATCGTCGTTAATATCGTCGTTAATATCGTCATTATCATCGTTGTTATCGTCCTTATTATCCTCATAATTATCGTCGTTAATATCGTCGTTATTTTGTCATAATCATCGTCGTTATTGTCGTCGTTATTATCGTCATTATCTACGTTGTTATCGTCATAAATATCATCGATAATATCGTCGTTATTATTGTCATTATCTTCTTTTTATCGTCGTTATTAACGTCGTTATTATCGACGTTAATATCGTCGTTAATATCGTCGTTAATATCGTCGTTAATATCGTCAATATCATCGTTGTTATCGTCCTTATCATCCTCATAATTATCGTCGTTAATATCGTCGTTATTTTGACATAATCATCGTCGTTAATGTCGTCGTTATTATCGTCATTATCTACGTTGTTATCGTCATAAATATCATCGTTAATATCGTCGTTAGTATTGTCATTATCTTCTTTTTATCGTCGTTAATATCGTCGTTATTATCGTCGTTAATATCGTCGTTAATATCGTCATTATCATCGTTGTTATCGTCCTTATTATCCTCATAATTATCGTCGTTAATATCGACGTTATTTTGTCATAATCATCGTCGTTAATGTCGTCGTTATTATCGTCATTATCTACGTTGTTATCGTCATAAATATCATCGATAATATCGTCGTTATTATTGTCATTATCTTCTTTTTATCGTCGTTATTAACGTCGTTATTATCGTCGTTAATATCGTCGTTAATATCGTCATTATAATCGTTGTTATCGTCCTTATTATCCTCATAATTAGAGTCGTTAATATCGTCGTTATTTTGTCATAAACATCGTCGCTAATGTCGTCGTTATTATCGTCATTATCATCGTTGTTATCGTCCTTATCATCCTCATAATTTTCGTCGTTAATAACGTCGTTATTTTGTCATAATCATCGTCGTTAATGTCGTCGTTATTATCGTCATTATCTTCGTTGTTATCGTCATAATTATCATCGTCAATATCGTCGTTATTATTGTAATTATCTTCTTTTTATCGTCGTTATTATCGTCGTTAATATCGTCTTTATTATCGTCGTTATTATCGTCGTTAATATCGTCGTTATTATTGTCATTATCTTCTTTTTATCGTCGTTATTATCGTCGTTAATATCGTCGTTATTATCGTCGTTATTATCGTCGTTAATATCGTCGTTAATATCGTCATTATCATCGTTGTTATCGTCCTTATTATCCTCATAATTATCGTCGTTAATATCGTCGTTATTTTGTCATAATCATCGTCGTTAATATCGTCGTTAATATCGTCATTATCATCGTTGTTATCGTCCTTATTATCCTCATAATTATCGTCGTTAATATCGTCGTTATTTTGTCATAATCATCGTCGTTAATGTCGTCGTTATTATCGTCATTATCTTCGTTGTTATCGTCATAATTATCATCGTTAATATCGTCGTTATTATTGTCATTATCTTCTTTTTATCGTCGTTATTATCGTCGTTAATATCGTCTTTATTATCGTCGTTATTATCGTCGTTAATATCGTCGTTATTATTGTCATTATCTTCTTTTTATCGTCGTTATTATCGTCGTTAATATCGTCGTTATTATCGTCGTTATTATCGTCGTTAATATCGTCGTTAATATCGTCATTATCATCGTTGTTATCGTCCTTATTATCCTCATAATTATCGTCGTTAATGTCGTCGTTATTTTGTTATAATCATCGTCGTTAATGTCGTCGTTATTATCGTCATTATCATCGTTGTTATCGTCCTTATCATCCTCATAATTATCGTCGTTAATATCGTCGTTATTATGTCATAATCATCGTCGTTAATGTCGTCGTTATTATCGTCATTATCAACGTTGTTATCGTCATAAATATCATCGTTAATATCGTCGTTATTACTGTCATTATCTTCTTTTTATCGTCGTTATTATCGTCGTTAATATCGTCGTTATTATCGTCGTTAATATCGTCGTTAATATCGTCATTATCATGGTTGTTATCGTACTTATTATCCTCATAATTATCGTCGTTAATATCGTCGTTATTTTGTCATAAACATCGTCGCTAATGTCGTCGTTATTATCGTCATTATCATCGTTGTTATCGTCCTTATCATCCTCATAATTATCGTCGTTAATATCGTCGTTATTTTGTCATAATCATCGTCGTTAATGTCGTCGTTATTATCGTCATTATCATCGTTGTTGTCGTCCTTATCATCCTCATAATTATCGTCGTTAATATCGTCGTTATTTTGTCATAATCATCGTCGTTAATGTCGTCGTTATTATCGTCATTATCATCGTTGTTATCGTCCTTATCATCCTCATAATTATCGTCGTTAATATCGTCGTTATTTTGTCATAATCATCGTCGTTAATGTCGTCGTTATTATCGTCATTATCTACGTTGATATCGTCATAAATATCATCGATAATATCGTCGTTATTATTGTCATTATCTTCTTTTTATCGTCGTTATTATCGTCGTTAATATCGTCGTTAATATCGTCATTATAATCGTTGTTATCGTCCTTATTATCCTCATAATTATCGTCGTTAATATCGTCGTTATTTTGTCATAAACATCGTCGCTAATGTCGTCGTTATTATCGTCATTATCATCGTTGTTATCGTCCTTATCATCCTCATAATTTTCGTCGTTATTAACGTCGTTATTTTGTCATAATCATCGTCGTTAATGTCGTCGTTATTATCGTCATTATCTTCGTTGTTATCGTCATAATTATCATCGTCAATATCGTCGTTATTATTGTAATTATCTTCTTTTTATCGTCGTTATTATCGTCGTTAATATCGTCTTTATTATCGTCGTTATTATCGTCGTTAATATCGTCGTTATTATTGTCATTATCTTCTTTTTATCGTCGTTATTATCGTCGTTAATATCGTCGTTATTATCGTCGTTATTATCGTCGTTAATATCGTCGTTAATATCGTCATTATCATCGTTGTTATCGTCCTTATTATCCTCATAATTATCGTCGTTAATATCGTCGTTATTTTGTCATAATCATCGTCGTTAATATCGTCGTTAATATCGTCATTATCATCGTTGTTATCGTCCTTATTATCCTCATAATTATCGTCGTTAATATCGTCGTTATTTTGTCATAATCATCGTCGTTAATGTCGTCGTTATTATCGTCATTATCTTCGTTGTTATCGTCATAATTATCATCGTTAATATCGTCGTTATTATTGTCATTATCTTCTTTTTATCGTCGTTATTATCGTCGTTAATATCGTCTTTATTATCGTCGTTATTATCGTCGTTAATATCGTCGTTATTATTGTCATTATCTTCTTTTTATCGTCGTTATTATCGTCGTTAATATCGTCGTTATTATCGTCGTTATTATCGTCGTTAATATCGTCGTTAATATCGTCATTATCATCGTTGTTATCGTCCTTATTATCCTCATAATTATCGTCGTTAATGTCGTCGTTATTTTGTTATAATCATCGTCGTTAATGTCGTCGTTATTATCGTCATTATCATCGTTGTTATCGTCCTTATCATCCTCATAATTATCGTCGTTAATATCGTCGTTATTATGTCATAATCATCGTCGTTAATGTCGTCGTTATTATCGTCATTATCAACGTTGTTATCGTCATAAATATCATCGTTAATATCGTCGTTATTACTGTCATTATCTTCTTTTTATCGTCGTTATTATCGTCGTTAATATCGTCGTTATTATCGTCGTTAATATCGTCGTTAATATCGTCATTATCATGGTTGTTATCGTACTTATTATCCTCATAATTATCGTCGTTAATATCGTCGTTATTTTGTCATAAACATCGTCGCTAATGTCGTCGTTATTATCGTCATTATCATCGTTGTTATCGTCCTTATCATCCTCATAATTATCGTCGTTAATATCGTCGTTATTTTGTCATAATCATCGTCGTTAATGTCGTCGTTATTATCGTCATTATCTACGTTGTTATCGTCATAAATATCATCGTTAATATGGTCGTAATTATTGTCATTATCTTCTTTTTATCGTCGTTATTATCGTCGTTAATATCGTCGTTATTATCGTCGTTATTATCGTCGTTAATATCGTCGTTAATATCGTCATTATCATCGTTGTTATCGTCCTTATTATCCTCATAATTATCGTCGTTAATATCGTCGTTATTTTGTCATAAACATCGTCGCTAATGTCGTCGTTATTATCGTCATTATCATCGTTGTTATCGTCCTTATCATCCTCATAATTATCGTCGTTAATATCGTCGTTATTTTGACATAATCATCGTCGTTAATGTCGTCGTAATTATCGTCATTATCTACGTTGTTATCGTCATAAATATCATCGTTAATATCGTCGTTAGTATTGTCATTATCTTCTTTTTATTGTCGTTAATATCGTCGTTATTATCGTCGTTAATATCGTCGTTAATATCGTCATTATCATCGTTGTTATCGTCCTTATTATCCTCATAATTATCGTCGTTAATATCGACGTTATTTTGTCATAATCATCGTCGTTAATGTCGTCGTTATTATCGTCATTATCTACGTTGTTATCGTCATAAATATCATCGATAATATCGTCGTTATTATTGTCATTATCTTCTTTTTATCGTCGTTATTAACGTCGTTATTATCGTCGTTAATATCGTCGTTAATATCGTCATTATAATCGTTGTTATCGTCCTTATTATCCTCATAATTATCGTCGTTAATATCGTCGTTATTTTGTCATAAACATCGTCGCTAATGTCGTCGTTATTATCGTCATTATCATCGTTGTTATCGTCCTTATCATCCTCATAATTTTCGTCGTTAATAACGTCGTTATTTTGTCATAATCATCGTCGTTAATGTCGTCGTTATTATCGTCATTATCTTCGTTGTTATCGTCATAATTATCATCGTCAATATCGTCGTTATTATTGTAATTATCTTCTTTTTATCGTCGTTATTATCGTCGTTAATATCGTCTTTATTATCGTCGTTATTATCGTCGTTAATATCGTCGTTATTATTGTCATTATCTTCTTTTTATCGTCGTTATTATCGTCGTTAATATCGTCTTTATTATCGTCGTTATTATCGTCGTTAATATCGTCGTTAATATCGTCATTATCATCGTTGTTATCGTCCTTATCATCCTCATAATTATCGTCGTTAATATCGTCGTTATTTTGTCATAATCATCGTCGTTAATGTCGTCGTTATTATCGTCATTATCTTCGTTGTTATCGTCATAATTATCATCGTTAATATCGTCGTTATTATTGTCATTATATTCTTTTTATCGTCGTTATTATCGTCGTTAATATCGTCTTTATTATCGTCGTTATTATCGTCGTTAATATCGTCGTTATTATTGTCATTATCTTCTTTTTATCGTCGTTATTATCGTCGTTAATATCGTCGTTATTATCGTCGTTATTATCGTCGTTAATATCGTCGTTAATATCGTCATTATCATCGTTGTTATCGTCCTTATTATCCTCATAATTATCGTCGTTAATGTCGTCGTTATTTTGTCATAATCATCGTCGTTAATGTCGTCGTTATTATCGTCATTATCATCGTTGTTATCGTCCTTATCATCCTCATAATTATCGTCGTTAATATCGTCGTTATTATGTCATAATCATCGTCGTTAATGTCGTCGTTATTATCGTCATTATCAACGTTGTTATCGTCATAAATATCATCGTTAATATCGTCGTTATTACTGTCATTATCTTCTTTTTATCGTCGTTATTATCGTCGTTAATATCGTCGTTATTATCGTCGTTAATATCGTCGTTAATATCGTCATTATCATGGTTGTTATCGTACTTATTATCCTCATAATTATCGTCGTTAATATCGTCGTTATTTTGTCATAAACATCGTCGCTAATGTCGTCGTTATTATCGTCATTATCATCGTTGTTATCGTCCTTATCATCCTCATAATTATCGTCGTTAATATCGTCGTTATTTTGTCATAATCATCGTCGTTAATGTCGTCGTTATTATCGTCATTATCATCGTTGTTATCGTTCTTATCATCCTCATAATTATCGTCGTTAATATCGTCGTTATTTTGTCATAATCATCGTCGTTAATGTCGTCGTTATTATCGTCATTATCTACGTTGTTATCGTCATAAATATCATCGTTAATATCGTCGTTATTATTGTCATTATCTTCTTTTTATCGTCGTTAATATCGTCGTTATTATCGTCGTTAATATCGTCGTTAATATTGTCATTATCATCGTTGTTATCGACCTTATTATCATCATAATTATCGTCGTTAATATCGTCGTTATTTTGTCATAATCATCGTCGTTAAAGTCGTCGTTATTATCGTCATTATCTACGTTGTTATCGTCATAAATATCATCGATAATATCGCCGTTATTATTGTCATTATCTTCTTTTTATCGTCGTTATTAACGTCGTTATTATCGTCGTTAATATCGTCGTTAATATCGTCATTATCATCGTTGTTATCGTCCTTATCATCCTCATAATTATCGTCGTTAATATCGTCGTTATTTTGTCATAATCATCGTCGTTAATGTCGTCGTTATTATCGTCATTATCATCGTTGTTATCATCCTTATCATCCTCATAATTATCGTCGTTAATATCGTCGTTATTTTGTCATAATCATCGACGTTAATGTCGTCGTTATTATCGTCATTATCTTCGTTGTTATCGTCATAATTATCATCGTTAATATCGTCGTTATTATTGTCATTATCTTCTTTTTATCGTCGTTATTATCGTCGTTAATATCGTCTTTATTATCGTCGTTATTATCGTCGTTAATATCGTCGTTAATATCGTCATTATCATCGTTGTTATCGTCCTTATCATCCTCATAATTATCGTCGTTAATATCGTCGTTATTTTGTCATAATCATCGTCGTTAATGTCGTCGTTATTATCGTCATTATCTACGTTGTTATCGTCATAAATATCATCGATAATATCGTCGTTATTATTGTCATTATCTTCTTTTTATCGTCGTTATTAACGTCGTTATTATCGTCGTTAATATCGTCGTTAATATCGTCATTATCATCGTTGTTATCGTCCTTATTATCCTCATAATTATCGTCGTTAATATCGTCGTTATTTTGTCATAATCATCGTCGTTAATGTCGTCGTTATTATCGTCATTATCATCGTTGTGATCGTCCTTATTATCCTCATAATTATCGTCGTTAATATCGTCGTTATTTTGTCATAATCATCGTCGTTAATGTCGTCGTTATTATCGTCGCTAATGTCGTCGCCATTATCGTCATTATCATCGTTGTTATCGTCCTTATCATCCTCATAATCATCGTCGTTAATGTCGTCGTTATTATCGTCATTATCTACGTTGTTATCGTCATAAATATCATCGTTAATATCGTCGTTATTATTGTCATTATCTTCTTTTTATCGTCGTTAATATCGTCGTTATTATCGTCGTTAATATCGTCGTTAATATCGTCATTATCATCGTTGTTATCGTCCTTATTATCCTCATAATTATCGTCGTTAATATCGTCGTTATTTTGTCATAATCATCGTCGTTAATGTCGTCGTTATTATCGTCATTATAATCGTTGTTATCGTCCTTATCATCCTCATAATTATCGTCGTTAATATCGTCCTTATTTTGTCATAAACATCGTCGTTAATGTCGTCGTTATTATCGTCATTATCATCGTTGTTATCATCCTTATCATCCTCATAATTATCGTCGTTAATATCGTCGTTATTTTGTCATAATCATCGACGTTAATGTCGTCGTTATTATCGTCATAATCTTCGTTGTTATCGTCATAATTATCATCGTTAATATCGTCGTTATTATTGTCATTATCTTCTTTTTATCGTCGTTATTATCGTCGTTAATATCGTCTTTATTATCGTCGTTATTATCGTCGTTAATATCGTCGTTAATATCGTCATTATCATCGTTGTTATCGTCCTTATCATCCTCATAATTATCGTCGTTAATATCGTCGTTATTTTGTCATAATCATCGTCGTTAATGTCGTCGTTATTATCGTCATTATCATCGTTGTTATCGTCCTTATCATCCTCATAATTATCGTCGTTAATATCGTCGTTATTTTGTCATAATCATCGTCGTTAATGTCGTCGTTATTATCGTCATTATCTACGTTGTTATCGTCAGAAATATCATCGTTAATATCGTCGTTATTATTGTCATTATCTTCTTTTTATCGTCGTTATTATCGTCGTTAATATCGTCGTTATTATCGTCGTTAATATCGTCGTTAATATCGTCATTATCATCGTTGTTATCGTCCTTATTATCCTCATAATTATCGTCGTTAATATCGTCGTTATTTTGTCATATTCATCGTCGTTAATGTCGTCGTTATTATCGTCATTATCTACGTTGTTATCGTCATAAATATCATCGATAATATCGTCGTTATTATTGTCATTATCTTCTTTTTATCGTCGTTATTAACGTCGTTATTATCTTCGTTAATATCGTCGTTAATATCTTCATTATTATCGTTGTTATCGTCCTTATTATCCTCATAATTATCGTCGTTAATATCGTCGTTATTTTGTCATAAACATCGTCGCTAATGTCGTCGTTATTATCGTCATTATCATCGTTGTTATCGTCCTTATCATCCTCATAATTATCGTCGTTAATAACGTCGTTATTTTGTCATAATCATCGTCGTTAATGTCGTCGTTATTATCGTCATTATCTTCGTTGTTATCGTCATAATTATCATCGTCAATATCGTCGTTATTATTGTCATTATCTTCTTTTTATCGTCGTTATTATCGTCGTTAATATCGTCTTTATTATCGTCGTTATTATCGTCGTTATTATCGCCGTTAATATCGTCATTAATATCGTCATTATCATCGTTGTTATCGTCCTTATTATCCTCATAATTATCGTCGTTAATATCGTCGTTATTTTGTCATAATCATCGTCGTTAATGTCGTCGTTATTATCGTCATTATCTACGTTGTTATCGTCATAAATATCATCGTTAATATCGTCGTTATTATTGTCATTATCTTCTTTTTATCGTCGTTATTATCGCCGTTAATATCGTCGTTATTATCGTCGTTATTATCGTCGTTAATATCGTCGTTAATATCGTCATTATCATCGTTGTTATCGTCCTTATTATCCTCATAATTATCGTCGTTAATATCGTCGTTATTTTGTCATAATCATCGTCGTTAAGTCGTCGTTATTATCGTCATTATCTCCGTTGTTATCGTCAGAAATATCATCGTTAATATCGTCGTTATTATTGTCATTATCTTCTTTTTATCGTCGTTAATATCGTCGTTATTTTGTCATAATCATCGACGTTAATGTCGTCGTTATTATCGTCATAATCTTCGTTGTTATCGTCATAATTATCATCGTTAATATCGTCGTTATTATTGTCATTATCTTCTTTTTATCGTCGTTATTATCGTCGTTAATATCGTCTTTATTATCGTCGTTATTATCGTCGTTAATATCGTCGTTAATATCGTCATTATCATCGTTGTTATCGTCCTTATCATCCTCATAATTATCGTCGTTAATATCGTCGTTATTTTGTCATAATCATCGTCGTTAATGTCGTCGTTATTATCGTCATTATCATCGTTGTTATCGTCCTTATCATCCTCATAATTATCGTCGTTAATATCGTCGTTATTTTGTCATAATCATCGTCGTTAATGTCGTCGTTATTATCGTCATTATCTACGTTGTTATCGTCAGAAATATCATCGTTAATATCGTCGTTATTATTGTCATTATCTTCTTTTTATCGTCGTTATTATCGTCGTTAATATCGTCGTTATTATCGTCGTTAATATCGTCGTTAATATCGTCATTATCATCGTTGTTATCGTCCTTATTATCCTCATAATTATCGTCGTTAATATCGTCGTTATTTTGTCATATTCATCGTCGTTAATGTCGTCGTTATTATCGTCATTATCTACGTTGTTATCGTCATAAATATCATCGATAATATCGTCGTTATTATTGTCATTATCTTCTTTTTATCGTCGTTATTAACGTCGTTATTATCTTCGTTAATATCGTCGTTAATATCTTCATTATTATCGTTGTTATCGTCCTTATTATCCTCATAATTATCGTCGTTAATATCGTCGTTATTTTGTCATAAACATCGTCGCTAATGTCGTCGTTATTATCGTCATTATCATCGTTGTTATCGTCCTTATCATCCTCATAATTATCGTCGTTAATAACGTCGTTATTTTGTCATAATCATCGTCGTTAATGTCGTCGTTATTATCGTCATTATCTTCGTTGTTATCGTCATAATTATCATCGTCAATATCGTCGTTATTATTGTCATTATCTTCTTTTTATCGTCGTTATTATCGTCGTTAATATCGTCTTTATTATCGTCGTTATTATCGTCGTTATTATCGCCGTTAATATCGTCATTAATATCGTCATTATCATCGTTGTTATCGTCCTTATTATCCTCATAATTATCGTCGTTAATATCGTCGTTATTTTGTCATAATCATCGTCGTTAATGTCGTCGTTATTATCGTCATTATCTACGTTGTTATCGTCATAAATATCATCGTTAATATCGTCGTTATTATTGTCATTATCTTCTTTTTATCGTCGTTATTATCGCCGTTAATATCGTCGTTATTATCGTCGTTATTATCGTCGTTAATATCGTCGTTAATATCGTCATTATCATCGTTGTTATCGTCCTTATTATCCTCATAATTATCGTCGTTAATATCGTCGTTATTTTGTCATAATCATCGTCGTTAATGTCGTCGTTATTATCGTCATTATCTCCGTTGTTATCGTCAGAAATATCATCGTTAATATCGTCGTTATTATTGTCATTATCTTCTTTTTATCGTCGTTAATATCGTCGTTAATATCGTCATTATAATCGTTGTTATCGTCCTTATTAATCCACATAATTATCGCTGTTAATGTCGTCGTTATTATCGTCATTATCATCGTTGTTATCGTCCTTATCATCCTCATAATTATCGTCGTTAATATCGTCGTTATTTTGTCATAATCATCGTCGTTAATGTCGTCGATATTATCGTCATTATCTTCGTTGTTATCGTCGTTATTATCGTCGTTAATATCGTCGTTATTTTGTCATAATCATCGTCGTTAATATCGTCGTTAATATCGTCATTATCTTCGTTGTTATCGTCCTTATTATCCTCATAATTATCGTCGTTAATATCGTCGTTATTTTGTCATAATCATCGTCGTTAATGTCGTCGTTATTATCGTCATTATCTCCGTTGTTATCGTCATAAATATCATCGTTAATATCGTCGTTATTATTGTCATTATCTTCTTTTTATCGTCGTTAATATCGTCGTTAATATCGGCATTATAATCGTTGTTATCGTCCTTATTATCCTCATAATTATCGTCGTTATTATCGTCGTTATTTTGTCATAATCATCGTCGTTAATGTCGTCGATATTATCGTCATTATCTTCGTTGTTATCGTCGTTATTATCGTCGTTAATATCGTCGTTATTTTGTCATAATCATCGTCGTTAATGTCGTCGATATTATCGTCATTATCTTCGTTGTTATCGTCGTTATTATCGTCGTTAATATCGTCGTTATTTTGTCATAATCATCGTCGTTAATATCGTCGTTAATATCGTCATTATCATCGTTGTTATCGTCCTCATTATCCTCATAATTATCGTCGTTAATATCGTCGTTATTTTGTCATAATCATCGTCGTTAATGTCGTCGATATTATCGTCATTATCTTCGTTGTTATCGTCGTTATTATCGTCGTTAATATCGTCGTTATTATCGTCATTATCGTCGTTTTTATCATCATAATTATAGTCGTTATTATCGTCGTTAATATCGTCATTGTCATCGTTTTTATCGTCCTTATTATCCTCATAATTATCGTCGTTAATATCGTCGTTATTTTGTCATAATCATCGTCGTTAATGTCGTCGTTATTATCGTCATTATCTACGTTGTTATCGTCATAAATATCATCGTTAATATCGTCGTTATTATTGTCATTATCTTCTTTTTATCGTCGTTATTATCGTCGTTAATATCGTCGTTATTATCGTCGTTATTATCGTCGTTAATATCGTCGTTAATATCGTCATTATCATCGTTGTTATCGTCCTTATTATCCTCATTATTATCGTCGTTAATATCGTCGTTATTTTGTCATAATCATCGTCGTTAATGTCGTCGTTATTATCGTCATTATCTCCGTTGTTGTCGTCATAAATATCATCGTTAATATCGTCGTTATTATTGTCATTATCTTCTTTTTATCGTCGTTAATATCGTCGTTAATATCGTCATTATCATCGTTGTTATCGTCCTTATTATCCTCATAATTATCGTCGTTATTATCGTCGTTAATATCGTCGTTAATATCGTCATTATCATCGTTGTTATCGTCCTTATTATCCTCATAATTATCGTCGTTAATATCGTCGTTATTTTGTCATAATCATCGTCGTTAATGTCGTCGTTATTATCGTCATTATCGTCCTTATTATCCTCATAATTATCGTCGTTAATATCGTCGTTATTTTGTCATAATCATCGTCGTTAATGTCGTCGATATTATCGTCATTATCTTCGTTGTTATCGTCGTTATTATCGTCGTTAATATCGTCGTTATTATCGTCATTATCGTCGTTTTTATCATCATAATTATAGTCGTTATTATCGTCGTTAATATCGTCATTGTCATCGTTGTTATCGTCCTTATTATCCTCATAATTATCGTCGTTAATATCGTCGTTATTTTGTCATAATCATCGTCGTTAATGTCGTCGTTATTATCGTCATTATCTACGTTGTTATCGTCCTTATTATCCTCATAATTATCGTCGTTAATATTGTCGTTATTTTGTCATAATCATCGTCGTTAATATCGTCGTTAATATCGTCATTATCAGCGTTGTTATCGTCCTTATTATCCTCATAATTATCGTCGTTAATATCGTCGTTATTTTGTCATAATCATCGTCGTTAATGTCGTCGATATTATCGTCATTATCTTCGTTGTTATCGTCGTTATTATCGTCGTTATTATAGTCATTATCGTCGTTCTTATCATCATCATTATAGTCGTTATTATCGTCGTTAATATCGTCATTGTCATCGTTGTTATCGTCCTTATTATCCTCATAATTATCGTCGTTAATATCGTCGTTATTTTGTCATAATCATCGTCGTTAATGTCGTCGTTATTATCGTCATTATCTACGTTGTTATCGTCATAAATATCATCGATAATATCGTCGTTATTATTGTCATTATCTTCTTTTTATCGTCGTTATTAACGTCGTTATTATCGTCGTGAATATCGTCGTTATTATCGTCGTTAATATCGTCGTTAATATCGTCATTATCATCGTTGTTATCGTCCTTATCATCCTCATAATTATCGTCGTTAATATCGTCGTTATTTTGTCATAATCATCGTCGTTAATGTCGTCGTTATTATCGTCATTATCTACGTTGTTATCATCATAAATATCATCGATAATATCGTCGTTATTATTGTCATTATCTTCTTTTTATCGTCGTTATTAACGTCGTTATTATCGTCGTGAATATCGTCGTTAATATCGTCATTATCATCGTTGTTATCGTCCTTATTATCCTCATAATTATCGTCGTTAATATCGTCGTTATTTTGTCATAATCATCGTCGTTAATATCGTCGTTATTTTGTCATAATCATCGACGTTAATGTCGTCGTTATTATCGTCATTATCTTCGTTGTTATCGTCATAATTATCATCGTTAATATCGTCGTTATTATTGTCCATATCTTCTTTTTATCGTCGTTAATATCGTCGTTAATATCGTCATTATAATCGTTGTTATCGTCCTTATTAATCCACATAATTATCGCTGTTAATGTCGTCGTTATTATCGTCATTATCATCGTTGTTATCGTCCTTATCATCCTCATAATTATCGTCGTTAATATCGTCGTTATTTTGTCATAATCATCGTCGTTAATGTCGTCGATATTATCGTCATTATCTTCGTTGTTATCGTCGTTATTATCGTAGTTAATATCGTCGTTATTTTGTCATATTCATCGTCGTTAATATCGTCGTTAATATCGTCATTATCTTCGTTGTTATCGTCCTTATTATCCTCATAATTATCGTCGTTAATATCGTCGTTATTTTGTCATAATCATCGTCGTTAATGTCGTCGTTATTATCGTCATTATCTCCGTTGTTATCGTCATAAATATCATCGTTAATATCGTCGTTATTATTGTCATTATCTTCTTTTTATCGTCGTTAATATCGTCGTTAATATCGGCATTATAATCGTTGTTATCGTCTTTATTATCCTCATAATTATCGTCGTTATTATCGTCGTTATTTTGTCATAATCATCGTCGTTAATGTCGTCGTTATTATCGTCATTATCTCCGTTGTTATCGTCATAATTATCATCGTTAATATCGTCGTTATTATTGTCATTATCTTCTTTTTATCGTCGTTAATATCGTCGTTAATATCGTCATTATAATCGTTTTTATCGTCCTTATTATCCTCATAATTATCGTCGTTATTATCGTCGTTAATATCGTCGTTAATATCGTCATTATCATCGTTGTTATCGTCCTTAGTATCCTCATAATTATCGTCGTTAATATCGTCGTTATTTTGTCATAATCATCGTCGTTAATGTCGTCGTTATTATCGTCATTATCGTCCTTATTATCCTCATAATTATCGTCGTTAATATCGTCGTTATTTTGTCATAATCATCGTCGTTAATGTCGTCGATATTATCGTCATTATCTTCGTTGTTATCGTCGTTATTATCGTCGTTAATATCGTCGTTATTATCGTCATTATTGTCGTTTTTATCATCATAATTATAGTCGTTAATATCGTCGTTAATATCGTCATTATCATCGTTGTTATCGTCCTTATTATCCTCATAATTATCGTCGTTAATATCGTCGTTATTTTGTCATAATCATCGTCGTTAATGTCGTCGTTATTATCGTCATTATCTCCGTTGTTATCGTCATAAATATCATCGTTAATATCGTCGTTATTATTGTCATTATCTTCTTTTTATCGTCGTTAATATCGTCGTTAATATCGTCATTATAATCGTTGTTATCGTCCTTAACATCCTCATAATTATCGTCGTTAATATCGTCGTTATTTTGTCATAATCATCGTCGTTAATGTCGTCGTTATTATCGTCATTATCTCCGTTGTTATCGTCATAAATATCATCGTTAATATCGTCGTTATTATTGTCATTATCTTCTTTTTATCGTCGTTAATATCGTCGTTAATATCGGCATTATAATCGTTGTTATCGTCCTTATTATCCTCATAATTATCGTCGTTATTATCGTCGTTATTTTGTCATAATCATCGTCGTTAATGTCGTCGTTATTATCGTCATTATCTCCGTTGTTATCGTCATAATTATCATCGTTAATATCGTCGTTATTATTGTCATTATCTTCAATTATCGTCGTTAATATCGTCGTTAATATCGTCATTATAATCGTTGTTATCGTCCTTATTATCCTCATAATTATCGTCGTTATTATCGTCGTTAATATCGTCGTTAATATCGTCATTATCATCGTTGTTATCGTCCTCATTATCCTCATAATTATCGTCGTTAATATCGTCGTTATTTTGTCATAATCATCGTCGTTAATGTCGTCGATATTATCGTCATTATCTTCGTTGTTATCGTCGTTATTATCGTCGTTAATATCGTCGTTATTATCGTCATTATCGTCGTTTTTATCATCATAATTATAGTCGTTATTATCGTCGTTAATATCGTCATTGTCATCGTTTTTATCGTCCTTATTATCCTCATAATTATCGTCGTTAATATCGTCGTTATTTTGTCATAATCATCGTCGTTAATGTCGTCGTTATTATCGTCATTATCTACGTTGTTATCGTCATAAATATCATCGTTAATATCGTCGTTATTATTGTCATTATCTTCTTTTTATCGTCGTTATTATCGTCGTTAATATCGTCGTTATTATCGTCGTTATTATCGTCGTTAATATCGTCGTTAATATCGTCATTATCATCGTTGTTATCGTCCTTATTATCCTCATTATTATCGTCGTTAATATCGTCGTTATTTTGTCATAATCATCGTCGTTAATGTCGTCGTTATTATCGTCATTATCTCCGTTGTTGTCGTCATAAATATCATCGTTAATATCGTCGTTATTATTGTCATTATCTTCTTTTTATCGTCGTTAATATCGTCGTTAATATCGTCATTATAATCGTTGTTATCGTCCTTATTATCCTCATAATTATCGTCGTTATTATCGTCGTTAATATCGTCGTTAATATCGTCATTATCATCGTTGTTATCGTCCTTATTATCCTCATAATTATCGTCGTTAATATCGTCGTTATTTTGTCATAATCATCGTCGTTAATGTCGTCGTTATTATCGTCATTATCGTCCTTATTATCCTCATAATTATCGTCGTTAATATCGTCGTTATTTTGTCATAATCATCGTCGTTAATGTCGTCGATATTATCGTCATTATCTTCGTTGTTATCGTCGTTATTATCGTCGTTAATATCGTCGTTATTATCGTCATTATCGTCGTTTTTATCATCATAATTATAGTCGTTATTATCGTCGTTAATATCGTCATTGTCATCGTTGTTATCGTCCTTATTATCCTCATAATTATCGTCGTTAATATCGTCGTTATTTTGTCATAATCATCGTCGTTAATGTCGTCGTTATTATCGTCATTATCTACGTTGTTATCGTCCTTATTATCCTCATAATTATCGTCGTTAATATTGTCGTTATTTTGTCATAATCATCGTCGTTAATATCGTCGTTAATATCGTCATTATCAGCGTTGTTATCGTCCTTATTATCCTCATAATTATCGTCGTTAATATCGTCGTTATTTTGTCATAATCATCGTCGTTAATGTCGTCGATATTATCGTCATTATCTTCGTTGTTATCGTCGTTATTATCGTCGTTATTATAGTCATTATCGTCGTTCTTATCATCATCATTATAGTCGTTATTATCGTCGTTAATATCGTCATTGTCATCGTTGTTATCGTCCTTATTATCCTCATAATTATCGTCGTTAATATCGTCGTTATTTTGTCATAATCATCGTCGTTAATGTCGTCGTTATTATCGTCATTATCTACGTTGTTATCGTCATAAATATCATCGATAATATCGTCGTTATTATTGTCATTATCTTCTTTTTATCGTCGTTATTAACGTCGTTATTATCGTCGTGAATATCGTCGTTATTATCGTCGTTAATATCGTCGTTAATATCGTCATTATCATCGTTGTTATCGTCCTTATCATCCTCATAATTATCGTCGTTAATATCGTCGTTATTTTGTCATAATCATCGTCGTTAATGTCGTCGTTATTATCGTCATTATCTACGTTGTTATCATCATAAATATCATCGATAATATCGTCGTTATTATTGTCATTATCTTCTTTTTATCGTCGTTATTAACGTCGTTATTATCGTCGTGAATATCGTCGTTAATATCGTCATTATCATCGTTGTTATCGTCCTTATTATCCTCATAATTATCGTCGTTAATATCGTCGTTATTTTGTCATAATCATCGTCGTTAATATCGTCGTTATTTTGTCATAATCATCGACGTTAATGTCGTCGTTATTATCGTCATTATCTTCGTTGTTATCGTCATAATTATCATCGTTAATATCGTCGTTATTATTGTCCATATCTTCTTTTTATCGTCGTTAATATCGTCGTTAATATCGTCATTATAATCGTTGTTATCGTCCTTATTAATCCACATAATTATCGCTGTTAATGTCGTCGTTATTATCGTCATTATCATCGTTGTTATCGTCCTTATCATCCTCATAATTATCGTCGTTAATATCGTCGTTATTTTGTCATAATCATCGTCGTTAATGTCGTCGATATTATCGTCATTATCTTCGTTGTTATCGTCGTTATTATCGTAGTTAATATCGTCGTTATTTTGTCATAATCATCGTCGTTAATATCGTCGTTAATATCGTCATTATCTTCGTTGTTATCGTCCTTATTATCCTCATAATTATCGTCGTTAATATCGTCGTTATTTTGTCATAATCATCGTCGTTAATGTCGTCGTTATTATCGTCATTATCTCCGTTGTTATCGTCATAAATATCATCGTTAATATCGTCGTTATTATTGTCATTATCTTCTTTTTATCGTCGTTAATATCGTCGTTAATATCGGCATTATAATCGTTGTTATCGTCCTTATTATCCTCATAATTATCGTCGTTATTATCGTCGTTATTTTGTCATAATCATCGTCGTTAATGTCGTCGTTATTATCGTCATTATCTCCGTTGTTATCGTCATAATTATCATCGTTAATATCGTCGTTATTATTGTCATTATCTTCTTTTTATCGTCGTTAATATCGTCGTTAATATCGTCATTATAATCGTTTTTATCGTCCTTATTATCCTCATAATTATCGTCGTTATTATCGTCGTTAATATCGTCGTTAATATCGTCATTATCATCGTTGTTATCGTCCTTATTATCCTCATAATTATCGTCGTTAATATCGTCGTTATTTTGTCATAATCATCGTCGTTAATGTCGTCGTTATTATCGTCATTATCGTCCTTATTATCCTCATAATTATCGTCGTTAATATCGTCGTTATTTTGTCATAATCATCGTCGTTAATGTCGTCGATATTATCGTCATTATCTTCGTTGTTATCGTCGTTATTATCGTCGTTAATATCGTCGTTATTATCGTCATTATTGTCGTTTTTATCATCATAATTATAGTCGTTAATATCGTCGTTAATATCGTCATTATCATCGTTGTTATCGTCCTTATTATCCTCATAATTATCGTCGTTAATATCGTCGTTATTTTGTCATAATCATCGTCGTTAATGTCGTCGTTATTATCGTCATTATCTCCGTTGTTATCGTCATAAATATCATCGTTAATATCGTCGTTATTATTGTCATTATCTTCTTTTTATCGTCGTTAATATCGTCGTTAATATCGTCATTATAATCGTTGTTATCGTCCTTAACATCCTCATAATTATCGTCGTTAATATCGTCGTTATTTTGTCATAATCATCGTCGTTAATGTCGTCGTTATTATCGTCATTATCTCCGTTGTTATCGTCATAAATATCATCGTTAATATCGTCGTTATTATTGTCATTATCTTCTTTTTATCGTCGTTAATATCGTCGTTAATATCGGCATTATAATCGTTGTTATCGTCCTTATTATCCTCATAATTATCGTCGTTATTATCGTCGTTATTTTGTCATAATCATCGTCGTTAATGTCGTCGTTATTATCGTCATTATCTCCGTTGTTATCGTCATAATTATCATCGTTAATATCGTCGTTATTATTGTCATTATCTTCAATTATCGTCGTTAATATCGTCGTTAATATCGTCATTATAATCGTTGTTATCGTCCTTATTATCCTCATAATTATCGTCGTTATTATCGTCGTTAATATCGTCGTTAATATCGTCATTATCATCGTTGTTATCGTCCTTAGTATCCTCATAATTATCGTCGTTAATATCGTCGTTATTTTGTCATAATCATCGTCGTTAATGTCGTCGTTATTATCGTCATTATCGTCCTTATTATCCTCATAATTATCGTCGTTAATATCGTCGTTATTTTGTCATAATCATCGTCGTTAATGTCGTCGATATTATCGTCATTATCTTCGTTGTTATCGTCGTTATTATCGTCGTTAATATCGTCGTTATTATCGTCATTATCGTCGTTTTTATCATCATAATTATAGTCGTTAATATCGTCGTTATTATCGTCATTATCATCGTTGTTATCGTCCTTATTATCCTCATAATTTTCGTCGTTAATATCGTCGTTATTTTGTCATAATCATCGTCGTTAATGTCGTCGTTAATATCGTCATTATCATCGTTGTTATCGTCCTTATTATCCTCATAATTATCGTCGTTAATATCGTCGTTATTTTGTCATAATCATCGTCGTTAATGTCGTCGTTATTATCGTCATTTTCTTCGTTGTTATCGTCCTTATTAATCCACATAATTATCGCTGTTAATGTCGTCGTAATTATCGTCATTATCATCGTTGTTATCGTCCTTATCATCCTCATAATTATCGTCGTTAATATCGTCGTTATTTTGTCATAATCATCGTCGTTAATGTCGTCGATATTATCGTCATTATCTTCGTTGTTATCGTCGTTATTATCGTCGTTAATATCGTCGTTATTATCGTCATTATCGTCGTTTTTATCATCATAATTATAGTGGTTATTATCGTCGTTAATATCGTCATTGTCATCGTTGTTATCGTCCTTATTATCCTCATAATTATCGTCGTTAATATCGTCGTTATTTTGTCATAATGTCGTCGTTATTATCGTCATTATCTACGTTGTTATCGTCATAAATATCAACGTTAATATCGTCGTTATTATTGTCATTATCTTCTTTTTATCGTCGTTATTATCGTCGTTAATATCGTCGTTATTATCGTCGTTATTATCGTCGTTAATTACGTCGTTAATATCGTCATTATCATCGTTGTTATCGTCCTTATTATCCTCATAATTATCGTCGTTAATATCGTCGTTATTTTGTCATAAACATCGTCCTTAATATCGTCGTTATTATCGTCATTATCATCGTTGTTATCGTCCTTATCATCCTCATAATTATCGTCGTTAATATCGTCGTTATTTTGTCATAATCATCGTCGTTAATGTCCTCGTTATTATCGTCATTATCTACGTTGTTATCGTCATAAATATCATCGTTAATATCGTCGTTATTATTGTCATTATCTTCTTTTTATCGTCGTTATAATCGTCGTTAATATCGTCGTTATTATCGTCGTTATTATCGTCGTTAATATCGTCGTTATTATCGTCATTATCATCGTTGTTATCGTCCTTATTATCCTCATAATTATCGTCGTTAATATCGTCGTTATTTTGTCATAATCATCGTCGTTAATGTCGTCGTTAATATCGTCATTATAATCGTTGTTATCGTCCTTATTATCCTCATAATTATCGTCGTTATTATCGTCGTTAATATCGTCGTTAATATCGTCATTATCATCGTTGTTATCGTCCTTATTATCCTCATAATTATCGTCGTTAATATCGTCGTTATTTTGTCATAATCATCGTCGTTAATGTCGTCGTTATTATCGTCATTATCGTCCTTATTATCCTCATAATTATCGTCGTTAATATCGTCGTTATTTTGTCATAATCATCGTCGTTAATGTCGTCGATATTATCGTCATTATCTTCGTTGTTATCGTCGTTATTATCGTCGTTAATATCGTCCTTATTATCGTCATTATCGTCGTTTTTATCATCATAATTATAGTCGTTATTATCGTCGTTAATATCGTCATTGTCATCGTTGTTATCGTCCTTATTATCCTCATAATTATCGTCGTTAATATCGTCGTTATTTTGTCATAATCATCGTCGTTAATGTCGTCGTTATTATCGTCATTATCTACGTTGTTATCGTCCTTATTATCCTCATAATTATCGTCGTTAATATTGTCGTTATTTTGTCATAATCATCGTCGTTAATATCGTCGTTAATATCGTCATTATCAGCGTTGTTATCGTCCTTATTATCCTCATAATTATCGTCGTTAATATCGTCGTTATTTTGTCATAATCATCGTCGTTAATGTCGTCGATATTATCGTCATTATCTTCGTTGTTATCGTCGTTATTATCGTCGTTATTATCGTCATTATCGTCGTTCTTATCATCATCATTATAGTCGTTATTATCGTCGTTAATATCGTCATTGTCATCGTTGTTATCGTCCTTATTATCCTCATAATTATCGTCGTTAATATCGTCGTTATTTTATCATAATCATCGTCGTTAATGTCGTCGTTATTATCGTCATTATCTACGTTGTTATCGTCATAAATATCATCGTTAATATCGTCGTTATTATTGTCATTATCTGCTTTTTATCGTCGTTATTATCGTCGTTAATATCGTCGTTATTATCGTCGTTATTATCGTCGTTAATTACGTCGTTAATAACGTCATTATCATCGTTGTTATCGTCCTTATTATCCTCATAATTATCGTCGTTAATATCGTCGTTATTTTGTCATAAACATCGTCCTTAATATCGTCGTTATTATCGTCATTATCATCGTTGTTATCGTCCTTATCATCCTCATAATTATCGTCGTTAATATCGTCGTTATTTTGTCATAATCATCGTCGTTAATGTCCTCGTTATTATCGTCATTATCTACGTTGTTATCGTCATAAATATCATCGTTAATATCGTCGTTATTATTGTCATTATCTTCTTTTTATCGTCGTTATTATCGTCGTTAATATCGTCGTTATTATCGTCGTTATTATCGTCGTTAATATCGTCGTTATTATCGTCATTATCATCGTTGTTATCGTCCTTATTATCCTCATAATTATCGTCGTTAATATCGTCGTTATTTTGTCATAATCATCGTCGTTAATGTCGTCGTTAATATCGTCATTATAATCGTTGTTATCGTCCTTATTATCCTCATAATTATCGTCGTTATTATCGTCGTTAATATCGTCGTTAATATCGTCATTATCATCGTTGTTATCGTCCTTATTATCCTCATAAATATCGTCGTTAATATCGTCGTTATTTTGTCATAATCATCGTCGTTAATGTCGTCGATATTATCGTCATTATCTTCGTTGTTATCGTCATAAATATCATCGTTAATATCGTCGTTATTATTGTCATTATCTTCTTTTTATCGTCGTTATTATCGTCGTTAATATCGTCGTTATTATCGTCGTTATTATCGTCGTTAATATCGTCGTTATTATCGTCATTATCATCGTTGTTATCGTCCTTATTATCCTCATAATTATCGTCGTTAATATCGTCGTTATTTTGTCATAATCATCGTCGTTAATGTCGTCGTTAATATCGTCATTATAATCGTTGTTATCGTCCTTATTATCCTCATAATTATCGTCGTTATTATCGTCGTTAATATCGTCGTTAATATCGTCATTATCATCGTTGTTATCGTCCTTATTATCCTCATAATTATCGTCGTTAATATCGTCGTTATTTTGTCATAATCATCGTCGTTAATGTCGTCGTTATTATCGTCATTATCGTCCTTATTATCCTCATAATTATCGTCGTTAATATCGTCGTTATTTTGTCATAATCATCGTCGTTAATGTCGTCGATATTATCGTCATTATCTTCGTTGTTATCGTCGTTATTATCGTCGTTAATATCGTCGTTATTATCGTCATTATCGTCGTTTTTATCATCATAATTATAGTCGTTATTATCGTCGTTAATATCGTCATTGTCATCGTTGTTATCGTCCTTATTATCCTCATAATTATCGTCGTTAATATCGTCGTTATTTTGTCATAATCATCGTCGTTAATGTCGTCGTTATTATCGTCATTATCTACGTTGTTATCGTCCTTATTATCCTCATAATTATCGTCGTTAATATTGTCGTTATTTTGTCATAATCATCGTCGTTAATATCGTCGATAATATCGTCATTATCAGCGTTGTTATCGTCCTTATTATCCTCATAATTATCGTCGTTAATATCGTCGTTATTTTGTCATAATCATCGTCGTTAATGTCGTCGATATTATCGTCATTATCTTCGTTGTTATCGTCGTTATTATCGTCGTTAATATCGTCGTTATTATCGTCATTATCGTCGTTTTTATCATCATAATTATAGTGGTTATTATCGTCGTTAATATCGTCATTGTCATCGTTGTTATCGTCCTTATTATCCTCATAATTATCGTCGTTAATATCGTCGTTATTTTGTCATAATCATCGTCGTTAATGTCGTCGTTATTATCGTCATTATCTACGTTGTTATCGTCATAAATATCATCGTTAATATCGTCGTTATTATTGTCATTATCTTCTTTTTATCGTCGTTATTATCGTCGTTAATATCGTCGTTATTATCGTCGTTATTATCGTCGTTAATTACGTCGTTAATATCGTCATTTTCATCGTTGTTATCGTCCTTATTATCCTCATAATTATCGTCGTTAATATCGTCGTTATTTTGTCATAATCATCGTCGTTAATGTCGTCGTTATTATCGTCATTATCGTCCTTATTATCCTCATAATTATCGTCGTTAATATCGTCGTTATTTTGTCATAATCATCGTCGTTAATGTCGTCGATATTATCGTCATTATCTTCGTTGTTATCGTCGTTATTATCGTCGTTAATATCGTCGTTATTATCGTCATTATCGTCGTTTTTATCATCATAATTATAGTCGTTATTATCGTCGTTAATATCGTCATTGTCATCGTTGTTATCGTCCTTATTATCCTCATAATTATCGTCGTTAATATCGTCGTTATTTTGTCATAATCATCGTCGTTAATGTCGTCGTTATTATCGTCATTATCTACGTTGTTATCGTCCTTATTATCCTCATAATTATCGTCGTTAATATTGTCGTTATTTTGTCATAATCATCGTCGTTAATATCGTCGTTAATATCGTCATTATCAGCGTTGTTATCGTCCTTATTATCCTCATAATTATCGTCGTTAATATCGTCGTTATTTTGTCATAATCATCGTCGTTAATGTCGTCGATATTATCGTCATTATCTTCGTTGTTATCGTCGTTATTATCGTCGTTAATATCGTCGTTATTATCGTCATTATCGTCGTTTTTATCATCATAATTATAGTGGTTATTATCGTCGTTATTATCGTCATTATCATCGTTGTTATCGTCCCTATCATCCTCATAATTATCGTCGTTAATATCGTCGTTATTTTGTCATAATCATCGTCGTTAATGTCCTCGTTATTATCGTCATTATCTACGTTGTTATCGTCATAAATATCATCGTTAATATCGTCGTTATTATTGTCATTATCTTCTTTTTATCGTCGTTATTATCGTCGTTAATATCGTCGTTATTATCGTCGTTATTATCGTCGTTAATATCGTCGTTATTATCGTCATTATCATCGTTGTTATCGTCCTTATTATCCTCATAATTATCGTCGTTAATATCGTCGTTATTTTGTCATAAACATCGTCCTTAATATCGTCGTTATTATCGTCATTATCATCGTTGTTATCGTCCTTATTATCCTCATAATTATCGTCGTTAATATCGTCGTTATTTTGTCATAATCATCGTCGTTAATGTCGTCGTTATTATCGTCATTATCTACGTTGTTATCGTCATAAATATCATCGATAATATCGTCGTTATTATTGTCATTATCTTCTTTTTAACGTCGTTATTATCGTCGTTAATATCGTCGTTATTATCGTCGTTAATATCGTCGTTAATATCGTCATTGTCATCGTTGTTATCGTCCTTATTATCCTCATAATTATCGTCGTTAATATCGTCGTTATTTTGTCATAATCATCGTCGTTAATGTCGTCGTTATTATCGTCATTATCATCGTTGTTATCGTCCTTATCATCCTCATAATTATCGTCGTTTATATCGTCGTTATTTTGTCATAATCATCGTCGTTAATGTCGTCGTTATTATCGTCATTATCATCGTTGTTATCGTTCTTATCATCCTCATAATTATCGTCGTTAATATCGTCGATATTTTGTCATAATCATCGTCGTTAATGTCGTCGTTATTATCGTCATTATCTACGTTGTTATCGTCATAAATATCATCGTTAATATCGTCGTTATTATCGTCGTTAATATCGTCGTTAATATTGTCATTATCATCGTTGTTATCGACCTTATTATCATCATAATTATCGTCGTTAATATCGTCGTTATTTTGTCATAATCATCGTCGTTAAAGTCGTCGTTATTATCGTCATTATCTACGTTGTTATCGTCATAAATATCATCGATAATATCGTCGTTATTATTGTCATTATCTTCTTTTTATCGTCGTTATTAACGTCGTTATTATCGTCGTTAATATCGTCGTTAATATCGTCATTATCATCGTTGTTATCGTCCTTATCATCCTCATAATTATCGTCGTTAATATCGTCGTTATTTTGTCATAATCATCGTCGTTAATGTCGTCGTTATTATCGTCATTATCATCGTTGTTATCATCCTTATCATCCTCATAATTATCGTCGTTAATATCGTCGTTATTTTGTCATAATCATCGACGTTAATGTCGTCGTTATTATCGTCATTATCTTCGTTGTTATCGTCATATTTATCATCGTTAATATCGTCGTTATTATTGTCATTATCTTCTTTTTATCGTCGTTATTATCGTCGTTAATATCGTCTTTATTATCGTCGTTATTATCGTCGTTAATATCGTCGTTATTATTGTCATTATCTTTTTTTTATCGTCGTTATTATCGTCGTTAATATCGTCGTTATTATCGTCGTTATTATCGTCGTTAATATCGTCGTTAATATCGTCATTATCATCGTTGTTATCGTCCTTATTATCCTCATAATTATCGTCGTTAATATCGTCGTTATTTTGACATAATCATCGTCGATAATGTCGTCGTCATTATAGTCATTATCATCGTTGTTATCGTCCTTATCATCCTCATAATCATCGTCGTTAATGTCGTCGTTATTATCGTCATTATCTACGTTGTTATCGTCATAAATATCATCGTTAATATCGTCGTTATTATTGTCATTATCTTCTTTTTATCGTCGTTAATATCGTCGTTATTATCGTCGTTAATATCGTCGTTAATATCGTCATTATCATCGTTGTTATCGTCCTTTCATCCTCATAATTATCGTCGTTAATATCGTCGTTATTTTGTCATAATCATCGTCGTTAATGTCGTCGTTATTATCGTCATTATCATCGTTGTTATCGTCCTTATCATCCTCATAATTATCGTCGTTAATATCGTCGTTATTTTGTCATAATCATCGTCGTTAATGTCGTCGTTATTATCGTCATTATCTACGTTGTTATCGTCATAAATATCATCGTTAATATCGTCGTTATTATTGTCATTATCTTCTTTTTATCGTCGTTATTATCGTCGTTAATATCGTCGTTATTATCGTCGTTAATATCGTCGTTAATATCGTCATTATCATCGTTGTTATCGTCCTTATTATCCTCATAATTATCGTCGTTAATATCGTCGTTATTTTGTCATAAACATCGTCCTTAATATCGTCGTTATTATCGTCATTATCATCGTTGTTATCGTCCTTATCATCCTCATAATTATCGTCGTTAATATCGTCGTTATTTTGTCATAATCATCGTCGTTAATGTCCTCGTTATTATCGTCATTATCTACGTTGTTATCGTCATAAATATCATCGTTAATATCGTCGTTATTATTGTCATTATCTTCTTTTTATCGTCGTTATTATCGTCGTTAATATCGTCGTTATTATCGTCGTTATTATCGTCGTTAATATCGTCGTTATAATCGTCATTATCATCGTTGTTATCGTCCTTATTATCCTCATAATTTTCGTCGTTAATATCGTCGTTATTTTGTCATAATCATCGTCGTTAATGTCGTCGTTAATATCGTCATTATCATCGTTGTTATCGTCCTTATTATCCTCATAATTATCGTCGTTAATATCGTCGTTATTTTGTCATAATCATCGTCGTTAATGTCGTCGTTATTATCGTCATTTTCTTCGTTGTTATCGTCCTTATTAATCCACATAATTATCGCTGTTAATGTCGTCGTAATTATCGTCATTATCATCGTTGTTATCGTCCTTATCATCCTCATAATTATCGTCGTTAATATCGTCGTTATTTTGTCATAATCATCGTCGTTAATGTCGTCGATATTATCGTCATTATCTTCGTTGTTATCGTCGTTATTATCGTCGTTAATATCGTCGTTATTATCGTCATTATCGTCGTTTTTATCATCATAATTATAGTCGTTATTATCGTCGTTAATATCGTCATTGTCATCGTTGTTATCGTCCTTATTATCCTCATAATTATCGTCGTTAATATCGTCGTTATTTTGTCATAATCATCGTCGTTAATGTCGTCGTTATTATCGTCATTAGCATCGTTGTTATCGTCCTTATCATCCTCATAATTATCGTCGTTTATATCGTCGTTATTTTGTCATAATCATCGTCGTTAATGTCGTCGTTATTATCGTCATTATCATCGTTGTTATCGTTCTTATCATCCTCAAAATTATCGTCGTTAATATCGTCGTTATTTTGTCATAATCATCGTCGTTAATGTCGTCGTTATTATCGTCATTATCTACGTTGTTATCGTCATAAATATCATCGTTAATATCGTCGTTATTATTGTCATTATCTTCTTTTTATCGTCGTTAATATCGTCGTTATTATCGTCGTTAATATCGTCGTTAATATTGTCATTATCATCGTTGTTATCGACCTTATTATCATCATAATTATCGTCGTTAATATCGTCGTTATTTTGTCATAATCATCGTCGTTAAAGTCGTCGTTATTATCGTCATTATCTACGTTGTTATCGTCATAAATATCATCGATAATATCGTCGTTATTATTGTCATTATCTTCTTTTTATCGTCGTTATTAACGTCGTTATTATCGTCGTTATTATCGTCGTTAATATCGTCGTTATTATTGTCATTATCTTTTTTTTATCGTCGTTATTATCGTCGTTAATATCGTCGTTATTATCGTCGTTATTATCGTCGTTAATATCGTCGTTAATATCGTCATTATCATCGTTGTTATCGTCCTTATTATCCTCATAATTATCGTCGTTAATATCGTCGTTATTTTGACATAATCATCGTCGTTAATGTCGTCGTCATTATAGTCATTATCATCGTTGTTATCGTCCTTATCATCCTCATAATCATCGTCGTTAATGTCGTCGTTATTATCGTCATTATCTACGTTGTTATCGTCATAAATATCATCGATAATATCGTCGTTATTATTGTCATTATCATCTTTTTATCGTCGTTATTAACGTCGTTATTATCGTCGTTAATATCGTCGTTAATATCGTCATTATCATCGTTGTTATCGTCCTTATCATCCTCATAATTATCGTCGTTAATATCGTCGTTATTTTGTCATAATCATCGTCGTTAATATCGTCGTTATTATCGTCATTATCATCGTTGTTATCATCCTTATCATCCTCATAATTATCGTCGTTAATATCGTCGTTATTTTGTCATAATCATCGACGTTAATGTCGTCGTTATTATCGTCATTATCTTCGTTGTTATCGTCATATTTATCATCGTTAATATCGTCGTTATTATTGTCATTATCTTCTTTTTATCGTCGTTATTATCGTCGTTAATATCGTCTTTATTATCGTCGTTATTATCGTCGTTAATATCGTCGTTATTATTGTCATTATCTTTTTTTTATCGTCGTTATTATCGTCGTTAATATCGTCGTTATTATCGTCGTTATTATCGTCGTTAATATCGTCGTTAATATTGTCATTATCATCGTTGTTATCGTCCTTATTATCCTCATAATTATCGTCGTTAATATCGTCGTTATTTTGACATAATCATCGTCGTTAATGTCGTCGTCATAATAGTCATTATCATCGTTGTTATCGTCCTTATCATCCTCATAATCATCGTCGTTAATGTCGTCGTTATTATCGTCATTATCTACGTTGTTATCGTCATAAATATCATCGTTAATATCGTCGTTATTATTGTCATTATCTTCTTTTTATCGTCGTTAATATCGACGTTATTATCGTCGTTAATATCGTCGTTAATATCGTCGTTATTATTGTCATTATCTTCTTTTTATCGTCGTTATTATCGTCGTTAATATCGTCGTTATTATCGTCGTTATTATCGCCGTTAATATCGTCATTAATATCGTCATTATCATCGTTGTTAACGTCCTTATTATCCTCATAATTATCGTCGTTAATATCGTCGTTATTTTGTCATAATCATCGTCGTTAATGTCGTCGTTAATATCGTCATTATCATCGTTGTTATCGTCCTTATTATCCTCATAATTATCGTCGTTAATATCGTCGTTATTTTGTCATAATCATCGTCGTTCATGTCGTCGTTATTATCGTCATTTTCTTCGTTGTTATCGTCCTTATTAATCCACATAATTATCGCTGTTAATGTCGTCGTAATTATCGTCATTATCATCGTTGTTATCGTCCTTATCATCCTCATAATTATCGTCGTTAATATCGTCGTTATTTTGTCATAATCATCGTCGTTAATGTCGTCCATATTATCGTCATTATCTTCGTTGTTATCGTCGTTATTATCGTCGTTAATATCGTCGTTATTATCGTCATTATCGTCGTTTTTATCATCATAATTATAGTCGTTATTATCGTCGTTAATATCGTCATTGTCATCGTTGTTATCGTCCTTATTATCCTCATAATTATCGTCGTTAATATCGTCGTTATTTTGTCATATTCATCGTCGTTAATGTCGTCGTTATTATCGTCATTATCATCGTTGTTATCGTCATTATCATCCTCATAATTATCGTCGTTAATATCGTCGTTATTTTGTCATAATCATCGTCGTTAATGTCGTCGTTATTATCGTCATTATCATCGTTGTTATCGTTCTTATCAGCCTCATAATTATCGTCGTTAATATCGTCGTTATTTTGTCATAATCATCGTCGTTAATGTCGTCGTTATTATCGTCATTTTCTACGTTGTTATCGTCATAAATATCATCGTTAATATCGTCGTTATTATTGTCATTATCTTCTTTTTATCGTCGTTAATATCGTCGTTATTATCGTCGTTAATATCGTCGTTAATATTGTCATTATCATCGTTGTTATCGACCTTATTATCATCATAATTATCGTCGTTAATATCGTCGTTATTTTGTCATAATCATCGTCGTTAAAGTCGTCGTTATTATCGTCATTATCTACGTTGTTATCGTCATAAATATCATCGATAATATCGTCGTTATTATTGTCATTATCTTCTTTTTATCGTCGTTATTAAAGTCGTTATTATCGTCGTTAATATCGTCGTTAATATCGTCATTATCATCGTTGTTATCGTCCTTATCATCCTCATAATTATCGTCGTTAATATCGTCGTTATTTTGTCATAAACTTCGTCGCTAATGTCGTCGTTATTATCGTCATTATCTTCGTTGTTATCGTCATAATTATCATCGTTAATATCGTCGTTATTATTGTCATTATCTTCTTTTTATCGTCGTTATTATCGTCGTTAATATCGTCTTTATTATCGTCGTTAATATCGTCGTTAATATCGTCGTTAATATAGTCATTATTATCGTTGTTATCGTCCTTATCATCCTCATAATTATCGTCGTTAATATCGTCGTTATTTTGTCATAATCATCGTCGTTAATGTCGTCGTTATTATCGTCATTATCTACGTTGTTATCGTCATAAATATCATCGTTAATATCGTCGTTATTATTGTCATTATCTTCTTTTTATCGTCGTTATTATCGTCGTTAATATCGTCGTTATTATCGTCGTTATTATCGCCGTTAATATCGTCATTAATATCGTCATTATCATCGTTGTTAACGTCCTTATTATCCTCATAATTATCGTCGTTAATATCGTCGTTATTTTGTCATAATCATCGTCGTTAATGTCGTCGTTAATATCGTCATTATCATCGTCGTTATCGTCCTTATTATCCTCATAATTATCGTCGTTAATATCGTCGTTATTTTGTCATAATCATCGTCGTTAATGTCGTCGTTATTATCGTCATTTTCTTCGTTGTTATCGTCCTTATTAATCCACATAATTATCGCTGTTAATGTCGTCGTAATTATCGTCATTATCATCGTTGTTATCGTCCTTATCATCCTCATAATTATCGTCGTTAATATCGTCGTTATTTTGTCATAATCATCGTCGTTAATGTCGTCGTTATTATCGTCATTATCATCGTTGTTATCGTTCTTATCATCCTCATAATTATCGTCGTTAATATCGTCGTTATTTTGTCATAATCATCGTCGTTAATGTCGTCGTTATTATCGTCATTATCTTCGTTGTTATCGTCATATTTATCATCGTTAATATCGTCGTTATTATTGTCATTATCTTCTTTTTATCGTCGTTATAATCGTCGTTAATATCGTCTTTATTATCGTCGTTATTATCGTCGTTAATATCGTCGTTATTATTGTCATTATCTTTTTTTTATCGTCGTTATTATCGTCGTTAATATCGTCGTTATTATCGTCGTTATTATCGTCGTTAATATCGTCGTTAATATCGTCATTATCATCGTTGTTATCGTCCTTATTATCCTCATAATTATCGTCGTTAATATCGTCGTTATTTTGACATAATCATCGTCGTTAATGTCGTCGTCATTATAGTCATTATCATCGTTGTTATCGTCCTTATCATCCTCATAATCATCGTCGTTAATGTCGTCGTTATTATCGTCATTATCTACGTTGTTATCGTCATAAATATCATCGTTAATATCGTCGTTATTATTGTCATTATCTTCTTTTTATCGTCGTTAATATCGTCGTTATTATCGTCGTTAATATCGTCGTTAATATCGTCATTATCATCGTTGTTATCGTCCTTATTATCCTCATAATTATCGTCGTTAATATCGTCGTTATTTTGTCATAATCATCGTCGTTAATGTCGTCGTTATTATCGTCATTATAATCGTTGTTATCGTCCTTATCATCCTCATAATTATCGTCGTTAATATCGTCGTTATTTTGTCATAATCATCGTCGTTAATGTCGTCGTTATTATCGTCATTATCATCGTTGTTATCATCCTTATCATCCTCATAATTATCGTCGTTAATATCGTCGTTATTTTGTCATAATCATCGACGTTAATGTCGTCGTTATTATCGTCATTATCTTCGTTGTTATCGTCATAATTATCATCGTTAATATCGTCGTTATTATTGTCATTATCTTCTTTTTATCGTCGTTATTATCGTCGTTAATATCGTCTTTATTATCGTCGTTATTATCGTCGTTAATATCGTCGTTAATATCGTCATTATCATCGTTGTTATCGTCCTTATCATCCTCATAATTATCGTCGTTAATATCGTCGTTATTTTGTCATAATCATCGTCGTTAATGTCGTCGTTATTATCGTCATTATCATCGTTGTTATCGTCCTTATCATCCTCATAATTATCGTCGTTAATATCGTCGTTATTTTGTCATAATCATCGTCGTTAATGTCGTCGTTATTATCGTCATTATCTACGTTGTTATCGTCATAAATATCATCGTTAATATCGTCGTTATTATTGTCATTATCTTCTTTTTATCGTCGTTATTATCGTCGTTAATATCGTCGTTATTATCGTCGTTAATATCGTCGTTAATATCGTCATTATCATCGTTGTTATCGTCCTTATTATCCTCATAATTATCGTCGTTATTTTGTCATAATCATCGTCGTTAATGTCGTCGTTATTATCGTCATTATAATCGTTGTTATCGTCCTTATCATCCTCATAATTATCGTCGTTAATATCGTCGTTATTTTGTCATAATCATCGTCGTTAATGTCGTCGTTATTATCGTCATTATCATCGTTGTTATCATCCTTATCATCCTCATAATTATCGTCGTTAATATCGTCGTTATTTTGTCATAATCATCGACGTTAATGTCGTCGTTATTATCGTCATTATCTTCGTTGTTATCGTCATAATTATCATCGTTAATATCGTCGTTATTATTGTCATTATCTTCTTTTTATCGTCGTTATTATCGTCGTTAATATCGTCTTTATTATCGTCGTTATTATCGTCGTTAATATCGTCGTTAATATCGTCATTATCATCGTTGTTATCGTCCTTATCATCCTCATAATTATCGTCGTTAATATCGTCGTTATTTTGTCATAATCATCGTCGTTAATGTCGTCGTTATTATCGTCATTATCATCGTTGTTATCGTCCTTATCATCCTCATAATTATCGTCGTTAATATCGTCGTTATTTTGTCATAATCATCGTCGTTAATGTCGTCGTTATTATCGTCATTATCTACGTTGTTATCGTCATAAATATCATCGTTAATATCGTCGTTATTATTGTCATTATCTTCTTTTTATCGTCGTTATTATCGTCGTTAATATCGTCGTTATTATCGTCGTTAATATCGTCGTTAATATCGTCATTATCATCGTTGTTATCGTCCTTATTATCCTCATAATTATCGTCGTTATTTTGTCATAATCATCGTCGTTAATGTCGTCGTTATTATCGTCATTATCTACGTTGTTATCGTCATAAATATCATCGATAATATCGTCGTTATTATTGTCATTATCTTCTTTTTATTGTCGTTATTAACGTCGTTATTATCGTCGTTAATATCGTCGTTAATATCGTCATTATCATCGTTGTTATCGTCCTTATTATCCTCATAAATATCGTCGTTAATATCGTCGTTATTTTGTCATAAACATCGTCGCTAATGTCGTCGTTATTATCGTCATTATCATCGTTGTTATCGTCCTTATCATCCTCATAATTATCGTCGTTAATATCGTCGTTATTTTGTCATAAACTTCGTCGCTAATGTCGTCGTTATTATCGTCATTATCTTCGTTGTTATCGTCATAATTATCATCGTTAATATCGTCGTTATTATTGTCATTATCTTCTTTTTATCGTCGTTATTATCGTCGTTAATATCGTCTTTATTATCGTCGTTATTATCGTCGTTAATATCGTCGTTAATATCGTCATTATCATCGTTGTTATCGTCCTTATCATCCTCATAATTATCGTCGTTAATATCGTCGTTATTTTGTCATAATCATCGTCGTTAATGTCGTCGTTATTATCGTCATTATCTACGTTGTTATCGTCATAAATATCATCGATAATATCGTCGTTATTATTGTCATTATCTTCTTTTTATCGTCGTTATTAACGTCGTTATTATCGTCGTTAATATCGTCGTTAATATCGTCATTATCATCGTTGTTATCGTCCTTATTATCCTCATAATTATCGTCGTTAATATCGTCGTTATTTTGTCATAATCATCGTCGTTAATGTCGTCGTTATTATCGTCATTATCATCGTTGTTATCGTCCTTATCATCCTCATAATTATCGTCGTTAATATCGTCGTTATTTTGTCATAATCATCGTCGTTAATGTCGTCGTTATTATCGTCATTATCTACGTTGTTATCGGCATAAATATCATCGTTAATATCGTCGTTATTATTGTCATTATCTTCTTTTTATCGTCGTTAATATCGTCGTTATTATCGTCGTTAATATCGTCGTTAATATCGTCATTATCATCGTTGTTATCGTCCTTATTATCCTCATAATTATCGTCGTTAATATCGTCGTTATTTTGTCATAATCATCGTCGTTAATGTCGTCGTTATTATCGTCATTATAATCGTTGTTATCGTCCTTATCATCCTCATAATTATCGTCGTTAATATCGTCCTTATTTTGTCATAAACATCGTCGTTAATGTCGTCGTTATTATCGTCATTATCATCGTTGTTATCATCCTTATCATCCTCATAATTATCGTCGTTAATATCGTCGTTATTTTGTCATAATCATCGACGTTAATGTCGTCGTTATTATCGTCATTATCTTCGTTGTTATCGTCATAATTATCATCGTTAATATCGTCGTTATTATTGTCATTATCTTCTTTTTATCGTCGTTATTATCGTCGTTAATATCGTCTTTATTATCGTCGTTATTATCGTCGTTAATATCGTCGTTAATATCGTCATTATCATCGTTGTTATCGTCCTTATCATCCTCATAATTATCGTCGTTAATATCGTCGTTATTTTGTCATAATCATCGTCGTTAATGTCGTCGTTATTATCGTCATTATCATCGTTGTTATCGTCCTTATCATCCTCATAATTATCGTCGTTAATATCGTCGTTATTTTGTCATAATCATCGTCGTTAATGTCGTCGTTATTATCGTCATTATCTACGTTGTTATCGTCATAAATATCATCGTTAATATCGTCGTTATTATTTTCATTATCTTCTTTTAATCGTCGTTATTATCGTCGTTAATATCGTCTTTATTATCGTCGTTATTATCGTCGTTAATATCGTCGTTAATATCGTCATTATCATCGTAGTTATCGTCCTTATCATCCTCATAATTATCGTCGTTAATATCGTCGTTATTTTGTCATAATCATCGTCGTTAATGTCGTCGTTATTATCGTCATTATCTACGTTGTTATCGTCATAAATATCATCGATAATATCGTCGTTATTATTGTCATTATCTTCTTTTTATCGTCGTTATTAACGTCGTTATTATCGTCGTTAATATCGTCGTTAATATCGTCATTATCATCGTTGTTATCGTCCTTATTATCCTCATAATTATCGTCGTTAATATCGTCGTTATTTTGTCATAATCATCGTCGTTAATGTCGTCGTTATTATCGTCATTATCATCGTTGTTATCGTCCTTATCATCCTCATAATTATCGTCGTTAATATCGTCGTTATTTTGTCATAATCATCGTCGTTAATGTCGTCGTTATTATCGTCATTATCTACGTTGTTATCGTCATAAATATCATCGATAATATCGTCGTTATTATTGTCATTATCTTCTTTTTATTGTCGTTATTAACGTCGTTATTATCGTCGTTAATATCGTCGTTAATATCGTCATTATCATCGTTGTTATCGTCCTTATTATCCTCATAAATATCGTCGTTAATATCGTCGTTATTTTGTCATAAACATCGTCGCTAATGTCGTCGTTATTATCGTCATTATCATCGTTGTTATCGTCCTTATCATCCTCATAATTATCGTCGTTAATATCGTCGTTATTTTGTCATAAACTTCGTCGCTAATGTCGTCGTTATTATCGTCATTATCTTCGTTGTTATCGTCATAATTATCATCGTTAATATCGTCGTTATTATTGTCATTATCTTCTTTTTATCGTCGTTATTATCGTCGTTAATATCGTCTTTATTATCGTCGTTATTATCGTCGTTAATATCGTCGTTAATATCGTCATTATCATCGTTGTTATCGTCCTTATCATCCTCATAATTATCGTCGTTAATATCGTCGTTATTTTGTCATAATCATCGTCGTTAATGTCGTCGTTATTATCGTCATTATCATCGTTGTTATCGTCCTTATCATCCTCATAATTATCGTCGTTAATATCGTCGTTATTTTGTCATAATCATCGTCGTTAATGTCGTCGTTATTATCGTCATTATCTACGTTGTTATCGTCATAAATATCATCGTTAATATCGTCGTTATTATTTTCATTATCTTCTTTTAATCGTCGTTATTATCGTCGTTAATATCGTCTTTATTATCGTCGTTATTATCGTCGTTAATATCGTCGTTAATATCGTCATTATCATCGTAGTTATCGTCCTTATCATCCTCATAATTATCGTCGTTAATATCGTCGTTATTTTGTCATAATCATCGTCGTTAATGTCGTCGTTATTATCGTCATTATCTACGTTGTTATCGTCATAAATATCATCGATAATATCGTCGTTATTATTGTCATTATCTTCTTTTTATCGTCGTTATTAACGTCGTTATTATCGTCGTTAATATCGTCGTTAATATCGTCATTATCATCGTTGTTATCGTCCTTATTATCCTCATAATTATCGTCGTTAATATCGTCGTTATTTTGTCATAATCATCGTCGTTAATGTCGTCGTTATTATCGTCATTATCATCGTTGTTATCGTCCTTATCATCCTCATAATTATCGTCGTTAATATCGTCGTTATTTTGTCATAATCATCGTCGTTAATGTCGTCGTTATTATCGTCATTATCTACGTTGTTATCGTCATAAATATCATCGATAATATCGTCGTTATTATTGTCATTATCTTCTTTTTATTGTCGTTATTAACGTCGTTATTATCGTCGTTAATATCGTCGTTAATATCGTCATTATCATCGTTGTTATCGTCCTTATTATCCTCATAAATATCGTCGTTAATATCGTCGTTATTTTGTCATAAACATCGTCGCTAATGTCGTCGTTATTATCGTCATTATCATCGTTGTTATCGTCCTTATCATCCTCATAATTATCGTCGTTAATATCGTCGTTATTTTGTCATAAACTTCGTCGCTAATGTCGTCGTTATTATCGTCATTATCTTCGTTGTTATCGTCATAATTATCATCGTTAATATCGTCGTTATTATTGTCATTATCTTCTTTTTATCGTCGTTATTATCGTCGTTAATATCGTCTTTATTATCGTCGTTATTATCGTCGTTAATATCGTCGTTAATATCGTCATTATCATCGTTGTTATCGTCCTTATCATCCTCATAATTATCGTCGTTAATATCGTCGTTATTTTGTCATAATCATCGTCGTTAATGTCGTCGTTATTATCGTCATTATCTACGTTGTTATCGTCATAAATATCATCGATAATATCGTCGTTATTATTGTCATTATCTTCTTTTTATCGTCGTTATTAACGTCGTTATTATCGTCGTTAATATCGTCGTTAATATCGTCATTATCATCGTTGTTATCGTCCTTATTATCCTCATAATTATCGTCGTTAATATCGTCGTTATTTTGTCATAATCATCGTCGTTAATGTCGTCGTTATTATCGTCATTATCATCGTTGTTATCGTCCTTATCATCCTCATAATTATCGTCGTTAATATCGTCGTTATTTTGTCATAATCATCGTCGTTAATGTCGTCGTTATTATCGTCATTATCTACGTTGTTATCGGCATAAATATCATCGTTAATATCGTCGTTATTATTGTCATTATCTTCTTTTTATCGTCGTTAATATCGTCGTTATTATCGTCGTTAATATCGTCGTTAATATCGTCATTATCATCGTTGTTATCGTCCTTATTATCCTCATAATTATCGTCGTTAATATCGTCGTTATTTTGTCATAATCATCGTCGTTAATGTCGTCGTTATTATCGTCATTATAATCGTTGTTATCGTCCTTATCATCCTCATAATTATCGTCGTTAATATCGTCCTTATTTTGTCATAAACATCGTCGTTAATGTCGTCGTTATTATCGTCATTATCATCGTTGTTATCGTCCTTATCATCCTCATAATTATCGTCGTTAATATCGTCGTTATTTTGTCATAATCATCGTCGTTAATGTCGTCGTTATTATCGTCATTATCTACGTTGTTATCGTCATAAATATCATCGATAATATCGTCGTTATTATTGTCATTATCTTCTTTTTATTGTCGTTATTAACGTCGTTATTATCGTCGTTAATATCGTCGTTAATATCGTCATTATCATCGTTGTTATCGTCCTTATTATCCTCATAAATATCGTCGTTAATATCGTCGTTATTTTGTCATAAACATCGTCGCTAATGTCGTCGTTATTATCGTCATTATCATCGTTGTTATCGTCCTTATCATCCTCATAATTATCGTCGTTAATATCGTCGTTATTTTGTCATAAACTTCGTCGCTAATGTCGTCGTTATTATCGTCATTATCTTCGTTGTTATCGTCATAATTATCATCGTTAATGTCGTCGTTATTATTGTCATTATCTTCTTTTTATCGTCGTTATTATCGTCGTTAATATCGTCTTTATTATCGTCGTTATTATCGTCGTTAATATCGTCGTTAATATCGTCATTATCATCGTTGTTATCGTCCTTATCATCCTCATAATTATCGTCGTTAATATCGTCGTTATTTTGTCATAATCATCGTCGTTAATGTCGTCGTTATTATCGTCATTATCATCGTTGTTATCGTCCTTATCATCCTCATAATTATCGTCGTTAATATCGTCGTTATTTTGTCATAATCATCGTCGTTAATGTCGTCGTTATTATCGTCATTATCTACGTTGTTATCGTCATAAATATCATCGTTAATATCGTCGTTATTATTTTCATTATCTTCTTTTAATCGTCGTTATTATCGTCGTTAATATCGTCTTTATTATCGTCGTTATTATCGTCGTTAATATCGTCGTTAATATCGTCATTATCATCGTAGTTATCGTCCTTATCATCCTCATAATTATCGTCGTTAATATCGTCGTTATTTTGTCATAATCATCGTCGTTAATGTCGTCGTTATTATCGTCATTTTCTTCGTTGTTATCGTCCTTATTAATCCACATAATTATCGCTGTTAATGTCGTCGTAATTATCGTCATTATCATCGTTGTTATCGTCCTTATCATCCTCATAATTATCGTCGTTAATATCGTCGTTATTTTGTCATAATCATCGTCGTTAATGTCGTCGATATTATCGTCATTATCTTCGTTGTTATCGTCGTTATTATCGTCGTTAATATCGTCGTTATTATCGTCATTATCGTCGTTTTTATCATCATAATTATAGTCGTTATTATCGTCGTTAATATCGTCATTGTCATCGTTGTTATCGTCCTTATTATCCTCATAATTATCGTCGTTAATATCGTCGTTATTTTGTCATATTCATCGTCGTTAATGTCGTCGTTATTATCGTCATTATCATCGTTGTTATCGTCATTATCATCCTCATAATTATCGTCGTTAATATCGTCGTTATTTTGTCATAATCATCGTCGTTAATGTCGTCGTTATTATCGTCATTATCATCGTTGTTATCGTTCTTATCAGCCTCATAATTATCGTCGTTAATATCGTCGTTATTTTGTCATAATCATCGTCGTTAATGTCGTCGTTATTATCGTCATTTTCTACGTTGTTATCGTCATAAATATCATCGTTAATATCGTCGTTATTATTGTCATTATCTTCTTTTTATCGTCGTTAATATCGTCGTTATTATCGTCGTTAATATCGTCGTTAATATTGTCATTATCATCGTTGTTATCGACCTTATTATCATCATAATTATCGTCGTTAATATCGTCGTTATTTTGTCATAATCATCGTCGTTAAAGTCGTCGTTATTATCGTCATTATCTACGTTGTTATCGTCATAAATATCATCGATAATATCGTCGTTATTATTGTCATTATCTTCTTTTTATCGTCGTTATTAAAGTCGTTATTATCGTCGTTAATATCGTCGTTAATATCGTCATTATCATCGTTGTTATCGTCCTTATCATCCTCATAATTATCGTCGTTAATATCGTCGTTATTTTGTCATAAACTTCGTCGCTAATGTCGTCGTTATTATCGTCATTATCTTCGTTGTTATCGTCATAATTATCATCGTTAATATCGTCGTTATTATTGTCATTATCTTCTTTTTATCGTCGTTATTATCGTCGTTAATATCGTCTTTATTATCGTCGTTAATATCGTCGTTAATATCGTCGTTAATATCGTCATTATTATCGTTGTTATCGTCCTTATCATCCTCATAATTATCGTCGTTAATATCGTCGTTATTTTGTCATAATCATCGTCGTTAATGTCGTCGTTATTATCGTCATTATCTACGTTGTTATCGTCATAAATATCATCGTTAATATCGTCGTTATTATTGTCATTATCTTCTTTTTATCGTCGTTATTATCGTCGTTAATATCGTCGTTATTATCGTCGTTATTATCGCCGTTAATATCGTCATTAATATCGTCATTATCATCGTTGTTAACGTCCTTATTATCCTCATAATTATCGTCGTTAATATCGTCGTTATTTTGTCATAATCATCGTCGTTAATGTCGTCGTTAATATCGTCATTATCATCGTCGTTATCGTCCTTATTATCCTCATAATTATCGTCGTTAATATCGTCGTTATTTTGTCATAATCATCGTCGTTAATGTCGTCGTTATTATCGTCATTTTCTTCGTTGTTATCGTCCTTATTAATCCACATAATTATCGCTGTTAATGTCGTCGTAATTATCGTCATTAACATCGTTGTTATCGTCCTTATCATCCTCATAATTATCGTCGTTAATATCGTCGTTATTTTGTCATAATCATCGTCGTTAATGTCGTCGTTATTATCGTCATTATCATCGTTGTTATCGTTCTTATCATCCTCATAATTATCGTCGTTAATATCGTCGTTATTTTGTCATAATCATCGTCGTTAATGTCGTCGTTATTATCGTCATTATCTTCGTTGTTATCGTCATATTTATCATCGTTAATATCGTCGTTATTATTGTCATTATCTTCTTTTTATCGTCGTTATAATCGTCGTTAATATCGTCTTTATTATCGTCGTTATTATCGTCGTTAATATCGTCGTTATTATTGTCATTATCTTTTTTTTATCGTCGTTATTATCGTCGTTAATATCGTCGTTATTATCGTCGTTATTATCGTCGTTAATATCGTCGTTAATATCGTCATTATCATCGTTGTTATCGTCCTTATTATCCTCATAATTATCGTCGTTAATATCGTCGTTATTTTGACATAATCATCGTCGTTAATGTCGTCGTCATTATAGTCATTATCATCGTTGTTATCGTCCTTATCATCCTCATAATCATCGTCGTTAATGTCGTCGTTATTATCGTCATTATCTACGTTGTTATCGTCATAAATATCATCGTTAATATCGTCGTTATTATTGTCATTATCTTCTTTTTATCGTCGTTAATATCGTCGTTATTATCGTCGTTAATATCGTCCTTAATATCGTCATTATCATCGTTGTTATCGTCCTTATTATCCTCATAATTATCGTCGTTAATATCGTCGTTATTTTGTCATAATCATCGTCGTTAATGTCGTCGTTATTATCGTCATTATAATCGTTGTTATCGTCCTTATCATCCTCATAATTATCGTCGTTAATATCGTCGTTATTTTGTCATAATCATCGTCGTTAATGTCGTCGTTATTATCGTCATTATCATCGTTGTTATCATCCTTATCATCCTCATAATTATCGTCGTTAATATCGTCGTTATTTTGTCATAATCATCGACGTTAATGTCGTCGTTATTATCGTCATTATCTTCGTTGTTATCGTCATAATTATCATCGTTAATATCGTCGTTATTATTGTCATTATCTTCTTTTTATCGTCGTTATTATCGTCGTTAATATCGTCTTTATTATCGTCGTTATTATCGTCGTTAATATCGTCGTTAATATCGTCATTATCATCGTTGTTATCGTCCTTATCATCCTCATAATTATCGTCGTTAATATCGTCGTTATTTTGTCATAATCATCGTCGTTAATGTCGTCGTTATTATCGTCATTATCATCGTTGTTATCGTCCTTATCATCCTCATAATTATCGTCGTTAATATCGTCGTTATTTTGTCATAATCATCGTCGTTAATGTCGTCGTTATTATCGTCATTATCTACGTTGTTATCGTCATAAATATCATCGTTAATATCGTCGTTATTATTGTCATTATCTTCTTTTTATCGTCGTTATTATCGTCGTTAATATCGTCGTTATTATCGTCGTTAATATCGTCGTTAATATCGTCATTATCATCGTTGTTATCGTCCTTATTATCCTCATAATTATCGTCGTTATTTTGTCATAATCATCGTCGTTAATGTCGTCGTTATTATCGTCATTATAATCGTTGTTATCGTCCTTATCATCCTCATAATTATCGTCGTTAATATCGTCGTTATTTTGTCATAATCATCGTCGTTAATGTCGTCGTTATTATCGTCATTATCATCGTTGTTATCATCCTTATCATCCTCATAATTATCGTCGTTAATATCGTCGTTATTTTGTCATAATCATCGACGTTAATGTCGTCGTTATTATCGTCATTATCTTCGTTGTTATCGTCATAATTATCATCGTTAATATCGTCGTTATTATTGTCATTATCTTCTTTTTATCGTCGTTATTATCGTCGTTAATATCGTCTTTATTATCGTCGTTATTATCGTCGTTAATATCGTCGTTAATATCGTCATTATCATCGTTGTTATCGTCCTTATCATCCTCATAATTATCGTCGTTAATATCGTCGTTATTTTGTCATAATCATCGTCGTTAATGTCGTCGTTATTATCGTCATTATCATCGTTGTTATCGTCCTTATCATCCTCATAATTATCGTCGTTAATATCGTCGTTATTTTGTCATAATCATCGTCGTTAATGTCGTCGTTATTATCGTCATTATCTACGTTGTTATCGTCATAAATATCATCGTTAATATCGTCGTTATTATTGTCATTATCTTCTTTTTATCGTCGTTATTATCGTCGTTAATATCGTCGTTATTATCGTCGTTAATATCGTCGTTAATATCGTCATTATCATCGTTGTTATCGTCCTTATTATCCTCATAATTATCGTCGTTATTTTGTCATAATCATCGTCGTTAATGTCGTCGTTATTATCGTCATTATCTACGTTGTTATCGTCATAAATATCATCGATAATATCGTCGTTATTATTGTCATTATCTTCTTTTTATCGTCGTTATTAACGTCGTTATTATCGTCGTTAATATCGTCGTTAATATCGTCATTATCATCGTTGTTATCGTCCTTATTATCCTCATAAATATCGTCGTTAATATCGTCGTTATTTTGTCATAAACATCGTCGCTAATGTCGTCGTTATTATCGTCATTATCATCGTTGTTATCGTCCTTATCATCCTCATAATTATCGTCGTTAATATCGTCGTTATTTTGTCATAAACTTCGTCGCTAATGTCGTCGTTATTATCGTCATTATCTTCGTTGTTATCGTCATAATTATCATCGTTAATATCGTCGTTATTATTGTCATTATCTTCTTTTTATCGTCGTTATTATCGTCGTTAATATCGTCTTTATTATCGTCGTTATTATCGTCGTTAATATCGTCGTTAATATCGTCATTATCATCGTTGTTATCGTCCTTATCATCCTCATAATTATCGTCGTTAATATCGTCGTTATTTTGTCATAATCATCGTCGTTAATGTCGTCGTTATTATCGTCATTATCTACGTTGTTATCGTCATAAATATCATCGATAATATCGTCGTTATTATTGTCATTATCTTCTTTTTATCGTCGTTATTAACGTCGTTATTATCGTCGTTAATATCGTCGTTAATATCGTCATTATCATCGTTGTTATCGTCCTTATTATCCTCATAATTATCGTCGTTAATATCGTCGTTATTTTGTCATAATCATCGTCGTTAATGTCGTCGTTATTATCGTCATTATCATCGTTGTTATCGTCCTTATCATCCTCATAATTATCGTCGTTAATATCGTCGTTATTTTGTCATAATCATCGTCGTTAATGTCGTCGTTATTATCGTCATTATCTACGTTGTTATCGGCATAAATATCATCGTTAATATCGTCGTTATTATTGTCATTATCTTCTTTTTATCGTCGTTAATATCGTCGTTATTATCGTCGTTAATATCGTCGTTAATATCGTCATTATCATCGTTGTTATCGTCCTTATTATCCTCATAATTATCGTCGTTAATATCGTCGTTATTTTGTCATAATCATCGTCGTTAATGTCGTCGTTATTATCGTCATTATAATCGTTGTTATCGTCCTTATCATCCTCATAATTATCGTCGTTAATATCGTCCTTATTTTGTCATAAACATCGTCGTTAATGTCGTCGTTATTATCGTCATTATCATCGTTGTTATCATCCTTATCATCCTCATAATTATCGTCGTTAATATCGTCGTTATTTTGTCATAATCATCGACGTTAATGTCGTCGTTATTATCGTCATTATCTTCGTTGTTATCGTCATAATTATCATCGTTAATATCGTCGTTATTATTGTCATTATCTTCTTTTTATCGTCGTTATTATCGTCGTTAATATCGTCTTTATTATCGTCGTTATTATCGTCGTTAATATCGTCGTTAATATCGTCATTATCATCGTTGTTATCGTCCTTATCATCCTCATAATTATCGTCGTTAATATCGTCGTTATTTTGTCATAATCATCGTCGTTAATGTCGTCGTTATTATCGTCATTATCATCGTTGTTATCGTCCTTATCATCCTCATAATTATCGTCGTTAATATCGTCGTTATTTTGTCATAATCATCGTCGTTAATGTCGTCGTTATTATCGTCATTATCTACGTTGTTATCGTCATAAATATCATCGTTAATATCGTCGTTATTATTTTCATTATCTTCTTTTTATCGTCGTTATTATCGTCGTTAATATCGTCTTTATTATCGTCGTTATTATCGTCGTTAATATCGTCGTTAATATCGTCATTATCGTCGTAGTTATCGTCCTTATCATCCTCATAATTATCGTCGTTAATATCGTCGTTATTTTGTCATAATCATCGTCGTTAATGTCGTCGTTATTATCGTCATTATCTACGTTGTTATCGTCATAAATATCATCGATAATATCGTCGTTATTATTGTCATTATCTTCTTTTTATCGTCGTTATTAACGTCGTTATTATCGTCGTTAATATCGTCGTTAATATCGTCATTATCATCGTTGTAATCGTCCTTAATATCCTCATAATTATCGTCGTTAATATCGTCGTTATTTTGTCATAAACATCGTCGCTAATGTCGTCGTTATTATCGTCATTATCATCGTTGTTATCGTCCTTATCATCCTCATAATTATCGTCGTTATTATCGTCGTTAATATCGTCTTTATTATCGTCGTTATTATCGTCGTTAATATCGTCGTTATTATTGTCATTATCTTCTTTTTATCGTCGTTATTATCGTCGTTAATATCGTCGTTATTATCGTCGTTATTATCGTCGTTAATATCGTCGTTAATATCGTCATTATCATCGTTGTTATCGTCCTTATTATCCTCATAATTATCGTCGTTAATATCGTCGTTATTTTGTCACAATCATCGTCGTTAATATCGTCGTTAATATCGTCATTATCATCGTTGTTATCGTCCTTATTATCCTCATAATTATCGTCGTTAATATCGTCGTTATTTTGTCATAATCATCGTCGTTAATGTCGTCGTTATTATCGTCATTATCTTCGTTGTTATCGTCATAATTATCATCGTTAATATCGTCGTTATTATTGTCATTATCTTCTTTTTATCGTCGTTATTATCGTCGTTAATATCGTCTTTATTATCGTCGTTATTATCGTCGTTAATATCGTCGTTATTATTGTCATTATCTTCTTTTTATCGTCGTTATTATCGTCGTTAATATCGTCGTTATTATCGTCGTTAATATCGTCGTTAATATCGTCATTATCAACGTTGTTATCGTCCTTATTATCCTCATAATTATCGTCGTTAATGTCGTCGTTATTTTGTCATAATCATCGTCGTTAATGTCGTCGTTATTATCGTCATTATCATCGTTGTTATCGTCCTTATCATCCTCATAATTATCGTCGTTAATATCGTCGTTATTATGTCATAATCATCGTCGTTAATGTCGTCGTTATTATCGTCATTATCAACGTTGTTATCGTCATAAATATCATCGTTAATATCGTCGTTATTATTGTCATTATCTTCTTTTTATCGTCGTTATTATCGTCGTTAATATCGTCGTTATTATCGTCGTTAATATCGTCGTTAATATCGTCATTATCATCGTTGTTATCGTACTTATTATCCTCATAATTATCGTCGTTAATATCGTCGTTATTTTGTCATAAACATCGTCGCTAATGTCGTCGTTATTATCGTCATTATCATCGTTGTTATCGTCCTTATCATCCACATAATTATCGTCGTTAATATCGTCGTTATTTTGTCATAATCATCGTCGTTAATGTCGTCGTTATTATCGTCATTATCATCGTTGTTATCGTCCTTATCATCCACATAATTATCGTCGTTAATATCGTCGTTATTTTGTCATAATCATCGTCGTTAATGTCGTCGTTATTATCGTCATTATCTACGTTGTTATCGTCAGAAATATCATCGTTAATATCGTCGTTATTATTGTCATTATCTTCTTTTTATCGTCGTTATTATCGTCGTTAATATCGTCGTTATTATCGTCGTTAATATCGTCGTTAATATCGTCATTATCATCGTTGTTATCGTCCTTATTATCCTCATAATTATCGTCGTTAATATCGTCGTTATTTTGTCATAATCATCGTCGTTAATGTCGTCGTTATTATCGTCATTATCTACGTTGTTATCGTCATAAATATCATCGATAATATCGTCGTTATTATTGTCATTATCTTCTTTTTATCGTCGTTATTAACGTCGTTATTATCGTCGTTAATATCGTCGTTAATATCGTCATTATAATCGTTGTTATCGTCCTTATTATCCTCATAATTATCGTCGTTAATATCGTCGTTATTTTGTCATAAACATCGTCGCTAATGTCGTCGTTATTATCGTCATTATCATCGTTGTTATCGTCCTTATCATCCTCATAATTATCGTCGTTAATAACGTCGTTATTTTGTCATAATCATCGTCGTTAATGTCGTCGTTATTATCGTCATTATCTTCGTTGTTATCGTCATAATTATCATCGTCAATATCGTCGTTATTATTGTCATTATCTTCTTTTTATCGTCGTTATTATCGTCGTTAATATCGTCTTTATTATCGTCGTTATTATCGTCGTTAATATCGTCGTTATTATCGTCGTTATTATCGCCGTTAATATCGTCGTTAATATCGTCATTATCATCGTTGTTATCGTCCTTATCATCCTCATAATTATCGTCGTTAATATCGTCGTTATTTTGTCATAATCATCGTCGTTAATGTCGTCGTTATTATCGTCATTATCATCGTTGTTATCATCCTTATCATCCTCATAATTATCGTCGTTAATATCGTCGTTATTTCGTCATAATCATCGACGTTAATGTCGTCGTTATTATCGACATTATCTTCGTTGTTATCGTCATATTTATCATCGTTAATATCGTCGTTATTATTGTCATTATCTTCTTTTTATCGTCGTTATTATCGTCGTTAATATCGTCTTTATTATCGTCGTTATTATCGTCGTTAATATCGTCGTTATTATTGTCATTATCTTTTTTTTATCGTCGTTATTATCGTCGTTAATATCGTCGTTATTATCGTCGTTAATATCGTCGTTAATATCGTCATTGCTATCGTTGTAATCGTCGTTATTATCCTCATAAATATCGTCGTTAATATCGTCATTATCTTCGCTGTTATCGTCATACTTATCATCGTTAATATCGTCGTTATTATTGTCATTATCTTCTTTTTATCGTCGTTATTATCATCGTTAATATCGTCGTTACTATCGTCGTTATTATCGTCGTTATTATCGTCGTTAATATCGTCGTTAATATCGTCATTATCATCGTTGTTATCGTCCTTATCATCCTCATAATTCTTATCGTTAATATCGTCGTTATTTTGTCATAAACATCGTCGTTAATATCGTCGTTATTATCGTCATTATCATCGTTGTTATCGTCCTTATCATCCTCATAATTATCGTCGTTAATATCGTCGTTATTTTGTCATAATCATCGTCGTTAATGTCGTCGTTATTATCGTCATTATCTACGTTCTTATCGTCATAAATATCATCGTTAATATCGTCGTTATTATTGTCATTATCTTCTTTTTATCGTCGTTATTATCGTCGTTAATATCGTCGTTATTATCGTCGTTATTATCGTCGTTAATATCGTCGTTAATATCGTCATTATCATCGTTGTTATCGTCCTTATTATCCTCATAATTATCGTCGTTAATATCGTCGTTATTTTGTCATAATCATCGTCGTTAATGTCGTCGATATTATCGTCATTATCTTCGTTGTTATCGTCGTTGTTATCGTCGTTAATATCGTCGTTATTATCGTCATTATCGTCGTTTTTATCATCATAATTATAGTCGTTATTATCGTCGTTAATATCGTCATTGTCATCGTTGTTATCGTCCTTATTATCCTCATAATTATCGTCGTTAATATCGTCGTTATTTTGTCATAATCATCGTCGTTAATGTCGTCGTTATTATCGTCATTATCTACGTTGATATCGTCATAAATATCATCGTTAATATCGTCGTTATTATTGTCATTATCTTCTTTTTATCGTCGTTATTATCGTCGTTAATATCGTCGTTATTATCGTCGTTATTATCGTCGTTAATATCGTCGTTAATATCGTCATTATCATCGTTGTTATCGTCCTTATTATCCTCATAATTATCGTCGTTAATATCGTCGTTATTTTGTCATAATCATCGTCGTTAATGTCGTCGTTATTATCGTCATTATCTTCGTTGTTATCGTCGTTATTATCGTCGATAATATCGTCGTTATTATCGTCGTTATTATCGTCGTTAATATCGTCGTTAATATCGTCATTAAAATCGTTGTTATCGTCCTTATTAATACTCATAATTATCGTCGTTAATGTCGTCGTTATTATCGTCATTATCATCGTTGTTATCGTCCTTATCATCCTCATAATTATCGTCGTTAATATCGTCGTTATTTTGTCATAATCATCGTCGTTAATGTCGTCGTTATTATCGTCATTATCTACGTTGTTATCGTCATAAATATCATCGTTAATATCGTCGTTATTATTGTCATTATCTTCTTTTTATCGTCGTTATTATCGTCGTTAATATCGGCGTTATTATCGTCGTTATTATCGTCGTTAATATCGTCGTTAATATCGTCATTATCATCGTTGTTATCGTACTTATAATCCTCATAATTATCGTCGTTAATATCGTCGTTATTTTGTCATAATCATCGTCGTTAATGTCGTCGATATTATCGTCATTATCTTCGTTGATATCGTCGTTATTATCGTCGTTAATATCGTCGTTATTATCGTCATTATCGTCGTTTTTATCATCATAATTTTAGTCGTTATTATCGTCGTTAATATCGTCATTGTCATCGTTGTTATCGTCCTTATTATCCTCATAATTATCGTCGTTAATATCGTCGTTATTTTGTCATAATCATCGTCGTTAATGTCGTCGTTATTATCGTCATTATCTACGTTGTTATCGTCATAAATATCATCGTTAATATCGTCGTTATTATTGTCATTATCTTCTTTTTATCGTCGTTATTATCGTCGTTAATATTGTCGTTATTATCGTCGTTATTATCGTCGTTAATATCGTCGTTAATATCGTCATTATCATCGTTGTTATCGTCCTTATTATCCTCATAATTATCGTCGTTAATATCGTCGTTATTTTGTCATAATCATCGTCGTTAATGTCGTCGTTATTATCGTCATTATCGTCCTTATTATCCTCATAATTATCGTCGTTAATATCGTCGTTATTTTGTCATAATCATCGTCGTTAATGTCGTCGATATTATCGTCATTATCTTCGTTGTTATCGTCGTTATTATCGTCGTTAATATCGTCGTTATTATCGTCATTATCGTCGTTTTTATCATCATAATTATAGTCGTTATTATCGTCGTTAATATCGTCATTGTCATCGTTGTTATCGTCCTTATTATCCTCATAATTATCGTCGTTAATATCGTCGTTATTTTGTCATAATCATCGTCGTTAATGTCGTCGTTATTATCGTCATTATCTACGTTGTCATCGTCCTTATTATCCTCATAATTATCGTCGTTAATATTGTCGTTATTTTGTCATAATCATCGTCGTTAATATCGTCGTTAATATCGTCATTATCAGCGTTGTTATCGTCCTTATTATCCTCATAATTATCGTCGTTAATATCGTCGTTATTTTGTCATAATCATCGTCGTTAATGTCGTCGATATTATCGTCATTATCTTCGTTGTTATCGTCGTTATTATCGTCGTTATTATCGTCATTATCGTCGTTCTTATCATCATCATTATAGTCGTTATTATCGTCGTTAATATCGTCATTGTCATCGTTGTTATCGTCCTTATTATCCTCATAATTATCGTCGTTAATATCGTCGTTATTTTGTCATAATCATCGTCGTTAATGTCGTCGTTATTATCGTAATTATCTACGTTGTTATCGTCATAAATATCATCGTTAATATCGTCGTTATTATTGTCATTATCTTCTTTTTATCGTCGTTAATATCGTCGTTATTATCGTCGTTATTATCGTCGTTAATATCGTCGTTAATATCGTCATTATCATCGTTGTTATCGTCCTTATTATCCTCATAATTATCGTCGTTAATATCATCGTTATTTTGTCATAATCATCGTCGTTAATGTCGTCGTTATTATCGTCATTATCTCCGTTGTTATCGTCATAAATATCATCGTTAATATCGTCGTTATTATTGTCATTTTCTTCTTTTTATCGTCGTTAATATCGTCGTTAATATCGTCATTATAATCGTTGTTATCGTCCTTATTAATCCACATAATTATCGCTGTTAATGTCGTCGTTATTATCGTCATTATCATCGTTGTTATCGTCCTTATCATCCTCATAATTATCGTCGTTAATATCGTCGTTATTTTGTCATAATCATCGTCGTTAATGTCGTCGATATTATCGTCATTATCTTCGTTGTTATCGTCGTTATTATCTTCGTTAATATCGTCGTTATTATCGACATTATCGTCGTTTTTATCATCATAATTATAGTCGTTATTATCGTCGTTAATATCGTCATTGTCATCGTTGTTATCGTCCTTATTATCCTCATAATTATCGTCGTTAATATCGTCGTTAATGTCGTCGTTATTATCGTCATTATCTACGTTGTTATCGTCATAAATATCATCGTTAATATCGTCGTTATTATTGTCATTATCTTCTTTTTATCGTCGTTATTATCGTCGTTAATATCGTCGTTATTATCGTCGTTATTATCGTCGTTAATATCGTCGTTATTTTGTCATAATCATCGTCGTTAATGTCGTCGTTATTATCGTAATTATCTACGTTGTTATCGTCATAAATATCATCGTTAATATCGTCGTTATTATTGTCATTATCTTCTTTTTATCGTCGTTAATATCGTCGTTATTATCGTCGTTATTATCGTCGTTAATATCGTCGTTAATATCGTCATTATCATCGTTGTTATCGTCCTTATTATCCTCATAATTATCGTCGTTAATATCATCGTTATTTTGTCATAATCATCGTCGTTAATGTCGTCGTTATTATCGTCATTATCTCCGTTGTTATCGTCATAAATATCATCGTTAATATCGTCGTTATTATTGTCATTTTCTTCTTTTTATCGTCGTTAATATCGTCGTTAATATCGTCATTATAATCGTTGTTATCGTCCTTATTAATCCACATAATTATCGCTGTTAATGTCGTCGTTATTATCGTCATTATCATCGTTGTTATCGTCCTTATCATCCTCATAATTATCGTCGTTAATATCGTCGTTATTTTGTCATAATCATCGTCGTTAATGTCGTCGATATTATCGTCATTATCTTCGTTGTTATCGTCGTTATTATCTTCGTTAATATCGTCGTTATTATCGACATTATCGTCGTTTTTATCATCATAATTATAGTCGTTATTATCGTCGTTAATATCGTCATTGTCATCGTTGTTATCGTCCTTATTATCCTCATAATTATCGTCGTTAATATCGTCGTTAATGTCGTCGTTATTATCGTCATTATCTACGTTGTTATCGTCATAAATATCATCGTTAATATCGTCGTTATTATTGTCATTATCTTCTTTTTATCGTCGTTATTATCGTCGTTAATATCGTCGTTATTATCGTCGTTATTATCGTCGTTAATATCGTCGTTAATATCGTCATTATCATCGTTGTTATCGTCCTTATTATCCTCATAATTATCGTCGTTAATATCGTCGTTATTTTGTCATAATCATCGTCGTTAATGTCGTCGTTATTATCGTCATTATCTCCGTTGTTATCGTCATAAATATCATCGTTAATATCGTCGTTATTATTGTCATTATCTTCTTTTTATCGTCGTTAATATCGTCGTTAATATCGTCATTATAATCGTTGTTATCGTCCTTATTAATCCACATAATTATCGCTGTTAATGTCGTCGTTATTATCGTCATTATCATCGTTGTTATCGTCCTTATCATCCTCATAATTATCGTCGTTAATATCGTCGTTATTTTGTCATAATCATCGTCGTTAATGTCGTCGATATTATCGTCATTATGTTCGTTGTTAACGTCGTTATTATCGTCGTTAATATCGTCGTTATTATCGTCATTATCGTCGTTTTTATCATCATAATTATAGTCGTTATTATCGTCGTTAATATCGTCATTGTCATCGTTGTTATCGTCCTTATTATCCTCATAATTATCGTCGTTAATATCGTCGTTATTTTGTCATAATCATCGTCGTTAATGTCGTCGTTATTATCGTCATTATCTACGTTGTTATCGTCATAAATATCATCGTTAATATCGTCGTTATTATTGTCATTATCTTCTTTTTATCGTCGTTATTATCGTCGTTAATATCGTCGTTATTATCGTCGTTATTATCGTCGTTAATTACGTCGTTAATATCGTCATTATCATCGTTGTTATCGTCCTTATTATCCTCATAATTATCGTCGTTAATATCGTCGTTATTTTGTCATAAACATCGTCCTTAATATCGTCGTTATTATCGTCATTATCATCGTTGTTATCGTCCTTATCATCCTCATAATTATCGTCGTTAATATCGTCGTTATTTTGTCATAATCATCGTTGTTAATGTCGTCGTTATTATCGTCATTTTCTTCGTTGTTATCGTCCTCATTAATCCACATAATTATCGCTGTTAATGTCGTCGTAATTATCGTCATTATCATCGTTGTTATCGTCCTTATCATCCTCATAATTATCGTCGTTAATATCGTCGTTATTTTGTCATAATCATCGTCGTTAATGTCGTCGATATTATCGTCATTATCTTCGTTGTTATCGTCGTTATTATCGTCGTTAATATCGTCGTTATTATCGTCATTATCGTCGTTTTTATCATCATAATTATAGTCGTTATTATCGTCGTTAATATCGTCATTGTCATCGTTGTTATCGTCCTTATTATCCTCATAATTATCGTCGTTAATATCGTCGTTATTTTGTCATAATCATCGTCGTTAATGTCGTCGTTATTATCGGCATTATCTCCGTTGTTATCGTCATAAATATCATCGTTAATATCGTCGTTATTATTGTCATCATCTTCTTTTTATCGTCGTTAATATCGTCGTTAATATCGTCATTATAATCGTTGTTATCGTCCTTATTATCCTCATAATTATCGTCGTTATTATCGTCGTTAATATCGTCGTTAATATCGTCATTATCATCGTTGTTATCGTCCTTATTATCCTCATAATTATCGTCGTTAATATCGTCGTTATTTTGTCATAATCATCGTCGTTAATGTCGTCGTTATTATCGTCATTATCGTCCTTATTATCCTCATAATTATCGTCGTTAATATCGTCGTTATTTTGTCATAATCATCGTCGTTAATGTCGTCGATATTATCGTCATTATCACCGTTGTTATCGTCATAAATATCATCGTTAATATCGTAGTTATTATTGTCATTATTTTCTTTTTATCGTCGTTAATATCGTCGTTAATATCGTCATTATAATCGTTGTTATCGTCCTTATTAATCCACATAATTATCGCTGTTAATGTCGTCGTTATTATCGTCATTATCATCGTTGTTATCGTCCTTATCATCCTCATAATTATCGTCGTTAATATCGTCGTTATTTTGTCATAAGCATCGTCGTTAATGTCGTCGATATTATCGTCATTATCTTCGTTGTTATCGTCGTTATTATCTTCGTTAATATCGTCGTTATTATCGACATTATCGTCGTTTTTATCATCATAATTATAGTCGTTATTATCGTCGTTAATATCGTCATTGTCATCGTTGTTATCGTCCTTATTATCCTCATAATTATCGTCGTTAATATCGTCGTTAATGTCGTCGTTATTATCGTCATTATCTACGTTGTTATCGTCATAAATATCATCGTTAATATCGTCGTTATTATTGTCATTATCTTCTTTTTATCGTCGTTATTATCGTCGTTAATATCGTCGTTATTATCGTCGTTATTATCGTCGTTAATATCGTCGTTAATATCGTCATTATCATCGTTGTTATCGTCCTTATTATCCTCATAATTATCGTCGTTAATATCGTCGTTATTTTGTCATAATCATCGTCGTTAATGTCGTCGTTATTATCGTCATTATCTCCGTTGTTATCGTCATAAATATCATCGTTAATATCGTCGTTATTATTGTCATTATCTTCTTTTTATCGTCGTTAATATCGTCGTTAATATCGTCATTATAATCGTTGTTATCGTCCTTATTAATCCACATAATTATCGCTGTTAATGTCGTCGTTATTATCGTCATTATCATCGTTGTTATCGTCCTTATCATCCTCATAATTATCGTCGTTAATATCGTCGTTATTTTGTCATAATCATCGTCGTTAATGTCGTCGATATTATCGTCATTATGTTCGTTGTTATCGTCGTTATTATCGTCGTTAATATCGTCGTTATTATCGTCATTATCGTCGTTTTTATCATCATAATTATAGTCGTTATTATCGTCGTTAATATCGTCATTGTCATCGTTGTTATCGTCCTTATTATCCTCATAATTATCGTCGTTAATATCGTCGTTATTTTGTCATAATCATCGTCGTTAATGTCGTCGGTATTATCGTCATTATCTACGTTGTTATCGTCATAAATATCATCGTTAATATCGTCGTTATTATTGTCATTATCTTCTTTTTATCGTCGTTATTATCGTCGTTAATATCGTCGTTATTATCGTCGTTATTATCGTCGTTAATTACGTCGTTAATATCGTCATTATCATCGTTGTTATCGTCCTTATTATTTTCATAATTATCGTCGTTAATATCGTCGTTATTTTGTCATAAACATCGTCCTTAATATCGTCGTTATTATCGTCATTATCATCGTTGTTATCGTCCTTATCATCCTCATAATTATCGTCGTTAATATCGTCGTTATTTTGTCATAATCATCGTCGTTAATGTCCTCGTTATTATCGTCATTATCTACGTTGTTATCGTCATAAATATCATCGTTAATATCGTCGTTATTATTGTCATTATCTTCTTTTTATCGTCGTTATTATCGTCGTTAATATCGTCGTTATTATCGTCGTTATTATCGTCGTTAATATCGTCGTTATTATCGCCATTATCATCGTTGTTATCGTCCTTATTATCCTCATAATTATCGTCGTTAATATCGTCGTTATTTTGTCATAATCATCGTCGTTAATGTCGTCGTTAATATCGTCATTATCATCGTTGTTATCGTCCTTATTATCCTCATAATTATCGTCGTTAATATCGTCGTTATTTTGTCATAATCATCGTCGTTAATGTCGTCGTTATTATCGTCATTTTCTTCGTTGTTATCGTCCTTATTAATCCACATAATTATCGCTGTTAATGTCGTCGTAATTATCGTCATTATCATCCTCATAATTATCGTCGTTAATATCGTCCTTATTTTGTCATAATCATCGTCGTTAATGTCGTCGATATTATCGTCATTATCTTCGTTGTTATCGTCGTTATTATCGTCGTTAATATCGTCGTTATTATCGTCATTATCGTCGTTTTTATCATCATAATTATAGTCGTTATTATCGTCGTTAATATCGTCATTGTCATCGTTGTTATCGTCCTTATTATCCTCATAATTATCGTCGTTAATATCGTCGTTATTTTGTCATAATCATCGTCGTTAATGTCGTCGTTATTATCGTCATTATCTACGTTGTTATCTTCATAAATATCATCGTTAATATCGTCGTTATTATTGTCATTATCTTCTTTTTATCGTCGTTATTATCGTCGTTAATATCGTCGTTATTATCGTCGTTATTATCGTCGTTAATATCGTCGTTAATAACGTCATTATCATCGTTGTTATCGTCCTTATCATCCTCATAATTATTATCGTTAATATCGTCGTCATTTTGTCATAAACATCGTCGTTAATATCGTCGTTATTATCGTCATTATCATCGTTGTTATCGTCCTTATCATCCTCATAATTATCGTCATTAATATCGTCGTTATTTTGTCATAATCATCGTCGTTAATGTCGTCGTTATTATCGTCATTATCTACGTTGTTATCGTCATAAATATCATCGTTAATATCGTCGTTATTATTGTCATTATCTTCTTTTTATCGTCGTTAATATCGTCGTTATTATCGTCGTTATTATCGTCGTTAATATCGTCGTTAATATCGTCATTATCATCGTTGTTATCGTCCTTATTATCCTCATAATTATCGTCGTTAGTATCGTCGTTATTTTGTCATAATCATCGTCGTTAATGTCGTCGATATTATCGTCATTATCTTCGTTGTATCGTCGTTATTATCGTCGTTAATATCGTCGTTATTATCGTCATTATCGTCGTTTTTATCATCATAATTATAGTCGTTATTATCGTCGTTAATATCGTCATTGTCATCGTTGTTATCGTCCTTATTATCCTCATAATTATCGTCGTTAATATCGTCGCTATTTTGTCATAATCATCGTCGTTAATGTCGTCGTTATTATCGTCATTATCTACGTTGTTATCGTCATAAATATCATCGTTAATATCGTCGTTATTATTGTCATTATCTTCTTTTTATCGTCGTTATTATCGTCGTTGATATCGTCGTTATTATCGTCGTTATTATCGTCGTTAATATCGTCGTTAATATCGTCATTATCATCGTTGCTATCGTCCTTATTATCCTCATAATTATCGTCGTTAATGTCGTCGTTATTTTGTCATAATCATCGTCGTTAATGTCGTCGTTATTATCGTCATTATCTCCGTTGTTATCGTCATAAATATCATCGTTAATATCGTCGTTATTATTGTCATTATCTTCTTTTTATCGTCGTTAATATCGTCGTTAATATCGTCATTATAATCGTTGTTATCGTCCTTATTAATCCACATAATTATCGCTGTTATTGTCGTCGTTATTATCGTCATTATCATCGTTGTTATCGTCCTTATCATCCTCATAATTATCGTCGTTAATATCGTCGTTATTTTGTCATAATCATCGTCGTTAATGTCGTCGATATTATCGTCATTATCTACGTTGTTATCGTCGTTATTATCGTCGTTAATATCGTCGTTATTATCGTCATTATCGTCGTTTTTATCATCATAATTATAGTCGTTATTATCGTCGTTAATATCGTCATTGTCATCGTTGTTATCGTCCTTATCATCCTCATAATTATCGTCGTTAATATCGTCGTTATTTTGTCATAAACATCGTCGTTAATGTCGTCGTTATTATCGTCATTATCTACGTTGTTATCGTCATAAATATCATCGTTAATATCGTCGTTATTATTGTCATTATCTTCTTTTTATCGTCGTTATTATCGTCGTTAATATCGGCGTTATTATCGTCGTTATTATCGTCGTTAATATCGTCGTTAATATCGTCATTATCATCGTTGTTATCGTCCTTATAATCCTCATAATTATCGTCGTTAATATCGTCGTTATTTTGTCATAAACATCGTCCTTAATATCGTCGTTATTATCGTCATTATCATCGTTGTTATCGTCCTTATCATCCTCATAATTATCGTCGTTAATATCGTCGTTATTTTGTCATAATCATCGTTGTTAATGTCGTCGTTATTATCGTCATTTTCTTCGTTGTTATCGTCCTCATTAATCCACATAATTATCGCTGTTAATGTCGTCGTAATTATCGTCATTATCATCGTTGTTATCGTCCTTATCATCCTCATAATTATCGTCGTTAATATCGTCGTTATTTTGTCATAATCATCGTCGTTAATGTCGTCGATATTATCGTCATTATCTTCGTTGTTATCGTCGTTATTATCGTCGTTAATATCGTCGTTATTATCGTCATTATCGTCGTTTTTATCATCATAATTATAGTCGTTATTATCGTCGTTAATATCGTCATTGTCATCGTTGTTATCGTCCTTATTATCCTCATAATTATCGTCGTTAATATCGTCGTTATTTTGTCATAATCATCGTCGTTAATGTCGTCGTTATTATCGACATTATCTCCGTTGTTATCGTCATAAATATCATCGTTAATATCGTCGTTATTATTGTCATCATCTTCTTTTTATCGTCGTTAATATCGTCGTTAATATCGTCATTATAATCGTTGTTATCGTCCTTATTATCCTCATAATTATCGTCGTTATTATCGTCGTTAATATCGTCGTTAATATCGTCATTATCATCGTTGTTATCGTCCTTATTATCCTCATAATTATCGTCGTTAATATCGTCGTTATTTTGTCATAATCATCGTCGTTAATGTCGTCGTTATTATCGTCATTATCGTCCTTATTATCCTCATAATTATCGTCGTTAATATCGTCGTTATTTTGTCATAATCATCGTCGTTAATGTCGTCGATATTATCGTCATTATCACCGTTGTTATCGTCATAAATATCATCGTTAATATCGTAGTTATTATTGTCATTATTTTCTTTTTATCGTCGTTAATATCGTCGTTAATATCGTCATTATAATCGTTGTTATCGTCCTTATTAATCCACATAATTATCGCTGTTAATGTCGTCGTTATTATCGTCATTATCATCGTTGTTATCGTCCTTATCATCCTCATAATTATCGTCGTTAATATCGTCGTTATTTTGTCATAATCATCGTCGTTAATGTCGTCGATATTATCGTCATTATCTTCGTTGTTATCGTCGTTATTATCTTCGTTAATATCGTCGTTATTATCGACAGTATCGTCGTTTTTATCATCATAATTATAGTCGTTATTATCGTCGTTAATATCGTCATTGTCATCGTTGTTATCGTCCTTATTATCCTCATAATTATCGTCGTTAATATCGTCGTTAATGTCGTCGTTATTATCGTCATTATCTACGTTGTTATCGTCATAAATATCATCGTTAATATCGTCGTTATTATTGTCATTATCTTCTTTTTATCGTCGTTATTATCGTCGTTAATATCGTCGTTATTATCGTCGGTATTATCGTCGTTAATATCGTCGTTAATATCGTCATTATCATCGTTGTTATCGTCCTTATTATCCTCATAATTATCGTCGTTAATATCGTCGTTATTTTGTCATAATCATCGTCGTTAATGTCGTCGTTATTATCGTCATTATCTCCGTTGTTATCGTCATAAATATCATCGTTAATATCGTCGTTATTATTGTCATTATCTTCTTTTTATCGTCGTTAATATCGTCGTTAATATCGTCATTATAATCGTTGTTATCGTCCTTATTAATCCACATAATTATCGCTGTTAATGTCGTCGTTATTATCGTCATTATCATCGTTGTTATCGTCCTTATCATCCTCATAATTATCGTCGTTAATATCGTCGTTATTTTGTCATAATCATCGTCGTTAATGTCGTCGATATTATCGTCATTATGTTCGTTGTTATCGTCGTTATTATCGTCGTTAATATCGTCGTTATTATCGTCATTATCGTCGTTTTTATCATCATAATTATAGTCGTTATTATCGTCGTTAATATCGTCATTGTCATCGTTGTTATCGTCCTTATTATCCTCATAATTATCGTCGTTAATATCGTCGTTATTTTGTCATAATCATCGTCGTTAATGTCGTCGGTATTATCGTCATTATCTACGTTGTTATCGTCATAAATATCATCGTTAATATCGTCGTTATTATTGTCATTATCTTCTTTTTATCGTCGTTAATATCGTCGTTAATATCGTCATTATAATCGTTGTTATCGTCCTTATTAATCCACATAATTATCGCTGTTATTGTCGTCGTTATTATCGTCATTATCATCGTTGTTATCGTCCTTATCATCCTCATAATTATCCTCGTTAATATCGTCGTTATTTTGTCATAATCATCGTCGTTAATGTCGTCGATATTATCGTCATTATCTACGTTGTTATCGTCGTTATTATCGTCGTTAATATCGTCGTTATTATCGTCATTATCGTCGTTTTTATCATCATAATTATAGTCGTTATTATCGTCGTTAATATCGTCATTGTCATCGTTGTTATCGTCCTTATCATCCTCATAATTATCGTCGTTAATATCGTCGTTATTTTGTCATAAACATCGTCGTAAATGTCGTCGTTATTATCGTCATTATCTACGTTGTTATCGTCATAAATATCATCGTTAATATCGTCGTTATTATTGTCATTATCTTCTTTTTATCGTCGTTATTATCGTCGTTAATATCGGCGTTATTATCGTCGTTATTATCGTCGTTAATATCGTCGTTAATATCGTCATTATCATCGTTGTTATCGTCCTTATAATCCTCATAATTATCGTCGTTAATATCGTCGTTATTTTGTCATAATCATCGTCGTTAATGTCGTCGTTATTATCGTCATTATCATCGTTGTTATCGTCCTCATCATCCTCATAATTATCGTCGTTAATATCGTCGTTATTTTGTCATAATCATCGTCGTTAATGTCGTCGTTATTATCGTCATTATCTACGTTGTTATCGTCATAAATATCATCGTTAATATCGTCGTTATTATTGTCATTATCTTCTTTTTATCGTCGTTATTATCGCCTTTAATATCGTCGTTATTATCGTCGTTATTATCGTCGTTAATATCGTCGTTAATATCGTCATTATCATCGTTGTTATCGTCCTTATTATCCTCATAATTATCGTCGTTAATATCGTCGTTATTTTGTCATAATCATCGTCGTTAATGTCGTCGTTATTATCGTCATTATCTACGTTGTTATCGTCATAAATATCATCGTTAATATCGTCGTTATTATTGTCATTATCTTCTTTTTATCGTCGTTATTATCGTCGTTAATATCGTCGTTATTATCGTCGTTATTATCGTCGTTAATTACGTCGTTAATATCGTCATTATCATCGTTGTTATCGTCCTTATTATCCTCATAATTATCGTCGTTAATATCGTCGTTATTTTGTCATAAACATCGTCCTTAATATCGTCGTTATTATCGTCATTATCATCGTTGTTATCGTCCTTATCATCCTCATAATTATCGTCGTTAATATCGTCGTTATTTTGTCATAATCATCGTCGTTAATGTCCTCGTTATTATCGTCATTATCTACGTTGTTATCGTCATAAATATCATCGTTAATATCGTCGTTATTATTGTCATTATCTTCTTTTTATCGTCGTTATTATCGTCGTTAATATCGTCGTTATTATCGTCGTTATTATCGTCGTTAATATCGTCGTTATTATCGTCATTATCATCGTTGTTATCGTCCTTATCATCCTCATAATTATCGTCGTTAATATCGTCGTTATTTTGTCATAATCATCGTCGTTAATGTCGTCGTTATTATCGTCATTATCTACGTTGTTATCGTCATAAATATCATCGTTAATATCGTCGTTATTATTGTCATTATTTTTTTTTTATCGTCGTTAATATCGTCGTTATTATCGTCGTTATTATCGTCGTTAATATCGTCGTTAATATCGTCATTAACATCGTTGTTATCGTCCTTATTATCCTCATAATTATCGTCGTTAATATCGTCGTTATTTTGTCATAATCATCGTCGTTAATGTCGTCGTTATTATCGTCATTATCTCCGTTGTTATCGTCATAAATATCATCGTTAATATCGTCGTTATTATTGTCATTATCTTCTTTTTATCGTCGTTAATATCGTCGTTAATATCGTCATTATAATCGTTGTTATCGACCTTATTATCCTCATAATTATCGTCGTTATTATCGTCGTTAATATCGTCGTTAATATCGTCATTATCATCGTTGTTATCGTCCTTATTATCCTCATAATTATCGTCGTTAATATCGTCGTTATTTTGTCATAATCATCGTCGTTAATGTCGTCGTTATTATCGTCATTATCTTCGTTGTTATCGTCCTTATTATCCTCATAATTATCGTCGTTAATATCGTCGTTAATGTCGTCGATATTATCGTCATTATCTTCGTTGTTATCGTCGTTATTATCGTCGTTAATATCGTCGTTATTATCGTCATTATCGTCGTTTTTATCATCATAATTATAGTCGTTATTATCGTCGTTAATATCGTCATTGTCATCGTTGTTATCGTCCTTATTATCCTCATAATTATCGTCGTTAATATCGTCGTTATTTTGTCATAAACATCGTCGTTAATGTCGTCGTTATTATCGTCATTATCATCGTTGTTATCGTCCTTATCATCCTCATAATTATTATCGTTAATATCGTCGTCATTTTGTCATAAACATCGTCGTTAATATCGTCGTTATTATCGTCATTATCATCGTTGTTATCGTCCTTATCATCCTCATAATTATCGTCATTAATATCGTCGTTATTTTGTCATAATCATCGTCGTTAATGTCGTCGTTATTATCGTCATTATCTACGTTGTTATCGTCATAAATATCATCGTTAATATCGTCGTTATTATTGTCATTATCTTCTTTTTATCGTCGAAAATATCGTCGTTATTATCGTCGTTATTATCGTCGTTAATATCGTCGTTAATATCGTCATTATCATCGTTGTTATCGTCCTTATTATCCTCATAATTATCGTCGTTAGTATCGTCGTTATTTTGTCATAATCATCGTCGTTAATGTCGTCGATATTATCGTCATTATCTTCGTTGTATCGTCGTTATTATCGTCGTTAATATCGTCGTTATTATCGTCATTATCGTCGTTTTTATCATCATAATTATAGTCGTTATTATCGTCGTTAATATCGTCATTGTCATCGTTGTTATCGTCCTTATTATCCTCATAATTATCGTCGTTAATATCGTCGCTATTTTGTCATAATCATCGTCGTTAATGTCGTCGTTATTATCGTCATTATCTACGTTGTTATCGTCCTAAATATCATCGTTAATATCGTCGTTATTATTGTCATAATCTTCTTTTTATCGTCGTTATTATCGTCGTTGATATCGTCGTTATTATCGTCGTTATTATCGTCGTTAATATCGTCGTTAATATCGTCATTATCATCGTTGCTATCGTCCTTATTATCCTCATAATTATCGTCGTTAATGTCGTCGTTATTTTGTCATAATCATCGTCGTTAATGTCGTCGTTATTATCGTCATTATCTCCGTTGTTATCGTCATAAATATCATCGTTAATATCGTCGTTATTATTGTCATTATCTTCTTTTTATCGTCGTTAATATCGTCGTTAATATCGTCATTATAATCGTTGTTATCGTCCTTATTAATCCACATAATTATCGCTGTTATTGTCGTCGTTATTATCGTCATTATCATCGTTGTTATCGTCCTTATCATCCTCATAATTATCGTCGTTAATATCGTCGTTATTTTGTCATAATCATCGTCGTTAATGTCGTCGATATTATCGTCATTATCTACGTTGTTATCGTCGTTATTATCGTCGTTAATATCGTCGTTATTATCGTCATTATCGTCGTTTTTATCATCATAATTATAGTCGTTATTATCGTCGTTAATATCGTCATTGTCATCGTTGTTATCGTCCTTATCATCCTAATAATTATCGTCGTTAATATCGTCGTTATTTTGTCATAAACATCGTCGTTAATGTCGTCGTTATTATCGTCATTATCTACGTTGTTGTCGTCATAAATATCATCGTTAATATCGTCGTTATTATTGTCATTATCTTCTTTTTATCGTCGTTATTATCGTCGTTAATATCGGCGTTATTATCGTCGTTATTATCGTCGTTAATATCGTCGTTAATATCGTCATTATCATCGTTGTTATCGTCCTTATAATCCTCATAATTATCGTCGTTAATATCGTCGTTATTTTGTCATAAACATCGTCCTTAATATCGTCGTTATTATCGTCATTATCATCGTTGTTATCGTCCTTATCATCCTCATAATTATCGTCGTTAATATCGTCGTTATTTTGTCATAATCATCGTTGTTAATGTCGTCGTTATTATCGTCATTTTCTTCGTTGTTATCGTCCTCATTAATCCACATAATTATCGCTGTTAATGTCGTCGTAATTATCGTCATTATCATCGTTGTTATCGTCCTTATCATCCTCATAATTATCGTCGTTAATATCGTCGTTATTTTGTCATAATCATCGTCGTTAATGTCGTCGATATTATCGTCATTATCTTCGTTGTTATCGTCGTTATTATCGTCGTTAATATCGTCGTTATTATCGTCATTATCGTCGTTTTTATCATCATAATTATAGTCGTTATTATCGTCGTTAATATCGTCATTGTCATCGTTGTTATCGTCCTTATTATCCTCATAATTATCGTCGTTAATATCGTCGTTATTTTGTCATAATCATCGTCGTTAATGTCGTCGTTATTATCGTCATTATCTACGTTGTTATCGTCATAAATATCATCGTTAATATCGTCGTTATTATTGTCATTATCTTCTTTTTATCGTCGTTATTATCGTCGTTGATATCGTCGTTATTATCGTCGTTATTATCGTCGTTAATATCGTCGTTAATATCGTCATTAACATCGTTGTTATCGTCCTTATTATCCTCATAATTATCGTCGTTAATATCGTCGTTATTTTGTCATAATCATCGTCGTTAATGTCGTCGTTATTATCGTCATTATCTCCGTTGTTATCGTCATAAATATCATCGTTAATATCGTCGTTATTATTGTCATTATCTTCTTTTTATCGTCGTTAATATCGTCGTTAATATCGTCATTATAATCGTTGTTATCGTCCTTATTATCCTCATAATTATCGTCGTTATTATCGTCGTTAATATCGTCGTTAATATCGTCATTATCATCGTTGTTATCGTCCTTATTATCCTCATAATTATCGTCGTAAATATCGTCGTTATTTTGTCATAAACATCGTCGTTAATGTCGTCGTTATTATCGTCATTATATACGTTGTTATCGTCATAAATATCATCGTTAATATCGTCGTTATTATTGTCATTATCTTCTTTTTATCGTCGTTATTATCGTCGTTAATATCGTCGTTATTTTGTCATAATCATCGTCGTTAATGTCGTCGTTATTATCGTCATTATCTACGTTGTTATCGTCCTTATTATCCTCATAATTATCGTCGTTATTATCGTCGTTAATATCGTCGTTATTATCGTCATTATCATCGTTGTTATCGTCCTTATCATCCTCATAATTATCGTCGTTAATATCGTCGTTATTTTGTCATAATCATCGTCGTTAATGTCCTCGTTATTATCGTCATTATCTACGTTGTTATCGTCATAAATATCATCGTTAATATCGTCGTTATTATTGTCATTATCTTCTTTTTATCGTCGTTATTATCGTCGTTAATATCGTCGTTATTATCGTCGTTATTATCGTCGTTAATATCGTCGTTATTATCGTCATTATCATCGTTGTTATCGTCCTTATCATCCTCATAATTATCGTCGTTAATATCGTCGTTATTTTGTCATAATCATCGTCGTTAATGTCGTCGTTATTATCGTCATTATCTACGTTGTTATCGTCATAAATATCATCGTTTATATCGTCGTTATTATTGTCATTATTTTTTTTTTATCGTCGTTAATATCGTCGTTATTATCGTCGTTATTATCGTCGTTAATATCGTCGTTATTATCGTCATTATCATCGTTGTTATCGTCCTTATCATCCTCATAATTATCGTCGTTAATATCGTCGTTATTTTGTCATAATCATCGTCGTTAATGTCGTCGATATTATCGTCATTATCTTCGTTGTTATCGTCGTTATTATCGTCGTTAATATCGTCGTTATTATCGTCATTATCGTCGTTTTTATCATCATAATTATAGTCGTTATTATCGTCGTTAATATCGTCATTGTCATCGTTGTTATCGTCCTTATTATCCTCATAATTATCGTCGTTAATATCGTCGTTATTTTGTCATAATCATCGTCGTTAATGTCGTCGTTATTATCGACATTATCTCCGTTGTTATCGTCATAAATATCATCGTTAATATCGTCGTTATTATTGTCATCATCTTCTTTTTATCGTCGTTAATATCGTCGTTAATATCGTCATTATAATCGTTGTTATCGTCCTTATTATCCTCATAATTATCGTCGTTATTATCGTCGTTAATATCGTCGTTAATATCGTCATTATCATCGTTGTTATCGTCCTTATTATCCTCATAATTATCGTCGTTAATATCGTCGTTATTTTGTCATAATCATCGTCGTTAATGTCGTCGTTATTATCGTCATTATCGTCCTTATTATCCTCATAATTATCGTCGTTAATATCGTCGTTATTTTGTCATAATCATCGTCGTTAATGTCGTCGATATTATCGTCATTATCACCGTTGTTATCGTCATAAATATCATCGTTAATATCGTAGTTATTATTGTCATTATTTTCTTTTTATCGTCGTTAATATCGTCGTTAATATCGTCATTATAATCGTTGTTATCGTCCTTATTAATCCACATAATTATCGCTGTTAATGTCGTCGTTATTATCGTCATTATCATCGTTGTTATCGTCCTTATCATCCTCATAATTATCGTCGTTAATATCGTCGTTATTTTGTCATAATCATCGTCGTTAATGTCGTCGATATTATCGTCATTATCTTCGTTGTTATCGTCGTTATTATCTTCGTTAATATCGTCGTTATTATCGACATTATCGTCGTTTTTATCATCATAATTATAGTCGTTATTATCGTCGTTAATATCGTCATTGTCATCGTTGTTATCGTCCTTATTATCCTCATAATTATCGTCGTTAATATCGTCGTTAATGTCGTCGTTATTATCGTCATTATCTACGTTGTTATCGTCATAAATATCATCGTTAATATCGTCGTTATTATTGTCATTATCTTCTTTTTATCGTCGTTATTATCGTCGTTAATATCGTCGTTATTATCGTCGTTATTATCGTCGTTAATATCGTCGTTAATATCGTCATTATCATCGTTGTTATCGTCCTTATTATCCTCATAATTATCGTCGTTAATATCGTCGTTATTTTGTCATAATCATCGTCGTTAATGTCGTCGTTATTATCGTCATTATCTCCGTTGTTATCGTCATAAATATCATCGTTAATATCGTCGTTATTATTGTCATTATCTTCTTTTTATCGTCGTTAATATCGTCGTTAATATCGTCATTATAATCGTTGTTATCGTCCTTATTAATCCACATAATTATCGCTGTTAATGTCGTCGTTATTATCGTCATTATCATCGTTGTTATCGTCCTTATCATCCTCATAATTATCGTCGTTAATATCGTCGTTATTTTGTCATAATCATCGTCGTTAATGTCGTCGATATTATCGTCATTATGTTCGTTGTTATCGTCGTTATTATCGTCGTTAATATCGTCGTTATTATCGTCATTATCGTCGTTTTTATCATCATAATTATAGTCGTTATTATCGTCGTTAATATCGTCATTGTCATCGTTGTTATCGTCCTTATTATCCTCATAATTATCGTCGTTAATATCGTCGTTATTTTGTCATAATCATCGTCGTTAATGTCGTCGGTATTATCGTCATTATCTACGTTGTTATCGTCATAAATATCATCGTTAATATCGTCGTTATTATTGTCATTATCTTCTTTTTATCGTCGTTAATATCGTCGTTAATATCGTCATTATAATCGTTGTTATCGTCCTTATTAATCCACATAATTATCGCTGTTATTGTCGTCGTTATTATCGTCATTATCATCGTTGTTATCGTCCTTATCATCCTCATAATTATCGTCGTTAATATCGTCGTTATTTTGTCATAATCATCGTCGTTAATGTCGTCGATATTATCGTCATTATCTACGTTGTTATCGTCGTTATTATCGTCGTTAATATCGTCGTTATTATCGTCATTATCGTCGTTTTTATCATCATAATTATAGTCGTTATTATCGTCGTTAATATCGTCATTGTCATCGTTGTTATCGTCCTTATCATCCTCATAATTATCGTCGTTAATATCGTCGTTATTTTGTCATAAACATCGTCGTTAATGTCGTCGTTATTATCGTCATTATCTACGTTGTTATCGTCATAAATATCATCGTTAATATCGTCGTTATTATTGTCATTATCTTCTTTTTATCGTCGTTATTATCGTCGTTAATATCGGCGTTATTATCGTCGTTATTATCGTCGTTAATATCGTCGTTAATATCGTCATTATCATCGTTGTTATCGTCCTTATAATCCTCATAATTATCGTCGTTAATATCGTCGTTATTTTGTCATAATCATCGTCGTTAATGTCGTCGTTATTATCGTCATTATCATCGTTGTTATCGTCCTCATCATCCTCATAATTATCGTCGTTAATATCGTCGTTATTTTGTCATAATCATCGTCGTTAATGTCGTCGTTATTATCGTCATTATCTACGTTGTTATCGTCATAAATATCATCGTTAATATCGTCGTTATTATTGTCATTATCTTCTTTTTATCGTCGTTATTATCGCCTTTAATATCGTCGTTATTATCGTCGTTATTATCGTCGTTAATATCGTCGTTAATATCGTCATTATCATCGTTGTTATCGTCCTTATTATCCTCATAATTATCGTCGTTAATATCGTCGTTATTTTGTCATAATCATCGTCGTTAATGTCGTCGTTATTATCGTCATTATCTACGTTGTTATCGTCATAAATATCATCGTTAATATCGTCGTTATTATTGTCATTATCTTCTTTTTATCGTCGTTATTATCGTCGTTAATATCGTCGTTATTATCGTCGTTATTATCGTCGTTAATTACGTCGTTAATATCGTCATTATCATCGTTGTTATCGTCCTTATTATCCTCATAATTATCGTCGTTAATATCGTCGTTATTTTGTCATAAACATCGTCCTTAATATCGTCGTTATTATCGTCATTATCATCGTTGTTATCGTCCTTATCATCCTCATAATTATCGTCGTTAATATCGTCGTTATTTTGTCATAATCATCGTCGTTAATGTCCTCGTTATTATCGTCATTATCTACGTTGTTATCGTCATAAATATCATCGTTAATATCGTCGTTATTATTGTCATTATCTTCTTTTTATCGTCGTTATTATCGTCGTTAATATCGTCGTTATTATCGTCGTTATTATCGTCGTTAATATCGTCGTTATTATCGTCATTATCATCGTTGTTATCGTCCTTATCATCCTCATAATTATCGTCGTTAATATCGTCGTTATTTTGTCATAATCATCGTCGTTAATGTCGTCGTTATTATCGTCATTATCTACGTTGTTATCGTCATAAATATCATCGTTAATATCGTCGTTATTATTGTCATTATTTTTTTTTTATCGTCGTTAATATCGTCGTTATTATCGTCGTTATTATCGTCGTTAATATCGTCGTTAATATCGTCATTATCATCGTTGTTATCGTCCTTATTATCCTCATAATTATCGTCGTTAATATCGTCGTTATTTTGTCATAATCATCGTCGTTAATGTCGTCGATATTATCGTCATTATCTTCGTTGTTATCGTCGTTATTATCGTCGTTAATATCGTCGTTATTATCGTCATTATCGTCGTTTTTATCATCATAATTATAGTCGTTATTATCGTCGTTAATATCGTCATTGTCATCGTTGTTATCGTCCTTATTATCCTCATAATTATCGTCGTTAATATCGTCGTTATTTTGTCATAATCATCGTCGTTAATGTCGTCGTTATTATCGTCATTATCTCCGTTGTTATCGTCATAAATATCATCGTTAATATCGTCGTTATTATTGTCATTATCTTCTTTTTATCGTCGTTAATATCGTCGTTAATGTCGTCATTATAATCGTTGTTATCGACCTTATTATCCTCATAATTATCGTCGTTATTATCGTCGTTAATATCGTCGTTAATATCGTCATTATCATCGTTGTTATCGTCCTTATTATCCTCATAATTATCGTCGTTAATATCGTCGTTATTTTGTCATAATCATCGTCGTTAATGTCGTCGTTATTATCGTCATTATCTTCGTTGTTATCGTCCTTATTATCCTCATAATTATCGTCGTTAATATCGTCGTTAATGTCGTCGATATTATCGTCATTATCTTCGTTGTTATCGTCGTTATTATCGTCGTTAATATCGTCGTTATTATCGTCATTATCGTCGTTTTTATCATCATAATTATAGTCGTTATTATCGTCGTTAATATCGTCATTGTCATCGTTGTTATCGTCCTTATTATCCTCATAATTATCGTCGTTAATATCGTCGTTATTTTGTCATAAACATCGTCGTTAATGTCGTCGTTATTATCGTCATTATCATCGTTGTTATCGTCCTTATCATCCTCATAATTATTATCGTTAATATCGTCGTCATTTTGTCATAAACATCGTCGTTAATATCGTCGTTATTATCGTCATTATCATCGTTGTTATCGTCCTTATCATCCTCATAATTATCGTCATTAATATCGTCGTTATTTTGTCATAATCATCGTCGTTAATGTCGTCGTTATTATCGTCATTATCTACGTTGTTATCGTCATAAATATCATCGTTAATATCGTCGTTATTATTGTCATTATCTTCTTTTTATCGTCGAAAATATCGTCGTTATTATCGTCGTTATTATCGTCGTTAATATCGTCGTTAATATCGTCATTATCATCGTTGTTATCGTCCTTATTATCCTCATAATTATCGTCGTTAGTATCGTCGTTATTTTGTCATAATCATCGTCGTTAATGTCGTCGATATTATCGTCATTATCTTCGTTGTATCGTCGTTATTATCGTCGTTAATATCGTCGTTATTATCGTCATTATCGTCGTTTTTATCATCATAATTATAGTCGTTATTATCGTCGTTAATATCGTCATTGTCATCGTTGTTATCGTCCTTATTATCCTCATAATTATCGTCGTTAATATCGTCGCTATTTTGTCATAATCATCGTCGTTAATGTCGTCGTTATTATCGTCATTATCTACGTTGTTATCGTCATAAATATCATCGTTAATATCGTCGTTATTATTGTCATTATCTTCTTTTTATCGTCGTTATTATCGTCGTTGATATCGTCGTTATTATCGTCGTTATTATCGTCGTTAATATCGTCGTTAATATCGTCATTATCATCGTTGCTATCGTCCTTATTATCCTCATAATTATCGTCGTTAATGTCGTCGTTATTTTGTCATAGTCATCGTCGTTAATGTCGTCGTTATTATCGTCATTATCTCCGTTGTTATCGTCATAAATATCATCGTTAATATCGTCGTTATTATTGTCATTATCTTCTTTTAATCGTCGTTAATATCGTCGTTAATATCGTCATTATAATCGTTGTTATCGTCCTTATTAATCCACATAATTATCGCTGTTATTGTCGTCGTTATTATCGTCATTATCATCGTTGTTATCGTCCTTATCATCCTCATAATTATCGTCGTTAATATCGTCGTTATTTTGTCATAATCATCGTCGTTAATGTCGTCGATATTATCGTCATTATCTACGTTGTTATCGTCGTTATTATCGTCGTTAATATCGTCGTTATTATCGTCATTATCGTCGTTTTTATCATCATAATTATAGTCGTTATTATCGTCGTTAATATCGTCATTGTCATCGTTGTTATCGTCCTTATCATCCTCATAATTATCGTCGTTAATATCGTCGTTATTTTGTCATAAACATCGTCGTTAATGTCGTCGTTATTATCGTCATTATCTACGTTGTTATCGTCATAAATATCATCGTTAATATCGTCGTTATTATTGTCATTATCTTCTTTTTATCGTCGTTATTATCGTCGTTAATATCGGCGTTATTATCGTAGTTATTATCGTCGTTAATATCGTCGTTAATATCGTCATTATCATCGTTGTTATCGTCCTTATAATCCTCATAATTATCGTCGTTAATATCGTCGTTATTTTGTCATAAACATCGTCCTTAATATCGTCGTTATTATCGTCATTATCATCGTTGTTATCGTCCTTATCATCCTCATAATTATCGTCGTTAATATCGTCGTTATTTTGTCATAATCATCGTTGTTAATGTCGTCGTTATTATCGTCATTTTCTTCGTTGTTATCGTCCTCATTAATCCACATAATTATCGCTGTTAATGTCGTCGTAATTATCGTCATTATCATCGTTGTTATCGTCCTTATCATCCTCATAATTATCGTCGTTAATATCGTCGTTATTTTGTCATAATCATCGTCGTTAATGTCGTCGATATTATCGTCATTATCTTCGTTGTTATCGTCGTTATTATCGTCGTTAATATCGTCGTTATTATCGTCATTATCGTCGTTTTTATCATCATAATTATAGTCGTTATTATCGTCGTTAATATCGTCATTGTCATCGTTGTTATCGTCCTTATTATCCTCATAATTATCGTCGTTAATATCGTCGTTATTTTGTCATAATCATCGTCGTTAATGTCGTCGTTATTATCGTCATTATCTACGTTGTTATCGTCATAAATATCATCGTTAATATCGTCGTTATTATTGTCATTATCTTCTTTTTATCGTCGTTATTATCGTCGTTGATATCGTCGTTATTATCGTCGTTATTATCGTCGTTAATATCGTCGTTAATATCGTCATTAACATCGTTGTTATCGTCCTTATTATCCTCATAATTATCGTCGTTAATATCGTCGTTATTTTGTCATAATCATCGTCGTTAATGTCGTCGTTATTATCGTCATTATCTCCGTTGTTATCGTCATAAATATCATCGTTAATATCGTCGTTATTATTGTCATTATCTTCTTTTTATCGTCGTTAATATCGTCGTTAATATCGTCATTATAATCGTTGTTATCGTCCTTATTATCCTCATAATTATCGTCGTTATTATCGTCGTTAATATCGTCGTTAATATCGTCATTATCATCGTTGTTATCGTCCTTATTATCCTCATAATTATAGTCGTAAATATCGTCGTTATTTTGTCATAAACATCGTCGTTAATGTCGTCGTTATTATCGTCATTATATACGTTGTTATCGTCATAAATATCATCGTTAATATCGTCGTTATTATTGTCATTATCTTCTTTTTATCGTCGTTATTATCGTCGTTAATATCGTCGTTATTTTGTCATAATCATCGTCGTTAATGTCGTCGTTATTATCGTCATTATCTACGTTGTTATCGTCCTTATTATCCTCATAATTATCGTCGTTATTATCGTCGTTAATATCGTCGTTAATATCGTCATTATCATCGTTGTTATCGTCCTTATTATCCTCATAATTATCGTCGTTAATATCGTCGTTATTTTGTCATAATCATCGTCGTTAATGTCGTCGTTATTATCGTCATTATCGTCGTTTTTATCATCATAATTATAGTCGTTATTATCGTCGTTAATATCGTCATTGTCATCGTTGTTATCGTCCTTATTATCCTCATAATTATCGTCGTTAATATCGTCGTTATTTTGTCATAATCATCGTCGTTAATGTCGTCGTTATTATCGTCATTATCTACGTTGTTATCGTCATAAATATCATCGTTAATATCGTCGTTATTATTGTCATTATCTTCTTTTTATCGTCGTTATTATCGTCGTTAATATCGTCGTTATTATCGTCGTTATTATCGTCGTTAATATCGTCGTTAATATCGTCATTATCATCGTTGTTATCGTCCTTATAAAACCACATAATTATCGCTGTTAATGTCGTCGTAATTATCGTCATTATCATCGTTGATATCGTCCTTATCATCCTCCTAATTATCGTCGTTAATATCGTCGTTATTTTGTCATAATCATCGTCGTTAATGTCGTCGTTATTATCGTCATTATCTACGTTGTTATCGTCATAAATATCATCGTTAATATCGTCGTTATTATTGTCATTATCTTCATTTTATCGTCGTTATTATCGTCGTTAATATCGTCGTTATTATCGTCGTTATTATCGTCGTTAATATCGTCGTTATTATCGTCATTATCGTCGTTTTTATCATCATAATTATAGTCGTTATTATCGTCGTTAATATCGTCATTGTCATCGCTGTTATCGTCCTTATTATCCTCATAATTATCGTCGTTAATATCGTCGTTATTTTGTCATAATCATCGTCGTTAATGTCGTCGTTATTATCGTCATTATCTACGTTGTTATCGTCATAAATATCATCGTTAATATCTTCGTTATTTTGTCATTATCTTCTTTTTATCGTCGTTATTATCGTCGTTAATATCGTCGTTATTATCGTCGTTATTATCGTCGTTAATATCGTCGTTAATATCGTCATTATCATCGTTGTTATCGTCGTTATTATCGTCGTTAATATCGTCGTTATTATCGTCATTATCGTCGTTTTTATCATCATAATTATAGTCGTTATTATCGTCGTTAATATCGTCATTGTCATCGTTGTTATCGTCCTTATTATCCTCATAATTATCGTCGTTAATATCGTCGTTATTTTGTCATAATCATCGTCGTTAATGTCGTCGTTATTATCGTCATTATCTACGTTTTTATCGTCATAAATATCATCGTTAATATCGTCGTTATTATTGTCATTATCTTCTTTTTATCGTCGTTATTATCGTCGTTAATATCGTCGTTATTTTGTCATAAACATCGTCGTTAATGTCGTCGTTATTATCGTCATTATCATCGTTGTTATCGTCCTTATCATCCTCATAATTATCGTCGTTAATATCGTCGTTATTTTGTCATAATCATCGTCGTTAATGTCCTCGTTATTATCGTCATTATCTACGTTGTTATCGTCATAAATATCATCGTTAATATCGTCGTTATTATTGTCATTATCTTCTTTTTATCGTCGTTATTATCGTCGTTAATATCGTCGTTATTATCGTCGTTATTATGGTCGTTAATATCGTCGTTATTATCGTCATTATCATCGTTGTTATCGTCCTTATCATCCTCATAATTATCGTCGTTAATATCGTCGTTATTTTGTCATAATCATCGTCGTTAATGTCGTCGTTATTATCGTCATTATCTACGTTGTTATCGTCATAAATATCATCGTTAATATCGTCGTTATTTTGTCATTATCTTCTTTTTATCGTCGTTATTATCGTCGTTAATATCGTCGTTATTATCGTCGTTATTATCGTCGTTAATATCGTCGTTAATATCGTCATTATCATCGTTGTTATCGTCGTTATTATCGTCGTTAATATCGTCGTTATTATCGTCATTATCGTCGTTTTTATCATCATAATTATAGTCGTTATTATCGTCGTTAATATCGTCATTGTCATCGTTGTTATCGTCCTTATTATCCTCATAATTATCGTCGTTAATATCGTCGTTATTTTGTCATAATCATCGTCGTTAATGTCGTCGATATTATCGTCATTATCTACGTTGTTATCGTCATTAATATCATCGTTAATATCGTCGTTATTATTGTCATTATCTTCTTTTTATCGTCGTTATTATCGTCGTTAATATCGTCGTTATTATCGTCGTTATTATCGTCGTTAATATCGTCGTTAATATCGTCATTTTCATCGTTGTTATCGTCCTTATTATCCTCATAATTATCGTCGTTAATATCGTCGTTATTTTGTCATAATCATCGTCGTTAATGTCGTCGTTATTTTCGTCATTATCTCCGTTGTTATCGTCATTAATATCATCGTTAATATCGTCGTTATTATTGTCATTATCTTCTTTTTATCGTCGTTAATATCGTCGTTAATATCGTCATTATAATCGTTGTTATCGTCCTTATCATCCTCATATTTATCGTCGTTAATATCGTCGTTATTTTGTCATAATCATCGTCGTTAATGTCGTCGTTATTATCGTCATTATCTCCGTTGTTATCGTCATAAATATCATCGTTAATATCGTCGTTATTATTGTCATTATCTTCTTTTTATCGTCGTTAATATCGTCGTTAATATCGTCATTATAATCGTTGTTATCGTCCTTATTATCCTCATAATTATCGTCGTTATTATCGTCGTTAATATCGTCGTTAATATCGTCATTATCATCGTTGTTATCGTCCTTATTATCCTCATAATTATCGTCGTTAATATCGTCGTTAATGTCGTCGATATTATCGTCATTATCTTCGTTGTTATCGTCGTTATTATCGTCGTTAATATCGTCGTTATTATCGTCATTATCGTCGTTTTTATCATCATAATTATAGTCGTTATTATCGTCGTTAATATCGTCATTGTCATCGTTGTTATCGTCCTTATTATCCTCATAATTATCGTCGTAAATATCGTCGTTATTTTGTCATAAACATCGTCGTTAATGTCGTCGTTATTATCGTCATTATATACGTTGTTATCGTCATAAATATCATCGTTAATATCGTCGTTATTATTGTCATTATCTTCTTTTTATCGTCGTTATTATCGTCGTTAATATCGTCGTTATTTTGTCATAATCATCGTCGTTAATGTCGTCGTTATTATCGTCATTATCTACGTTGTTATCGTCCTTATTATCCTCATAATTATCGTCGTTATTATCGTCGTTAATATCGTCGTTAATATCGTCATTATCATCGTTGTTATCGTCCTTATTATCCTCATAATTATCGTCGTTAATATCGTCGTTATTTTGTCATAATCATCGTCGTTAATGTCGTCGTTATTATCGTCATTATCGTCGTTTTTATCATCATCATTATAGTCGTTATTATCGTCGTTAATATCGTCATTGTCATCGTTGTTATCGTCCTTATTATCCTCATAATTATCGTCGTTAATATCGTCGTTATTTTGTCATAATCATCGTCGTTAATGTCGTCGTTATTATCGTCATTATCTACGTTGTTATCGTCATAAATATCATCGTTAATATCGTCGTTATTATTGTCATTATCTTCTTTTTATCGTCGTTATTATCGTCGTTAATATCGTCGTTATTATCGTCGTTATTATCGTCGTTAATATCGTCGTTAATATCGTCATTATCATCGTTGTTATCGTCCTTATTATCCTCATAATTATCGTCGTTAATATCGTCGTTATTTTGTCATAATCATCGTCGTTAATGTCGTCGTTATTATCGTCATTTTCTTCGTTGTTATCGTCCTTATAAATCCACATAATTATCGCTGTTAATGTCGTCGTAATTATAGTCATTATCATCGTTGTTATCGTCCTTATCATCCTCATAATTATCGTCGTTAATATCGTCGTTATTTTGTCATAATCATCGTCGTTAATGTCGTCGTTATTATCGTCATTATCTACGTTGTTATCGTCATAAATATCATCGTTAATATCGTCGTTATTATTGTCATTATCTTCATTTTATCGTCGTTATTATCGTCGTTAATATCGTCGTTATTATCGTCGTTATTATCGTCGTTAATATCGTCGTTATTATCGTCATTATCGTCGTTTTTATCATCATAATTATAGTCGTTATTATCGTCGTTAATATCGTCATTGTCATCGTTGTTATCGTCCTTATTATCCTCATAATTATCGTCGTTAATATCGTCGTTATTTTGTCATAATCATCGTCGTTAATGTCGTCGTTATTATCGTCATTATCTACGTTGTTATCGTCATAAATATCATCGCTAATATCGTCGTTATTTTGTCATTATCTTCTTTTTATCGTCGTTATTATCGTCGTTAATATCGTCGTTATTATCGTCGTTATTATCGTCGTTAATATCGTCGTTAATATCGTCATTATCATCGTTGTTATCGTCGTTATTATCGTCGTTAATATCGTCGTTATTATCGTCATTATCGTCGTTTTTATCATCATAATTATAGTCGTTATTATCGTCGTTAATATCGTCATTGTCATCGTTGTTATCGTCCTTATTATCCTCATAATTATCGTCGTTAATATCGTCGTTATTTTGTCATAATCATCGTCGTTAATGTCGTCGTTATTATCGTCATTATCTACGTTGTTATCGTCATAAATATCATCGTTAATATCGTCGTTATTATTGTCATTATCTTCTTTTTATCGTCGTTATTATCGTCGTTAATATCGTCGTTATTTTGTCATAAACATCGTCGTTAATGTCGTCGTTATTATCGTCATTATCATCGTTGTTATCGTCCTTATCATCCTCATAATTATCGTCGTTAATATCGTCGTTATTTTGTCATAATCATCGTCGTTAATGTCCTCGTTATTATCGTCATTATCTACGTTGTTATCGTCATAAATATCATCGTTAATATCGTCGTTATTATTGTCATTATCTTCTTTTTATCGTCGTTATTATCGTCGTTAATATCGTCGTTATTATCGTCGTTATTATGGTCGTTAATATCGTCGTTATTATCGTCATTATCATCGTTGTTATCGTCCTTATCATCCTCATAATTATCGTCGTTAATATCGTCGTTATTTTGTCATAATCATCGTCGTTAATGTCGTCGTTATTATCGTCATTATCTACGTTGTTATCGTCATAAATATCATCGTTAATATCGTCGTTATTTTGTCATTATCTTCTTTTTATCGTCGTTATTATCGTCGTTAATATCGTCGTTATTATCGTCGTTATTATCGTCGTTAATATCGTCGTTAATATCGTCATTATCATCGTTGTTATCGTCGTTATTATCGTCGTTAATATCGTCGTTATTATCGTCATTATCGTCGTTTTTATCATCATAATTATAGTCGTTATTATCGTCGTTAATATCGTCATTGTCATCGTTGTTATCGTCCTTATTATCCTCATAATTATCGTCGTTAATATCGTCGTTATTTTGTCATAATCATCGTCGTTAATGTCGTCGATATTATCGTCATTATCTACGTTGTTATCGTCATTAATATCATCGTTAATATCGTCGTTATTATTGTCATTATCTTCTTTTTATCGTCGTTATTATCGTCGTTAATATCGTCGTTATTATCGTCGTTATTATCGTCGTTAATATCGTCGTTAATATCGTCATTTTCATCGTTGTTATCGTCCTTATTATCCTCATAATTATCGTCGTTAATATCGTCGTTATTTTGTCATAATCATCGTCGTTAATGTCGTCGTTATTTTCGTCATTATCTCCGTTGTTATCGTCATTAATATCATCGTTAATATCGTCGTTATTATTGTCATTATCTTCTTTTTATCGTCGTTAATATCGTCGTTAATATCGTCATTATAATCGTTGTTATCGTCCTTATCATCCTCATATTTATCGTCGTTAATATCGTCGTTATTTTGTCATAATCATCGTCGTTAATGTCGTCGTTATTATCGTCATTATCTCCGTTGTTATCGTCATAAATATCATCGTTAATATCGTCGTTATTATTGTCATTATCTTCTTTTTATCGTCGTTAATATCGTCGTTAATATCGTCATTATAATCGTTGTTATCGTCCTTATTATCCTCATAATTATCGTCGTTATTATCGTCGTTAATATCGTCGTTAATATCGTCATTATCATCGTTGTTATCGTCCTTATTATCCTCATAATTATCGTCGTTAATATCGTCGTTAATGTCGTCGATATTATCGTCATTATCTTCGTTGTTATCGTCGTTATTATCGTCGTTAATATCGTCGTTATTATCGTCATTATCGTCGTTTTTATCATCATAATTATAGTCGTTATTATCGTCGTTAATATCGTCATTGTCATCGTTGTTATCGTCCTTATTATCCTCATAATTATCGTCGTAAATATCGTCGTTATTTTGTCATAAACATCGTCGTTAATGTCGTCGTTATTATCGTCATTATATACGTTGTTATCGTCATAAATATCATCGTTAATATCGTCGTTATTATTGTCATTATCTTCTTTTTATCGTCGTTATTATCGTCGTTAATATCGTCGTTATTTTGTCATAATCATCGTCGTTAATGTCGTCGTTATTATCGTCATTATCATCGTTGTTATCGTCCTTATTATCCTCATAATTATCGTCGTTATTATCGTCGTTAATATCGTCGTTAATATCGTCATTATCATCGTTGTTATCGTCCTTATTATCCTCATAATTATCGTCGTTAATATCGTCGTTATTTTGTCATAATCATCGTCGTTAATGTCGTCGTTATTATCGTCATTATTATAGTCGTTATTATCGTCGTTAATATCGTCATTGTCATCGTTGTTATCGTCCTTATTATCCTCATAATTATCGTCGTTAATATCGTCGTTATTTTGTCATAATCATCGTCGTTAATGTCGTCGTTATTATCGTCATTATCTACGTTGTTATCGTCATAAATATCATCGTTAATATCGTCGTTATTATTGTCATTATCTTCTTTTTATCGTCGTTATTATCGTCGTTAATATCGTCGTTATTATCGTCGTTATTATCGTCGTTAATATCGTCGTTAATATCGTCATTATCATCGTTGTTATCGTCCTTATTATCCTCATAATTATCGTCGTTAATATCGTCGTTATTTTGTCATAATCATCGTCGTTAATGTCGTCGTTATTATCGTCATTTTCTTCGTTGTTATCGTCCTTATAAATCCACATAATTATCGCTGTTAATGTCGTCGTAATTATAGTCATTATCATCGTTGTTATCGTCCTTATCATCCTCATAATTATCGTCGTTAATATCGTCGTTATTTTGTCATAATCATCGTCGTTAATGTCGTCGTTATTATCGTCATTATCTACGTTGTTATCGTCATAAATATCATCGTTAATATCGTCGTTATTATTGTCATTATCTTCATTTTATCGTCGTTATTATCGTCGTTAATATCGTCGTTATTATCGTCGTTATTATCGTCGTTAATATCGTCGTTATTATCGTCATTATCGTCGTTTTTATCATCATAATTATAGTCGTTATTATCGTCGTTAATATCGTCATTGTCATCGTTGTTATCGTCCTTATTATCCTCATAATTATCGTCGTTAATATCGTCGTTATTTTGTCATAATCATCGTCGTTAATGTCGTCGTTATTATCGTCATTATCTACGTTGTTATCGTCATAAATATCATCGCTAATATCGTCGTTATTTTGTCATTATCTTCTTTTTATCGTCGTTATTATCGTCGTTAATATCGTCGTTATTATCGTCGTTATTATCGTCGTTAATATCGTCGTTAATATCGTCATTATCATCGTTGTTATCGTCGTTATTATCGTCGTTAATATCGTCGTTATTATCGTCATTATCGTCGTTTTTATCATCATAATTATAGTCGTTATTATCGTCGTTAATATCGTCATTGTCATCGTTGTTATCGTCCTTATTATCCTCATAATTATCGTCGTTAATATCGTCGTTATTTTGTCATAATCATCGTCGTTAATGTCGTCGTTATTATCGTCATTATCTACGTTGTTATCGTCATAAATATCATCGTTAATATCGTCGTTATTATTGTCATTATCTTCTTTTTATCGTCGTTATTATCGTCGTTAATATCGTCGTTATTTTGTCATAAACATCGTCGTTAATGTCGTCGTTATTATCGTCATTATCATCGTTGTTATCGTCCTTATCATCCTCATAATTATCGTCGTTAATATCGTCGTTATTTTGTCATAATCATCGTCGTTAATGTCCTCGTTATTATCGTCATTATCTACGTTGTTATCGTCATAAATATCATCGTTAATATCGTCGTTATTATTGTCATTATCTTCTTTTTATCGTCGTTATTATCGTCGTTAATATCGTCGTTATTATCGTCGTTATTATCGTCGTTAATATCGTCGTTATTATCGTCATTATCATCGTTGTTATCGTTCTTATCATCCTCATAATTATCGTCGTTAATATCGTCGTTATTTTGTCATAATCATCGTCGTTAATGTCGTCGTTATTATCGTCATTATCTACGTTGTTATCGTCATAAATATCATCGTTAATATCGTCGTTATTTTGTCATTATCTTCTTTTTATCGTCGTTATTATCGTCGTTAATATCGTCGTTATTATCGTCGTTATTATCGTCGTTAATATCGTCGTTAATATCGTCATTATCATCGTTGTTATCGTCGTTATTATCGTCGTTAATATCGTCGTTATTATCGTCATTATCGTCGTTTTTATCATCATAATTATAGTCGTAATTATCGTCGTTAATATCGTCATTGTCATCGTTGTTATCGTCCTTATTATCCTCATAATTATCGTCGTTAATATCGTCGTTATTTTGTCATAATCATCGTCGTTAATGTCGTCGTTATTATCGTCATTATCTACGTTGTTATCGTCATAAATATCATCGTTAATATCGTCGTTATTATTGTCATTATCTTCTTTTTATCGTCGTTATTATCGTCGTTAATATCGTCGTTATTATCGTCGTTATTATCGTCGTTAATATCGTCGTTAATATCGTCATTATCATCGTTGTTATCGTTCTTATTATCCTCATAATTATCGTCGTTAATATCGTCGTTATTTTGTCATAATCATCGTCGTTAATGTCGTCGATATTATCGTCATTATCTTCGTTGTTATCGTCGTTATTATCGTCGTTAATATCGTCGTTATTATCGTCATTTTCGTCGTTTTTATCATCATAATTATAGTCGTTATTATCGTCGTTAATATCGTCATTGTCATCGTTGTTATCGTCCTTAATATCCTCATAATTATCGTCGTTAATATCGTCGTTATTTTGTCATAATCATCGTCGTTAATGTCGTCGTTATTATCGTCATTATCTACGTTGTTATCGTCATAAATATCATCGTTAATATCGTCGTTATTATTGTCATTATCTTCTTTTTATCGTCGTTATTATCGTCGTTAATATCGTCGTTATTATCGTCGTTATTATCGTCGTTAATATCGTCGTTATTATCGTCATTATCGTCGTTTTTATCATCATAATTATAGTCGTTATTATCGTCGTTAATATCGTCATTGTCATCGCTGTTATCGTCCTTATTATCCTCATAATTATCGTCGTTAATATCGTCGTTATTTTGTCATAATCATCGTCGTTAATATCGTCGTTAATATCGTCATTATCAGCGTTGTTATCGTCCTTATTATCCTCATAATTATCGTCGTTAATATCGTCGTTATTTTGTCATAATCATCGTCGTTTATGTCGTCGATATTATCGTCATTATCTTCGTTGTTATCGTCGTTATTATCGTCGTTATTATCGTCATTATCGTCGTTTTTATCATCATCATTATAGTCGTTATTATCGTCGTTAATATCGTCATTGTGATCGTTGTTATCGTCCTTATTATCCTCATAATTATCGTCGTTAATATCGTCGTTATTTTGTCATAATCATCGTCGTTAATGTCGTCGTTATTATCGTCATTATCTACGTTGTTATCGTCATAAATATCATCGTTAATATCGTCGTTATTATTGTCATTATCTTCTTTTTATCGTCGTTATTATCGTCGTTAATATCGTCGTTATTATCGTCGTTATTATCGTCGTTAATATCGTCGTTAATATCGTCATTATCATCGTTGTTATCGTCCTTATTATCCTCATAATTATCGTCGTTATTTTGTCATAATCATCGTCGTTAATGTCGTCGTTATTATCGTCATTATCTCCGTTGTTATCGTCATAAATATCATCGTTAATATCGTCGTTATTATTGTCATTATCTTCTTTTTATCGTCGTTAATATCGTCATTATAATCGTTGTTATCGTCCTTATCATCCTCATATTTATCGTCGTTAATATCGTCGTTATTTTGTCATAATCATCGTCGTTAATGTCGTCGATATTATCGTCATTATCTTCGTTGTTATCGTCGTTATTATCGTCGTTAATATCGTCGTTATTATCGTCATTATCGTCGTTTTTATCATCATAATTATAGTCGTTATTATCGTCGTTAATATCGTCATTGTCATCGTTGTTATCGTCCTTATTATCCTCATAATTATCGTCGTTAATATCGTCGTTATTTTGTCATAATCATCGTCGTTAATGTCGTCGTTATTATCGTCATTATCTACGTTGTTATCGTCATAAATATCATCGTTAATATCGTCGTTATTATTGTCATTATCTTCTTTTTATCGTCGTTATTATCGTCGTTAATATCGTCGTTATTATCGTCGTTATTATCGTCGTTAATATCGTCGTTAATATCGTCATTATCATCGTTGTTATCGTCCTTATTATCCTCATAATTATCGTCGTTATTTTGTCATAATCATCGTCGTTAATGTCGTCGTTATTATCGTCATTATCTCCGTTGTTATCGTCATAAATATCATCGTTAATATCGTCGTTATTATTGTCATTATCTTCTTTTTATCGTCGTTAATATCGTCGATAATATCGTCATTATATTCGTTGTTATCGTCCTTATTAATCCACATAATTATCGCTGTTAATGTCGTCGTTATTATCGTCATTATCATCGTTGTTATCGTCCTTATCATCCTCATAATTATCGTCGTTAATATCGTCGTTATTTTGTCATAATCATCGTCGTTAATGTCGTCGATATTATCGTCATTATCTTCGTTGTTATCGTCGTTATTATCGTCGTTAATATCGTCGTTATTATCGTCATTATCGTCGTTTTTATCATCATAATTATAGTCGTTATTATCGTCGTTAATATCGTCATTGTCATCGTTGTTATCGTCCTTATTATCCTCATAATTATCGTCGTTAATATCGTCGTTATTTTGTCATAATCATCGTCGTTAATGTCGTCGTTATTATCGTCATTATCTACGTTGTTATCGTCATAAATATCATCGTTAATATCGTCGTTATTATTGTCATTATCTTCTTTTTATCGTCGTTATTATCGTCGTTAATATCGTCGTTATTTTGTCATAATCATCGTCGTTAATGTCGTCGTTATTATAGTCATTTTCTTCGTTGTTATCGTCCTTATAAATCCACATAATTATCGCTGTTAATGTCGTCGTAATTATCGTCATTATCATCGTTGTTATCGTCCTTATCATCCTCATAATTATCGTCGTTAATATCGTCGTTATTTTGTCATAATCATCGTCGTTAATGTCGTCGTTATTATCGTCATTATCTACGTTGTTATCGTCATAAATATCATCGTTAATATCGTCGTTATTATTGTCATTATCTTCATTTTATCGTCGTTATTATCGTCGTTAATATCGTCGTTATTATCGTCGTTATTATCGTCGTTAATATCGTCGTTATTATCGTCATTATCGTCGTTTTTATCATCATAATTATAGTCGTTATTATCGTCGTTAATATCGTCATTGTCATCGCTGTTATCGTCCTTATTATCCTCATAATTATCGTCGTTAATATCGTCGTTATTTTGTCATAATCATCGTCGTTAATGTCGTCGTTATTATCGTCATTATCTACGTTGTTATCGTCATAAATATCATCGTTAATATCGTCGTTATTTTGTCATTATCTTCTTTTTATCGTCGTTATTATCGTCGTTAATATCGTCGTTATTATCGTCGTTATTATCGTCGTTAATATCGTCGTTATTATCGTCATTATCATCGTTGTTATCGTCGTTATTATCGTCGTTAATATCGTCGTTATTATCGTCATTATCGTCGTTTTTATCATCATAATTATAGTCGTTATTATCGTCGTTAATATCGTCATTGTCATCGTTGTTATCGTCCTTATTATCCTCATAATTATCGTCGTTAATATCGTCGTTATTTTGTCATAATCATCGTCGTTAATGTCGTCGATATTATCGTCATTATCTACGTTGTTATCGTCATTAATATCATCGTTAATATCGTCGTTATTATTGTCATTATCTTCTTTTTATCGTCGTTATTATCGTCCTTAATATCGTCGTTATTATCGTCATTATCTACGTTTTTATCGTCATAAATATCATCGTTAATATCGTCGTTATTATTGTCATTATCTTCTTTTTATCGTCGTTATTATCGTCGTTAATATCGTCGTTATTATCGTCGTTATTATCGTCGTTAATATCGTCGTTAATATTGTCATTATCATCGTTGTTATCGTCCTTATTATCCTCATAATTATCGTCGTTAATATCGTCGTTATTTTGTCATAATCATCGTCGTTAATGTCGTCGTTATTATCGTCATTATCTCCGTTGTTATCGTCATAAATATCATCGTTAATATCGTCGTTATTATTGTCATTATCTTCTTTTTATCGTCGTTAATATCGTCGATAATATCGTCATTATAATCGTTGTTATCGTCCTTATTAATCCACATAATTATCGCTGTTAATGTCGTCGTTATTATCGTCATTATCATCGTTGTTATCGTCCTTATCATCCTCATAATTATCGTCGTTAATATCGTCGTTATTTTGTCATAATCATCGTCGTTAATGTCGTCGATATTATCGTCATTATCTTCGTTGTTATCGTCGTCATTATCGTCGTTAATATCGTCGTTATTATCGTCATTATCGTCGTTTTTATCATCATAATTATAGTCGTTATTATCGTCGTTAATATCGTCATTGTCATCGTTGTTATCGTCCTTATTATCCTCATAATTATCGTCGTTAATATCGTCGTTATTTTGTCATAATCATCGTCGTTAATGTCGTCGTTATTATCGTCATTATCTACGTTGTTATCGTCATAAATATCATCGTTAATATCGTCGTTATTATTGTCATTATTTTCTTTTTATCGTCGTTATTATCGTCGTTAATATCGTCGTTATTATCGTCGTTATTATCGTCGTTAATATCGTCGTTAATAACGTCATTATCATCGTTGTTATCGTCCTTATCATCCTCATAATTATTATCGTTAATATCGTCGTTATTTTGTCATAAACATCGTCGTTAATATCGTCGTTATTATCGTCATTATCATCGTTGTTATCGTCCTTATCATCCTCATAATTATCGTCGTTAATATCGTCGTTATTTTGTCATAATCATCGTCGTTAATGTCGTCGTTATTATAGTCATTATCTACGTTGTTATCGTCATAAATATCATCGTTAATATCGTCGTTATTATTGTCATTATCTTCTTTTTATCGTCGTTATTATCGTCGTTAATATCGTCGTTATTATCGTCGTTATTATCGTCGTTAATATCGTCGTTAATATCGTCATTATCATCGTTGTTATCGTTCTTATTATCCTCATAATTATCGTCGTTAATATCGTCGTTATTTTGTCATAATCATCGTCGTTAATGTCGTCGATATTATCGTCATTATCTACGTTGTTATCGTCATTAATATCATCGTTAATATCGTCGTTATTATTGTCATTATCTTCTTTTTATCGTCGTTATTATCGTCCTTAATATCGTCGTTATTATCGTCATTATCTACGTTTTTATCGTCATAAATATCATCGTTAATATCGTCGTTATTATTGTCATTATCTTCTTTTTATCGTCGTTATTATCGTCGTTAATATCGTCGTTATTATCGTCGTTATTATCGTCGTTAATATCGTCGTTAATATTGTCATTATCATCGTTGTTATCGTCCTTATTATCCTCATAATTATCGTCGTTAATATCGTCGTTATTTTGTCATAATCATCGTCGTTAATGTCGTCGTTATTATCGTCATTATCTCCGTTGTTATCGTCATAAATATCATCGTTAATATCGTCGTTATTATTGTCATTATCTTCTTTTTATCGTCGTTAATATCGTCGATAATATCGTCATTATAATCGTTGTTATCGTCCTTATTAATCCACATAATTATCGCTGTTAATGTCGTCGTTATTATCGTCATTATCATCGTTGTTATCGTCCTTATCATCCTCATAATTATCGTCGTTAATATCGTCGTTATTTTGTCATAATCATCGTCGTTAATGTCGTCGATATTATCGTCATTATCTTCGTTGTTATCGTCGTCATTATCGTCGTTAATATCGTCGTTATTATCGTCATTATCGTCGTTTTTATCATCATAATTATAGTCGTTATTATCGTCGTTAATATCGTCATTGTCATCGTTGTTATCGTCCTTATTATCCTCATAATTATCGTCGTTAATATCGTCGTTATTTTGTCATAATCATCGTCGTTAATGTCGTCGTTATTATCGTCATTATCTACGTTGTTATCGTCATAAATATCATCGTTAATATCGTCGTTATTATTGTCATTATTTTCTTTTTATCGTCGTTATTATCGTCGTTAATATCGTCGTTATTATCGTCGTTATTATCGTCGTTAATATCGTCGTTAATAACGTCATTATCATCGTTGTTATCGTCCTTATCATCCTCATAATTATTATCGTTAATATCGTCGTTATTTTGTCATAAACATCGTCGTTAATATCGTCGTTATTATCGTCATTATCATCGTTGTTATCGTCCTTATCATCCTCATAATTATCGTCGTTAATATCGTCGTTATTTTGTCATAATCATCGTCGTTAATGTCGTCGTTATTATAGTCATTATCTACGTTGTTATCGTCATAAATATCATCGTTAATATCGTCGTTATTATTGTCATTATCTTCTTTTTATCGTCGTTATTATCGTCGTTAATATCGTCGTTATTATCGTCGTTATTATCGTCGTTAATATCGTCGTTAATATCGTCATTATCATCGTTGTTATCGTTCTTATTATCCTCATAATTATCGTCGTTAATATCGTCGTTATTTTGTCATAATAATCGTCGTTAATGTCGTCGATATTATCGTCATTATCTTCGTTGTTATCGTCGTTATTATCGTCGTTAATATCGTCGTTATTATCGTCATTATCGTCGTTTTTATCATCATAATTATAGTCGTTATTATCGTCGTTATTATCGTCATTGTCATCGTTGTTATCGTCCTTAATATCCTCATAATTATCGTCGTTAATATCGTCGTTATTTTGTCATAATCATCGTCGTTAATGTCGTCGTTATTATCGTCATTATCTACGTTGTTATCGTCATAAATATCATCGTTAATATCGTCGTTATTATTGTCATTATCTTCTTTTTATCGTCGTTATTATCGTCGTTAATATCGTCGTTATTATCGTCGTTATTATCGTCGTTAATATCGTCGTTATTATCGTCATTATCGTCGTTTTTATCATCATAATTATAGTCGTTATTATCGTCGTTAATATCGTCATTGTCATCGTTGTTATCGTCCTTATTATCCTCATAATTATCGTCGTTAATATCGTCGTTATTTTGTCATAATCATCGTCGTTAATGTCGTCGTTATTATCGTCATTATCTACGTTGTTATCGTCATAAATATCATCGTTAATATCGTCGTTATTATTGTCATTATCTTCTTTTTATCGTCGTTATTATCGTCGTTAATATCGTCGTTATTATCGTCGTTATTATCGCCGTTAATATCGTCGTTAATATCGTCATTATCATCGTTGTTATCGTCCTTATTATCCTCATAATTATCGTCGTTAATATCGTCGTTATTTTGTCATAATCATCGTCGTTAATGTCGTCGATATTATCGTCATTATCTACGTTGTTATCGTCATTAATATCATCGTTAATATCGTCGTTATTATTGTCATTATCTTCTTTTTATCGTCGTTATTATCGTCGTTAATATCGTCGTTATTATCGTCGTTATTATCGTCGTTAATATCGTCGTTAATATCGTCATTATCATCGTTGTTATCGTTCTTATTATCCTCATAATTATCGTCGTTAATATCGTCGTTATTTTGTCATAATAATCGTCGTTAATGTCGTCGATATTATCGTCATTATCTTCGTTGTTATCGTCGTTATTATCGTCGTTAATATCGTCGTTATTATCGTCATTATCGTCGTTTTTATCATAATAATTATAGTCGTTATTATCGTCGTTAATATCGTCATTGTCATCGTTGTTATCGTCCTTAATATCCTCATAATTATCGTCGTTAATATCGTCGTTATTTTGTCATAATCATCGTCGTTAATGTCGTCGTTATTATCGTCATTATCTACGTTGTTATCGTCATAAATATCATCGTTAATATCGTCGTTATTATTGTCATTATCTTCTTTTTATCGTCGTTATTATCGTCGTTAATATCGTCGTTATTATCGTCGTTATTATCGTCGTTAATATCGTCGTTATTATCGTCATTATCGTCGTTTTTATCATCATAATTATAGTCGTTATTATCGTCGTTAATATCGTCATTGTCATCGCTGTTATCGTCCTTATTATCCTCATAATTATCGTCGTTAATATCGTCGTTATTTTGTCATAATCATCGTCGTTAATGTCGTCGATATTATCGTCATTATCTACGTTGTTATCGTCATAAATATCATCGTTAATATCGTCGTTATTTTGTCATTATCTTCTTTTTATCGTCGTTATTATCGTCGTTAATATCGTCGTTATTATCGTCGTTATTATCGTCGTTAATATCGTCGTTAATATCGTCATTATCATCGTTGTTATCGTCGTTATTATCGTCGTTAATATCGTCGTTATTATCGTCATTATCGTCGTTTTTATCATCATAATTATAGTCGTTATTATCGTCGTTAATATCGTCATTGTCATCGTTGTTATCGTCCTTATTATCCTCATAATTATCGTCGTTAATATCGTCGTTATTTTGTCATAATCATCGTCGTTAATGTCGTCGTTATTATCGTCATTATCTACGTTGTTATCGTCATAAATATCATCGTTAATATCGTCGTTATTATTGTCATTATCTTCTTTTTATCGTCGTTATTATCGTCGTTAATATCGTCGTTATTATCGTCGTTATTATCGCCGTTAATATCGTCGTTAATATCGTCATTATCATCGTTGTTATCGTCCTTATTATCCTCATAATTATCGTCGTTAATATCGTCGTTATTTTGTCATAATCATCGTCGTTAATGTCGTCGATATTATCGTCATTATCTACGTTGTTATCGTCATTAATATCATCGTTAATATCGTCGTTATTATTGTCATTATCTTCTTTTTATCGTCGTTATTATCGTCGTTAATATCGTCGTTATTATCGTCGTTATTATCGTCGTTAATATCGTCGTTAATATCGTCATTTTCATCGTTGTTATCGTCCTTATTATCCTCATAATTATCGTCGTTAATATCGTCGTTATTTTGTCATAATCATCGTCGTTAATGTCGTCGTTATTATCGTCATTATCTCCGTTGTTATCGTCATAAATATCATCGTTAATATCGTCGTTATTATTGTCATTATCTTCTTTTTATCGTCGTTAATATCGTCGTTAATATCGTCATTATAATCGTTGTTATCGTCCTTATCATCCTCATAATTATCGTCGTTAATATCGTCGTTATTTTGTCATAATCATCGTCGTTATTTTGTCATAATCATCGTCGTTAATGTCGTCGATATTATCGTCATTATCTTCGTTGTTATCATCGTTATTATCATCGTTAATATCGTCGTTATTATCGTCATTATCGTCGTTTTTATCATCATAATTATAGTCGTTATTATCGTCGTTAATATCGTCATTTTCATCGTTGTTATCGTCCTTATTATCCTCATAATTATCGTCGTTAATATCGTCGTTATTTTGTCATAATCATCGTCGTTAATGTCGTCGTTATTATCGTCATTATCTCCGTTGTTATCGTCATAAATATCATCGTTAATATCGTCGTTATTATTGTCATTATCTTCTTTTTATCGTCGTTAATATCGTCGTTAATATCGTCATTATAATCGTTGTTATCGTCCTTATTAATCCACATAATTATCGCTGTTAATGTCGTCGTTATTATCGTCATTATCATCGTTGTTATCGTCCTTATCATCCTCATAATTATCGTCGTTAATATCGTCGTTATTTTGTAATAATCATCGTCGTTAATGTCGTCGATATTATCGTCATTATCTTCGTTGTTATCGTCGTTATTATCGTCGTTAATATCGTCGTTATTATCGTCATTATCGTCGTTTTTATCATCATAATTATAGTCGTTATTATCGTCGTTAATATCGTCATTGTCATCGTTGTTATCGTCCTTATTATCCTCATAATTATCGTCGTTAATATCGTCGTTATTTTGTCATAATCATCGTCGTTAATGTCGTCGTTATTATCGTCATTATCTACGTTGTTATCGTCATTAATATCATCGTTAATATCGTCGTTATTATTGTCATTATCTTCTTTTTATCGTCGTTATTATCGTCGTTAATATCGTCGTTATTATCGTCGTTATTATCGTCGTTAATATCGTCGTTAATATCGTCATTATCATCGTTGTTATCGTTCTTATTATCCTCATAATTATCGTCGTTAATATCGTCGTTATTTTGTCATAATCATCGTCGTTAATGTCGTCGATATTATCGTCATTATCTTCGTTGTTATCGTCGTTATTATCGTCGTTAATATCGTCGTTATTATCGTCATTATCGTCGTTTTTATCATCATAATTATAGTCGTTATTATCGTCGTTAATATCGTCATTGTCATCGTTGTTATCGTCCTTAATATCCTCATAATTATCGTCGTTAATATCGTCGTTATTTTGTCATAATCATCGTCGTTAATGTCGTCGTTATTATCGTCATTATCTACGTTGTTATCGTCATAAATATCATCGTTAATATCGTCGTTATTATTGTCATTATCTTCTTTTTATCGTCGTTAATATCGTCGTTAATATCGTCATTATAATCGTTGTTATCGTCCTTATTAATCCACATAATTATCGCTGTTAATGTCGTCGTTATTATCGTCATTATCATCGTTGTTATCGTCCTTATCATCCTCATAATTATCGTCGTTAATATCGTCGTTATTTTGTAATAATCATCGTCGTTAATGTCGTCGATATTATCGTCATTATCTTCGTTGTTATCGTCGTTATTATCGTCGTTAATATCGTCGTTATTATCGTCATTATCGTCGTTTTTATCATCATAATTATAGTCGTTATTATCGTCGTTAATATCGTCATTGTCATCGTTGTTATCGTCCTTATTATCCTCATAATTATCGTCGTTAATATCGTCGTTATTTTGTCATAATCATCGTCGTTAATGTCGTCGTTATTATCGTCATTATCTACGTTGTTATCGTCATAAATATCATCGTTAATATCGTCGTTATTATTGTCATTATCTTCTTTTTATCGTCGTTATTATCGTCGTTAATATCGTCGTTATTATCGTCGTTATTATCGTCGTTAATATCGTCGTTAATATCGTCATTATCATCGTTGTTATCGTTCTTATTATCCTCATAATTATCGTCGTTAATATCGTCGTTATTTTGTCATAATCATCGTCGTTAATGTCGTCGATATTATCGTCATTATCTTCGTTGTTATCGTCGTTATTATCGTCGTTAATATCGTCGTTATTATCGTCATTATCGTCGTTTTTATCATCATAATTATAGTCGTTATTATCGTCGTTAATATCGTCATTGTCATCGTTGTTATCGTCCTTAATATCCTCATAATTATCGTCGTTAATATCGTCGTTATTTTGTCATAATCATCGTCGTTAATGTCGTCGTTATTATCGTCATTATCTACGTTGTTATCGTCATAAATATCATCGTTAATATCGTCGTTATTATTGTCATTATCTTCTTTTTATCGTCGTTATTATCGTCGTTAATATCGTCGTTATTATCGTCGTTATTATCTTCGTTAATATCGTCGTTAATATCGTCATTATCATCGTTGTTATCGTCCTTATTATCCTCATAATTATCGTCGTTAATATCGTCGTTATTTTGTCATAATCATCGTCGTTAATGTCGTCGTTATTATCGTCATTTTCTTCGTTGTTATCGTCCTTATTAATCCACTTAATTATCGCTGTTAATGTCGTCGTAATTATCGTCATTATCATCGTTGTTATCGTCCTTATCATCCTCATAATTATCGTCGTTAATATCGTCGTTATTTTGTCATAATCGTCGTCGTTAATGTCGTCGTTATTATCGTCATTATCTACGTTGTTATCGTCATAAATATCATCGTTAATATCGTCGTTATTATTGTCATTATCTTCTTTTTATCGTCGTTATTATCGTCGTTAATATCGTCGTTATTATCGTCGTTATTATCGTCGTTAATATCGTCGTTAATATCGTCATTATCATCGTTGTTATCGTCCTTATTATCCTCATAATTATCGTCGTTAATATCGTCGTTATTTTGTCATAATCATCGTCGTTAATGTCGTCGTTATTATCGTCATTATCTACGTTGTTATCGTCATAAATATCATCGTTAATATCGTCGTTATTATTGTCATTATCTTCTTTTTATCGTCGTTATTATCGTCGTTAATATCGTCGTTATTATCGTCGTTATTATCGTCGTTAATATCGTCGTTAATATCGTCATTATCATCGTTGTTATCGTCCTTATTATCCTCATAATTATCGTCGTTAATATCGTCGTTATTTTGTCATAATCATCGTCGTTAATGTCGTCGTTATTATCGTCATTATCTCCGTTGTTATCGTCATAAATATCATCGTTAATATCGTCGTTATTATTGTCATTATCTTCTTTTTATCGTCGTTATTATTGTCGTTAATATCGTCGTTATTTTGTCATAAACATCGTCGTTAATATCGTCGTTATTATCGTCATTATCATCGTTGTTATCGTCCTTATCATCCTGATAATTATCGTCGTTAATATCGTCGTTATTTTGTCATAATCATCGTCGTTAATGTCGTCGTTATTATCGTCATTATCTACGTTGTTATCGTCATAAATATCATCGTTAATATCGTCGTTATTATTGTCATTATCTTCTTTTTATCGTCGTTATTATTGTCGTTAATATCGTCGTTATTATCGTCGTTATTATCGTCGTTAATATCGTCGTTAATATCGTCATTATCATCGTTGTTATCGTCCTTATTATCCTCATAATTATCGTCGTTAATATCGTCGTTATTTTGTCATAATCATCGTCGTTAATGTCGTCGATATTATCGTCATTATCTTCGTTGTTATCGTCGTTATTATTGTCGTTAATATCGTCGTTATTATCGTCATTATCGTCGTTTTTATCATCATAATTATAGTCGTTATTATCGTCGTTAATATCGTCATTGTCATCGTTGTTATCGTCCTTATTATCCTCATAATTATCGTCGTTAATATCGTCGTTATTTTGTCATAATCATCGTCGTTAATGTCGTCGTTATTATCGTCATTATCTACGTTGTTATCGTCATAAATATCATCGTTAATATCGTCGTTATGATTGTCATTATCTTCTTTTTATCGTCGTTATTATCGTCGTTAATATCGTCGTTATTATCGTCGTTATTATCGTCGTTAATATCGTCGTTAATATCGTCATTATCATCGTTGTTATCGTCCTTATTATCCTCATAATTATCGTCGCTAATATCGTCGTTATTTTGTCATAATCATCGTCGTTAATGTCGTCGTTATTATCGTCATTTTCTTCGTTGTTATCGTCCTTATTAATCCACATAATTATCGCTGTTAATGTCGTCGTAATTATCGTCATTATCATCGTTGTTATCGTCCTTATCATCCTCATAATTATCGTCGTTAATATCGTCGTTATTTTGTCATAATCATCGTCGTTAATGTCGTCGTTATTATCGTCATTATCTACGTTGTTATCGTCATAAATATCATCGTTAATATCGTCGTTATTATTGTCATTATCTTCTTTTTATCGTCGTTATTATCGTCGTTAATATCGTCGTTATTATCGTCGTTATTATCGTCGTTAATATCGTCGTTAATATCGTCATTATAATCGTTGTTATCGTCCTTATCATCCTCATAATTATCGTCGTTAATATCGTCGTTATTTTGTCATAATCATCGTCGTTAATGTCGTCGATATTATCGTCATTATCTTCGTTGTTATCGTCGTTATTATCGTCGTTAATATCGTCGTTATTATCGTCATTATCGTCGTTTTTATCATCATAATTATAGTCGTTATTATCGTCGTTAATATCGTCATTGTCATCGTTGTTATCGTCCTTATTATCCTCATAATTATCGTCGTTAATATCGTCGTTATTTTGTCATAATCATCGTCGTTAATGTCGTCGTTATTATGGTCATTATCTACGTTGTTATCGTCATAAATATCATCGTTAATATCGTCGTTATTATTGTCATTATCTTCTTTTTATCGTCGTTATTATCGTCGTTAATATCGTCGTTATTATCGTCGTTATTATCGTCGTTAATATCGTCGTTAATATCGTCATTATCATCGTTGTTATCGTCCTTATTATCCTCATAATTATCGTCGTTAATATCGTCGTTATTTTGTCATAATCATCGTCGTTAATGTCGTCGATATTATCGTCATTATCTCCGTTGTTATCGTCATAAATATCATCGTTAATATCGTCGTTATTATTGTCATTATCTTCTTTTTATCGTCGTTAATATCGTCGTTAATATCGTCATTATAATCGTTGTTATCGTCCTTATCATCCTCATAATTATCGTCGTTAATATCGTCGTTATTTTGTCATAATCATCGTCGTTAATGTCGTCGATATTATCGTCATTATCTTCGTTGTTATCGTCGTTATTATCGTCGTTAATATCGTCGTTATTATCGTCATTATCGTCGTTTTTATCATCATAATTATAGTCGTTATTATCGTCGTTAATATCGTCATTGTCATCGTTGTTATCGTCCTTATTATCCTCATAATTATCGTCGTTAATATCGTCGTTATTTTGTCATAATCATCGTCGTTAATGTCGTCGTTATTATCGTCATTATCTACGTTGTTATCGTCATAAATATCATCGTTAATATCGTCGTTATGATTGTCATTATCTTCTTTTTATCGTCGTTATTATCGTCGTTAATATCGTCGTTATTATCGTCGTTATTATCGTCGTTAATATCGTCGTTAATATCGTCATTATCATCGTTGTTATCGTCCTTATTATCCTCATAATTATCGTCGCTAATATCGTCGTTATTTTATCATAATCATCGTCGTTAATGTCGTCGTTATTATCGTCATTTTCTTCGTTGTTATCGTCCTTATTAATCCACATAATTATCGCTGTTAATGTCGTCGTAATTATCGTCATTATCATCGTTGTTATCGTCCTTATTATCCTCATAATTATCGTCGCTAATATCGTCGTTATTTTGTCATAATCATCGTCGTTAATGTCGTCGTTATTATGGACATTATCTACGTTGTTATCGTCATAAATATCATCGTTAATATCGTCGTTATTATTGTCATTATCTTCTTTTTATCGTCGTTATTATCGTCGTTAATATCGTCGTTATTATCGTCGTTATTATCGTCGTTAATATCGTCGTTAATATCGTCATTATCATCGTTGTTATCGTCCTTATTATCCTCATAATTATCGTCGTTAATATCGTCGTTATTTTGTCATAATCATCGTCGTTAATGTCGTCGTTATTATCGTCATTATCTCCGTTGTTATCGTCATAAATATCATCGTTAATATCGTCGTTATTATTGTCATTATCTTCTTTTTATCGTCGTTAATATCGTCGTTATTATCGTCATTATCATCGTTGTTATCGTCCTTATCATCCTCATAATTATCGTCGTTAATATCGTCGTTTTTTTGTAATAATCATCGTCGTTAATGTCGTCGATATTATCGTCATTATCTTCGTTGTTATCGTCGTTATTATCGTCGTTAATATCGTCGTTATTATCGTCATTATCGTCGTTTTTATCATCATAATTATAGTCGTTATTATCGTCGTTAATATCGTCATTGTCATCGTTGTTATCGTCCTTATTATCCTCATAATTATCGTCGTTAATATCGTCGTTATTTTGTCATAATCATCGTCGTTAATGTCGTCGTTATTATCGTCATTATCTACGTTGTTATCGTCATAAATATCATCGTTAATATCGTCGTTATTATTGTCATTATCTTCTTTTTATCGTCGTTATTATCGTCGTTAATATCGTCGTTATTATCGTCGTTATTATCGTCGTTAATATCGTCGTTAATATCGTCATTATCATCGTTGTAATCGTTCTTATTATCCTCATAATTATCGTCGTTAATATCGTCGTTATTTTGTCATAATCATCGTCGTTAATGTCGTCGATATTATCGTCATTATCTTCGTTGTTATCGTCGTTATTATCGTCGTTAATATCGTCGTTATTATCGTCATTATCGTCGTTTTTATCATCATAATTATAGTCGTTATTATCGTCGTTAATATCGTCATTGTCATCGTTGTTATCGTCCTTAATATCCTCATAATTATCGTCGTTAATATCGTCGTTATTTTGTCATAATCATCGTCGTTAATGTCGTCGTTATTATCGTCATTATCTACGTTGTTATCGTCATAAATATCATCGTTAATATCGTCGTTATTATTGTCATTATCTTCTTTTTATCGTCGTTATTATCGTCGTTAATATCGTCGTTATTATCGTCGTTATTATCTTCGTTAATATCGTCGTTAATATCGTCATTATCATCGTTGTTATCGTCCTTATTATCCTCATAATTATCGTCGTTAATATCGTCGTTATTTTGTCATAATCATCGTCGTTAATGTCGTCGTTATTATCGTCATTTTCTTCGTTGTTATCGTCCTTATTAATCCACTTAATTATCGCTGTTAATGTCGTCGTAATTATCGTCATTATCATCGTTGTTATCGTCCTTATCATCCTCATAATTATCGTCGTTAATATCGTCGTTATTTTGTCATAATCGTCGTCGTTAATGTCGTCGTTATTATCGTCATTATCTACGTTGTTATCGTCATAAATATCATCGTTAATATCGTCGTTATTATTGTCATTATCTTCTTTTTATCGTCGTTATTATCGTCGTTAATATCGTCGTTATTATCGTCGTTATTATCGTCGTTAATATCGTCGTTAATATCGTCATTATCATCGTTGTTATCGTCCTTATTATCCTCATAATTATCGTCGTTAATATCGTCGTTATTTTGTCATAATCATCGTCGTTAATGTCGTCGTTATTATCGTCATTATCTACGTTGTTATCGTCATAAATATCATCGTTAATATCGTCGTTATTATTGTCATTATCTTCTTTTTATCGTCGTTATTATCGTCGTTAATATCGTCGTTATTATCGTCGTTATTATCGTCGTTAATATCGTCGTTAATATCGTCATTATCATCGTTGTTATCGTCCTTATTATCCTCATAATTATCGTCGTTAATATCGTCGTTATTTTGTCATAATCATCGTCGTTAATGTCGTCGTTATTATCGTCATTATCTCCGTTGTTATCGTCATAAATATCATCGTTAATATCGTCGTTATTATTGTCATTATCTTCTTTTTATCGTCGTTATTATTGTCGTTAATATCGTCGTTATTTTGTCATAAACATCGTCGTTAATATCGTCGTTATTATCGTCATTATCATCGTTGTTATCGTCCTTATCATCCTGATAATTATCGTCGTTAATATCGTCGTTATTTTGTCATAATCATCGTCGTTAATGTCGTCGTTATTATCGTCATTATCTACGTTGTTATCGTCATAAATATCATCGTTAATATCGTCGTTATTATTGTCATTATCTTCTTTTTATCGTCGTTATTATTGTCGTTAATATCGTCGTTATTATCGTCGTTATTATCGTCGTTAATATCGTCGTTAATATCGTCATTATCATCGTTGTTATCGTCCTTATTATCCTCATAATTATCGTCGTTAATATCGTCGTTATTTTGTCATAATCATCGTCGTTAATGTCGTCGATATTATCGTCATTATCTTCGTTGTTATCGTCGTTATTATTGTCGTTAATATCGTCGTTATTATCGTCATTATCGTCGTTTTTATCATCATAATTATAGTCGTTATTATCGTCGTTAATATCGTCATTGTCATCGTTGTTATCGTCCTTATTATCCTCATAATTATCGTCGTTAATATCGTCGTTATTTTGTCATAATCATCGTCGTTAATGTCGTCGTTATTATCGTCATTATCTACGTTGTTATCGTCATAAATATCATCGTTAATATCGTCGTTATGATTGTCATTATCTTCTTTTTATCGTCGTTATTATCGTCGTTAATATCGTCGTTATTATCGTCGTTATTATCGTCGTTAATATCGTCGTTAATATCGTCATTATCATCGTTGTTATCGTCCTTATTATCCTCATAATTATCGTCGCTAATATCGTCGTTATTTTGTCATAATCATCGTCGTTAATGTCGTCGTTATTATCGTCATTTTCTTCGTTGTTATCGTCCTTATTAATCCACATAATTATCGCTGTTAATGTCGTCGTAATTATCGTCATTATCATCGTTGTTATCGTCCTTATCATCCTCATAATTATCGTCGTTAATATCGTCGTTATTTTGTCATAATCATCGTCGTTAATGTCGTCGTTATTATCGTCATTATCTACGTTGTTATCGTCATAAATATCATCGTTAATATCGTCGTTATTATTGTCATTATCTTCTTTTTATCGTCGTTATTATCGTCGTTAATATCGTCGTTATTATCGTCGTTATTATCGTCGTTAATATCGTCGTTAATATCGTCATTATAATCGTTGTTATCGTCCTTATCATCCTCATAATTATCGTCGTTAATATCGTCGTTATTTTGTCATAATCATCGTCGTTAATGTCGTCGATATTATCGTCATTATCTTCGTTGTTATCGTCGTTATTATCGTCGTTAATATCGTCGTTATTATCGTCATTATCGTCGTTTTTATCATCATAATTATAGTCGTTATTATCGTCGTTAATATCGTCATTGTCATCGTTGTTATCGTCCTTATTATCCTCATAATTATCGTCGTTAATATCGTCGTTATTTTGTCATAATCATCGTCGTTAATGTCGTCGTTATTATGGTCATTATCTACGTTGTTATCGTCATAAATATCATCGTTAATATCGTCGTTATTATTGTCATTATCTTCTTTTTATCGTCGTTATTATCGTCGTTAATATCGTCGTTATTATCGTCGTTATTATCGTCGTTAATATCGTCGTTAATATCGTCATTATCATCGTTGTTATCGTCCTTATTATCCTCATAATTATCGTCGTTAATATCGTCGTTATTTTGTCATAATCATCGTCGTTAATGTCGTCGATATTATCGTCATTATCTCCGTTGTTATCGTCATAAATATCATCGTTAATATCGTCGTTATTATTGTCATTATCTTCTTTTTATCGTCGTTAATATCGTCGTTAATATCGTCATTATAATCGTTGTTATCGTCCTTATCATCCTCATAATTATCGTCGTTAATATCGTCGTTATTTTGTCATAATCATCGTCGTTAATGTCGTCGATATTATCGTCATTATCTTCGTTGTTATCGTCGTTATTATCGTCGTTAATATCGTCGTTATTATCGTCATTATCGTCGTTTTTATCATCATAATTATAGTCGTTATTATCGTCGTTAATATCGTCATTGTCATCGTTGTTATCGTCCTTATTATCCTCATAATTATCGTCGTTAATATCGTCGTTATTTTGTCATAATCATCGTCGTTAATGTCGTCGTTATTATCGTCATTATCTACGTTGTTATCGTCATAAATATCATCGTTAATATCGTCGTTATGATTGTCATTATCTTCTTTTTATCGTCGTTATTATCGTCGTTAATATCGTCGTTATTATCGTCGTTATTATCGTCGTTAATATCGTCGTTAATATCGTCATTATCATCGTTGTTATCGTCCTTATTATCCTCATAATTATCGTCGCTAATATCGTCGTTATTTTATCATAATCATCGTCGTTAATGTCGTCGTTATTATCGTCATTTTCTTCGTTGTTATCGTCCTTATTAATCCAAATAATTATCGCTGTTAATGTCGTCGTAATTATCGTCATTATCATCGTTGTTATCGTCCTTATTATCCTCATAATTATCGTCGCTAATATCGTCGTTATTTTGTCATAATCATCGTCGTTAATGTCGTCGTTATTATGGACATTATCTACGTTGTTATCGTCATAAATATCATCGTTAATATCGTCGTTATTATTGTCATTATCTTCTTTTTATCGTCGTTATTATCGTCGTTAATATCGTCGTTATTATCGTCGTTATTATGGTCGTTAATATCGTCGTTAATATCGTCATTATCATCGTTGTTATCGTCCTTATTATCCTCATAATTATCGTCGTTAATATCGTCGTTATTTTGTCATAATCATCGTCGTTAATGTCGTCGTTATTATCGTCATTATCTCCGTTGTTATCGTCATAAATATCATGGTTAATATCGTCGTTATTATTGTCATTATCTTCTTTTTATCGTCGTTAATATCGTCGTTAATATCGTCATTATAATCGTTGTTATCGTCCTTATCATCCTCATAATTATCGTCGTTAATATCGTCGTTATTTTGTCATAATCATCGTCGTTAATGTCGTCGATATTATCGTCATTATCTTCGCTGTTATCGTCGTTATTATCGTCGTTAATATCGTCGTTATTATCGTCATTATCGTCGTTTTTATCATCATAATTATAGTCGTTATTATCGTCGTTAATATCGTCATTGTCATCGTTGTTATCGTCCTTATTATCCTCATAATTATCGTCGTTAATATCGTCGTTATTTTGTCATAATCATCGTCGTTAATGTCGTCGTTATTATCGTCATTATCTACGTTGTTATCGTCATAAATATCATCGTTAATATCGTCGTTATGATTGTCATTATCTTCTTTTTATCGTCGTTATTATCGTCGTTAATATCGTCGTTATTATCGTCGTTATTATCGTCGTTAATATCGTCGTTAATATCGTCATTATCATCGTTGTTATCGTCCTTATTATCCTCATAATTATCGTCGCTAATATCGTCGTTATTTTGTCATAATCATCGTCGTTAATGTCGTCGTTATTATCGTCATTTTCTTCGTTGTTATCGTCCTTATTAATCCACATAATTATCGCTGTTAATGTCGTCGTAATTATCGTCATTATCATCGTTGTTATCGTCCTTATTATCCTCATAATTATCGTCGCTAATATCGTCGTTATTTTGTCATAATCATCGTCGTTAATGTCGTCGTTATTATCGTCATTATCTACGTTGTTATCGTCATAAATATCATCGTTAATATCGTCGTTATGATTGTCATTATCTTCTTTTTATCGTCGTTATTATCGTCGTTAATATCGTCGTTAATATCGTCATTATCATCGTTGTTATCGTCCTTATTATCCTCATAATTATCGTCGCTAATATCGTCGTTATTTTGTCATAATCATCGTCGTTAATGTCGTCGTTATTATCGTCATTTTCTTCGTTGTTATCGTCCTTATTAATCCACATAATTATCGCTGTTATTATCGTCGTTAATATCGTCATTGTCATCGTTGTTATCGTCCTTATTATCCTCATAATTATCGTCGTTAATATCGTCGTTATTTTGTCATAATCATCGTCGTTAATGTCGTCGTTATTATCGTCATTATCTACGTTGTTATCGTCATAAATATCATCGTTAATATCGTCGTTATGATTGTCATTATCTTCTTTTTATCGTCGTTATTATCGTCGTTAATATCGTCGTTAATATCGTCATTATCATCGTTGTTATCGTCCTTATTATCCTCATAATTATCGTCGTTAATATCGTCGTTATTTTGTCATAATCATCGTCGTTAATGTCGTCGTTATTATCGTCATTATTTCCGTGGTTATCGTCATAAATATCATCGTTAATATCGTCGTTATTATTGTCATTATCTTCTTTTTATCGTCGTTAATATCGTCGTTAATATCGTCATTATAATCGTTGTTATCGTCCTTATCATCCTCATAATTATCGTCGTTAATATCGTCGTTATTTTGTCATAATCATCGTCGTTAATGTCGTCGATATTATCGTCATTATCTTCGTTGTTATCGTCGTTATTATCGTCGTTAATATCGGCGTTATTATCGTCATTATCGTCGTTTTTATCATCATAATTATAGTCGTTATTATCGTCGTTAATATCGTCATTGTCATCGTTGTTATCGTCCTTATTATCCTCATAATTATCGTCGTTAATATCGTCGTTATTTTGTCATAATCATCGTCGTTAATGTCGTCGTTATTATGGTCATTATCTACGTTGTTATCGTCATAAATATCATCGTTAATATCGTCGTTATTATTGTCATTATCTTCTTTTTATCGTCGTTATTATCGTCGTTAATATCGTCGTTATTATCGTCGTTATTATCGTCGTTAATATCGTCGTTAATATCGTCATTATCATCGTTGTTATCGTCCTTATTATCCTCATAATTATCGTCGTTAATATCGTCGTTATTTTGTCATAATCATCGTCGTTAATGTCGTCGTTATTATCGTCATTATTTCCGTTGTTATCGTCATAAATATCATCCTTAATATCGTCGTTATTATTGTCATTATCTTCTTTTTATCGTCGTTAATATCGTCGTTAATATCGTCATTATAATCGTTGTTATCGTCCTTATTAATCCACATAATTATCGCTGTTAATGTCGTCGTTATTATCGTCATTATCATCGTTGTTATCGTCCTTATCATCCTCATAATTATCGTCGTTAATATCGTCGTTATTTTGTCATAATCATCGTCGTTAATGTCGTCGATATTATCGTCATTATCTTCGTTGTTATCGTCGTTATTATCGTCGTTAATATCGTCATTGTAATCGTTGTTATCGTCCTTATTATCCTCATAATTATCGTCGTTAATATCGTCGTTATTTTGTCATAATCATCGTCGTTAATGTCGTCGATATTATCGTCATTATCTACGTTGTTATCGTCATAAATATCATCGATAATATCGTCGTTATTATTGTCATTATCTACTTTTTATCGTCGTTATTATCGTCGTTAATATCGTCGTTATTATCGTCGTTATTATGGTCGTTAATATCGTCGTTAATAACGTCATTATCATCGTTGTTATCGTCCTTATCATCCTCATAATTATTATCGTTAATATCGTCGTTATTTTGTCATAAACATCGTCGTTAATATCGTCGTTATTATCGTCATTATCATCGTTTTTATCGTCCTTATCATCCTCATAATTATCGTCGTTAATATCGTCGTTATTTTGTCATACTCATCGTCGTTAATGTCGTCGTTATTATCGTCATTATCTACGTTGTTATCGTCATAAATATCATCGTTAATATCGTCGTTATTATTGTCATTATCTTCTTTTTATCGTCGTTATTATCGTCGTTAATATCGTCGTTATTATCGTCGTTATTATCGTCGTTAATATCGTCGTTATTATCGTCATTATCGTCGTTTTTATCATCATAATTATAGTCGTTATTATCGTCGTTAATATCGTCATTGTCATCGTTGTTATCGTCCTTATTATCCTCATAATTATCGTCGTTAATATCGTCGTTATTTTGTCATAATCATCGTCGTTAATGTCGTCGTTATTATCGTCATTATCTACGTTGTTATCGTCATAAATATCATCGTTAATATCGTCGTTATTATTGTCATTATCTTCTTTTTATCGTCGTTATTATCGTCGTTAATTTCGTCGTTATTATCGTCGTTATTATCGTCGTTAATATCGTCGTTAATATCGTCATTATCATCGTTGTTATCGTCCTTATTATCCTCATAATTATCGTCGTTAATATCGTCGTTATTTTGTCATAATCATTGTCGTTAATGTCGTCGTTATTATCGTCATTATCTACGTTGTTATCGTCATAAATATCATCGTTAATATCGTCGTTATGATTGTCATTATCTTCTTTTTATCGTCGTTATTATCGTCGTTAATATCGTCGTTATTATCGTCGTTATTATCGTCGTTAATATCGTCGTTAATATCGTCATTATCATCGTTGTTATCGTCCTTATTTTCCTCATAATTATCGTCGCTAATATCGTCGTTATTTTGTCATAATCATCGTCGTTAATGTCGTCGTTATTATCGTCATTTTCTTCGTTGTTATCGTCCTTATTAATCCACATAATTATCGCTGTTAATGTCGTCGTAATTATCGTCATTATCATCGTTGTTATCGTCCTTATTATCCTCATAATTATCGTCGCTAATATCGTCGTTATATTGTCATAATCATCGTCGTTAATGTCGTCGTTATTATGGACATTATCTACGTTGTTATCGTCATAAATATCATCGTTAATATCGTCGTTATTATTGTCATTATCTTCTTTTTATCGTCGTTATTATCGTCGTTAATATCGTCGTTATTATCGTCGTTATTATCGTCGTTAATATCGTCGTTAATATCGTCATTATCATCGTTGTTATCGTCCTTATTATCCTCATAATTATCGTCGTTAATATCGTCGTTATTTTGTCATAATCATCGTCGTTAATGTCGTCGTTATTATCGTCATTATCTCCGTTGTTATCGTCATAAATATCATCGTTAATATCGTCGTTATTATTGTCATTATCTTCTTTTTATCGTCGTTAATATCGTCGTTAATATCGTCATTATAATCGTTGTTATCGTCCTTATCATCCTCATAATTATCGTCGTTAATATCGTCGTTATTTTGTCATAATCATCGTCGTTAATGTCGTCGATATTATCGTCATTATCTTCGTTGTTATCGTCGTTATTATCGTCGTTAATATCGTCGTTATTATCGTCATTATCGTCGTTTTTATCATCATAATTATAGTCGTTATTATCGTCGTTAATATCGTCATTGTCATCGTTGTTATCGTCCTTATTATCCTCATAATTATCGTCGTTAATATCGTCGTTATTTTGTCATAATCATCGTCGTTAATGTCGTCGTTATTATGGTCATTATCTACGTTGTTATCGTCATAAATATCATCGTTAATATCGTCGTTATTATTGTCATTATCTTCTTTTTATCGTCGTTATTATCGTCGTTAATATCGTCGTTATTATCGTCGTTATTATCGTCGTTAATATCGTCGTTAATATCGTCATTATCATCGTTGTTATCGTCCTTATTATCCTCATAATTATCGTCGTTAATATCGTCGTTATTTTGTCATAATCATCGTCGTTAATGTCGTCGTTATTATCGTCATTATCTCCGTTGTTATCGTCATAAATATCATCGTTAATATCGTCGTTATTATTGTCATTATCTTCTTTTTATCGTCGTTAATATCGTCGTTAATATCGTCATTATAATCGTTGTTATCGTCCTTATTAATCCACATAATTATCGCTGTTAATGTCGTCGTTATTATCGTCATTATCATCGTTGTTATCGTCCTTATCATCCTCATAATTATCGTCGTTAATATCGTCGTTATTTTGTCATAATCATCGTCGTTAATGTCGTCGATATTATCGTCATTATCTTCGTTGTTATCGTCGTTATTATCGTCGTTAATATCGTCATTGTAATCGTTGTTATCGTCCTTATTATCCTCATAATTATCGTCGTTAATATCGTCGTTATTTTGTCATAATCATCGTCGTTAATGTCGTCGTTATTATCGTCATTATCTACGTTGTTATCGTCATAAATATCATCGATAATATCGTCGTTATTATTGTCATTATCTACTTTTTATCGTCGTTATTATCGTCGTTAATATCGTCGTTATTATCGTCGTTATTATGGTCGTTAATATCGTCGTTAATAACGTCATTATCATCGTTGTTATCGTCCTTATCATCCTCATAATTATTATCGTTAATATCGTCGTTATTTTGTCATAAACATCGTCGTTAATATCGTCGTTATTATCGTCATTATCATCGTTTTTATCGTCCTTATCATCCTCATAATTATCGTCGTTAATATCGTCGTTATTTTGTCATACTCATCGTCGTTAATGTCGTCGTTATTATCGTCATTATCTACGTTGTTATCGTCATAAATATCATCGTTAATATCGTCGTTATTATTGTCATTATCTTCTTTTTATCGTCGTTATTATCGTCGTTAATATCGTCGTTATTATCGTCGTTATTATCGTCGTTAATATCGTCGTTATTATCGTCATTATCGTCGTTTTTATCATCATAATTATAGTCGTTATTATCGTCGTTAATATCGTCATTGTCATCGTTGTTATCGTCCTTATTATCCTCATAATTATCGTCGTTAATATCGTCGTTATTTTGTCATAATCATCGTCGTTAATGTCGTCGTTATTATCGTCATTATCTACGTTGTTATCGTCATAAATATCATCGTTAATATCGTCGTTATTATTGTCATTATCTTCTTTTTATCGTCGTTATTATCGTCGTTAATATCGTCGTTATTATCGTCGTTATTATCGTCGTTAATATCGTCGTTAATATCGTCATTATCATCGTTGTTATCGTCCTTATTATCCTCATAATTATCGTCGTTAATATCGTCGTTATTTTGTCATAATCATCGTCGTTAATGTCGTCGTTATTATCGTCATTTTCTTCGTTGTTATCGTCCTTATTAATCCACATAATTATCGCTGTTAATGTCGTCGTAATTATCGTCATTATCATCGTTGTTATCGTCCTTATCATCCTCATAATTATCGTCGTTAATATCGTCGTTATTTTGTCATAATCATCGTCGTTAATGTCGTCGTTATTATCGTCATTATCTACGTTGTTATCGTCATAAATATCATCGTTAATATTGTCGTTATTATTGTCATTATCTTCTTTTTATCGTCGTTATTATCGTCGTTAATATCGTCGTTATTATCGTCGTTATTATCGTCGTTAATATCGTCGTTAATATCGTCATTATCATCGTTGTTATCGTCCTTATTATCCTCATAATTATCGTCGTTAATATCGTCGTTATTTTGTCATAATCATCGTCGTTAATGTCGTCGATATTATCGTCATTATCTTCGTTGTTATCGTCGTTATTATCGTCGTTAATATCGTCGTTATTATCGTCATTATCGTCGTTTATATCATCATAATTATAGTCGTTATTATCGTCGTTAATATCGTCATTGTCATCGTTGTTATCGTCCTTATTATCCTCATAATTATCGTCGTTAATATCGTCGTTATTTTGTCATAATCATCGTCGTTAATGTCGTCGTTATTATCGTCATTATCTACGTTGTTATCGTCATAAATATCATCGTTAATATCGTCGTTATTATTGTCATTATCTTCTTTTTATCGTCGTTATTATCGTCGTTAATATCGTCGTTATTATCGTCGTTATTATCGTCGTTAATATCGTCGTTAATATCGTCATTATCATCGTTGTTATCGTCCTTATTATCCTCATAATTATCGTCGTTAATATCGTCGTTATTTTGTCATAATCATCGTCGTTAATGTCGTCGTTATTATCGTCATTTTCTTCGTTGTTATCGTCCTTATTAATCCACATAATTATCGCTGTTAATGTCGTCGTAATTATCGTCATTATCATCGTTGTTATCGTCCTTATCATCCTCATAATTATCGTCGTTAATATCGTCGTTATTTTGTCATAATCATCGTCGTTAATGTCGTCGTTATTATCGTCATTATCTACGTTGTTATCGTCATAAATATCATCGTTAATATTGTCGTTATTATTGTCATTATCTTCTTTTTATCGTCGTTATTATCGTCGTTAATATCGTCGTTATTATCGTCGTTATTATCGTCGTTAATATCGTCGTTAATATCGTCATTATCATCGTTGATATCGTCCTTATTATCCTCATAATTATCGTCGTTAATATCGTCGTTATTTTGTCATAATAATCGTCGTTAATGTCGTCGATATTATCGTCATTATCTTCGTTGTTATCGTCGTTATTATCGTCGTTAATATCGTCGTTATTATCGTCATTATCGTCGTTTTTATCATCATAATTATAGTCGTTATTATCGTCGTTAATATCGTCATTGTCATCGTTGTTATCGTCCTTATTATCCTCATAATTATCGTCGTTAATATCGTCGTTATTTTGTCATAATCATCGTCGTTAATGTCGTCGTTATTATGGTCATTATCTACGTTGTTATCGTCATAAATATCATCGTTAATATCGTCGTTATTATTGTCATTATCTTCTTTTTATCGTCGTTATTATCGTCGTTAATATCGTCGTTATTATCGTCGTTATTATCGTCGTTAATATCGTCGTTAATATCGTCATTATCATCGTTGTTATCGTCCTTATTATCCTCATAATTATCGTCGTTAATATCGTCGTTATTTTGTCATAATCATCGTCGTTAATGTCGTCGTTATTATCGTCATTATCTCCGTTGTTATCGTCATAAATATCATCGTTAATATCGTCGTTATTATTGTCATTATCTTCTTTTTATCGTCGTTAATATCGTCGTTAATATCGTCATTATAATCGTTGTTATCGTCCTTATTAATCCACATAATTATCGCTGTTAATGTCGTCGTTATTATCGTCATTATCATCGTTGTTATCGTCCTTATCATCCTCATAATTATCGTCGTTAATATCGTCGTTATTTTGTCATAATCATCGTCGTTAATGTCGTCGATATTATCGTCATTATCTTCGTTGTTATCGTCGTTATTATCGTCGTTAATATCGTCATTGTAATCGTTGTTATCGTCCTTATTATCCTCATAATTATCGTCGTTAATATCGTCGTTATTTTGTCATAATCATCGTCGTTAATGTCGTCGTTATTATCGTCATTATCTACGTTGTTATCGTCATAAATATCATCGATAATATCGTCGTTATTATTGTCATTATCTTCTTTTTATCGTCGTTATTATCGTCGTTAATATCGTCGTTATTATCGTCGTTATTATCGTCGTTAATATCGTCGTTAATAACGTCTTTATCATCGTTGTTATCGTCCTTATCATCCTCATAATTATTATCGTTAATATCGTCGTTATTTTGTCATAAACATCGTCGTTAATATCGTCGTTATTATCGTCATTATCATCGTTGTTATCGTCCTTATCATCCTCATAATTATCGTCGTTAATATCGTCGTTATTTTGTCATACTCATCGTCGTTAATGTCGTCGTTATTATCGTCATTATCTACGTTGTTATCGTCATAAATATCATCGTTAATATCGTCGTTATTATTGTCATTATCTTCTTTTTATCGTCGTTATTATCGTCGTTAATATCGTCGTTATTATCGTCGTTATTATCGTCGTTAATATCGTCGTTAATATCGTCATTATCATCGTTGTTATCGTCCTTATTATCCTCATAATTATCGTCGTTAATATCGTCGTTATTTTGTCATAATCATCGTCGTTAATGTCGTCGATATTATCGTCATTATCTTCGTTGTTATCGTCGTTATTATCGTCGTTAATATCGTCGTTATTATCGTCATTATCGTCGTTTTTATCATCATAATTATAGTCGTTATTATCGTCGTTAATATCGTCATTGTCATCGTTGTTATCGTCCTTATTATCCTCATAATTATCGTCGTTAATATCGTCGTTATTTTGTCATAATCATCGTCGTTAATGTCGTCGTTATTATCGTCATTATCTACGTTGTTATCGTCATAAATATCATCGTTAATATCGTCGTTATTATTGTCATTATCTTCTTTTTATCGTCGTTATTATCGTCGTTAATATCGTCGTTATTATCGTCGTTATTATCGTCGTTAATATCGTCGTTAATATCGTCATTATCATCGTTGTTATCGTCCTTATTATCCTCATAATTATCGTCGTTAATATCGTCGTTATTTTGTCCTAATCATCGTCGTTAATTTCGTCGTTATTATCGTCATTTTCTTCGTTGTTATCGTCCTTATTAATCCACATAATTATCGCTGTTAATGTCGTCGTAATTATCGTCATTATCATCGTTGTTATCGTCCTTATCATCCTCATAATTATCGTCGTTAATATCGTCGTTATTTTGTCATAATCATCGTCGTTAATGTCGTCGTTATTATCGTCATTATCTACGTTGTTATCGTCATAAATATCATCGTTAATATTGTCGTTATTATTGTCATTATCTTCTTTTTATCGTCGTTCATATCGTCGTTAATATCGTCGTTATTATCGTCGTTATTATCGTCGTTAATATCGTCGTTAATATCGTCATTATCATCGTTGTATCGTCCTTATTATCCTCATAATTATCGTCGTTAATATCGTCGTTATTTTGTCATAATCATCGTCGTTAATGTCGTCGATATTATCGTCATTATCTTCGTTGTTATCGTCGTTATTATCGTCGTTAATATCGTCGTTATTATCGTCATTATCGTCGTTTTTATCATCATAATTATAGTCGTTATTATCGTCGTTAATATCGTCATTGTCATCGTTGTTATCGTCCTTATTATCCTCATAATTATCGTCGTTAATATCGTCGTTATTTTGTCATAATCATCGTCGTTAATGTCGTCGTTATTATGGTCATTATCTACGTTGTTATCGTCATAAATATCATCGTTAATATCGTCGTTATTATTGTCATTATCTTCTTTTTATCGTCGTTATTATCGTCGTTAATATCGTCGTTATTATCGTCGTTATTATCGTCGTTAATATCGTCGTTAATATCGTCATTATCATCGTTGTTATCGTCCTTATTATCCTCATAATTATCGTCGTTAATATCGACGTTATTTTGTCATAATCATCGTCGTTAATGTCGTCGATATTATCGTCATAATCTTCGTTGTTATCGTCGTTATTATCGTCGTTAATATCGTCGTTATTATCGTCATTATCGTCGTTTTTATCATCATAATTATAGTCGTTATTATCGTCGTAAATATCGTCATTGTCATCGTTGTTATCCTCCTTATTATCCTCATAATTATCGTCGTTAATATCGTCGTTATTTTGTCATAATCATCGTCGTTAATGTCGTCGTTATTATCGTCATTATCTACGTTGTTATCGTCATAAATATCTTCGTTAATATCGTCGTTATTATTGTCATTATCTTCTTTCTATCGTCGTTATTATCGTCGTTAATATCGTCGTTATTATCGTCGTTATTATCGTCGTTAATATCGTCGTTAATATCGTCATTATCATCGTTGTTATCGTCCTTATTATCCTCATAATTATCGTCGTTAATATCGTCGTTATTTTGTCATAATCATCGTCGTTAATGTCGTCGTTATTATCGTCATTATCTCCGTTGTTATCGTCATAAATATCATCGTTAATATCGTCGTTATTATTGTCATTATCTTCTTTTTATCGTCGTTAATATCGTCGTTAATATCGTCATTACAATCGTTGTTATCGTCCTTATCATCCTCATAATTATCGTCGTTAATATCGTCGTTATTTTGTCATAATCATCGTCGTTAATGTCGTCGATATTATCGTCATTATCTTCGTTGTTATCGTCGTTATTATCGTCGTTAATATCGTCGTTATTATCGTCATTATCGTCTTTTTTATCATCATAATTATAGTCGTTATTATCGTCGTTAATATCGTCATTGTCATCGTTGTTATCGTCCTTATTTTCCTCATAATTATCGTCGTTAATATCGTCGTTATTTTGTCATAATCATCGTCGTTAATGTCGTCGTTATTATCGTCATTATCTACGTTGTTATCGTCATAAATATCATCGTTAATATCGTCGTTATTATTGTCATTATCTTCTTTTTATCGTCGTTATTATCGTCGTTAATATCGTCGTTATTATCGTCGTTATTATCGTCGTTAATATCGTCGTTAATATCGTCATTATCAACGTTGTTATCGTCCTTATTATCCTCATAATTATCGTCGTTAATATCGTCGTTATTTTGTCATAATCATCGTCGTTAATGTCGTCGTTATTATCGTCATTATCTCCGTTGTTATCGTCATAAATATCATCGTTAATATCGTCGTTATTATTGTCATTATCTTCTTTTTATCGTCGTTAATATCGTCGTTAATATCGTCATTATAATCGTTGTTATCGTCCTTATTAATCCACATAATTATCGCTGTTAATGTCGTCGTTATTATCGTCATTATCATCGTTGTTATCGTCCTTATCATCCTCATAATTATCGTCGTTAATATCGTCGTTATTTTGTCATAATCATCGTCGTTAATGTCGTCGATATTATCGTCATTATCTTCGTTGTTATCGTTGTTATTATCGTCGTTAATATCGTCGTTATTATCGTCATTATCGTCGTTTTTATCATCATAATTATAGTCGTTATTATCGTCGTTAATATCGTCATTGTCATCGTTGTTATCGTCCTTATTATCATCATAATTATCGTCGTTAATATCGGCGTTAATTTGTCATAATCATCGTCGTTAATGTCGTCGTTATTATCGTCATTATCTACGTTGTTATCTTCATAAATATCATCGTTAATATCGTCGTTATTATTGTCACTATCTTCTTTTTATCGTCGTTATTATCGTCGTTAATATCGTCGTTATTTTCGTCGTTATTATCGTCGTTAATATCGTCGTTAATAACGTCATTATCATCGTTGTTATCGTCCTTATCATCCTCATAATTATTATCGTTAATATCGTCGTTATTTTGTCATAAACATCGTCGTTAATATCGTCGTTATTATCGTCATTATCATCGTTGTTATCGTCCTTATCATCCTCATAATTATCGTCGTTAATATCGTCGTTATTTTGTCATAATCATCGTCGATAATGTCGTAGTTATTATCGTCATTATCTACGTTGTTATCGTCATAAATATCATCGTTAATATCGTCGTTATTATTGTCATTATCTTCTTTTTATCTTCGTTATTATCGTCGTTAATATCGTCGTTATTATCGTCATTATTATCGTCGTTAATATCGTCGTTAATATCGTCATTATCATCGTTTTTATCGTCCTTATTATCCTCATAATTATCGTCGTTAATATCCTCGTTATTTTGTCATAATCATCGTCGTTAATGTCGTCGATATTATCGTCATTATCTTCGTTGTTATCGTCGTTATTATCGTCGTTAATATCGTCGTTATTATCGTCATTATCGTCGTTTTTATCATCATAATTATAGTCGTTATTATCGTCGTTAATATCGTCATTGTCATCGTTGTTATCGTCCTTATTATCCTCATAATTATCGTCGTTAATATCGTCGTTATTTTGTCATAATCATCGTCGTTAATGTCGTCGTTATTATGGTCATTATCTACGTTGTTATCGTCATAAATATCATCGTTAATATCGTCGTTATTATTGTCATTATCTTCTTTTTATCGTCGTTATTATCGTCGTTAATATCGTCGTTATTATCGTCGTTATTATCGTTGTTAATATCGTCGTTAATATCGTCATTATCATCGTTGTTATCGTCCTTATTATCCTCATAATTATCGTCGTTAATATCGTCGTTATTTTGTCATAATCATCGTCGTTAATGTCGTCGTTATTATCGTCATTTTCTTCGTTGTTATCGTCCTTATTAATCCACATAATTATCGCTGTTAATGTCGTCGTAATTATCGTCATTATCATCGTTGTTATCGTCCTTATCATCCTCATAATTATCGTCGTTAATATCGTCGTTATTTTGTCATAATCATCGTCGTTAATGTCGTCGTTATTATCGTCATTATCTACGTTGTTATCGTCATAAATATCATCGTTAATATCGTCGTTATTATTGTCATTATCTTCTTTTTATCGTCGTTATTATCGTCGTTAATATCGTCGTTATTATCGTCGTTATTATCGTCGTTAATATCGTCGTTAATAACGTCATTATCATCGTTGTTATCGTCCTTATCATCCTCATAATTATTATCGTTAATATCGTCGTTATTTTGTCATAAACATCGTCGTTAATATCGTCGTTATTATCGTCATTATCATCGTTGTTATCGTCCTTATCATCCTCATAATTATCGTCGTTAATATCGTCATTATTTTGTCATAATCATCGTCGTTAATGTCGTCAATATTATCGTCATTATCTTCGTTGTTATCGTCGTTATTATCGTCGTTAATATCGTCGTTATTATCGTCATTATCGTCGTTTTTATCATCATAATTATAGTCGTTATTATCGTCGTTAATATCGTCATTGTCATCGTTGTTATCGTCCTTATTATCCTCATAATTATCGTCGTTAATATCGTCGTTATTTTGTCATAATCATCGTCGTTAATGTCGTCGTCATTATCGTCATTATCTACGTTGTTATCGTCATAAATATCATCGTTAATATCGTCGTTATTATTGTCATTATCTTCTTTTTATCGTCGTTATTATCGTCGTTAATATCGTCGTTATTATCGTCGTTATTATCGTCGTTAATATCGTCGTTAATATCGTCATTATCATCGTTGTTATCGTCCTTATTATCCTCATAATTATCGACGTTAATATCGTCGTTATTTTGTCATAATCATCGTCGTTAATGTCGTCGTTATTATCGTCATTATCTACGTTGTTATCGTCATAAATATCATCGTTAATATCGTCGTTATTATTGTCATTATCTTCTTGTTATCGTCGTTATTATCGTCGTTAATATCGTCGTTATTATCGTCGTTATTATCGTCGTTAATATCGTCGTTAATATCGTCATTATCATCGTTGTTATCGTCCTTATTATCCTCATAATTATCGTCGTTAATATTGTCGTTATTTTGTCATAATCATCGTCGTTAATGTCGTCGTTATTATCGTCATTATCTCCGTTGTTATCGTCATAAATATCATCGTTAATATCGTCGTTATTATTGTCATTATCTTCTTTTTATCGTCGTTAATATCGTCGTTAATATCGTCATTATAATCGTTGTATCGTCCTTATTAATCCACATAATTATCGCTGTTAATGTCGTCGTTATTATCGTCATTATCATCGTTGTTATCGTCCTTATTATCCTCATAATTATCGTCGTTATTTTGTCATAATCATCGTCGTTAATGTCGTCGATATTATCGTCACTATCTTCGTTGTTATCGTCGTTATTATCGTCGTTAATATCGTCGTTATTATCGTCATTATCGTCGTTTTTATCATCATAATTATAGTCGTTATTATCGTCGTTAATATCGTCATTGTCATCGTTGTTATCGTCCTTATTATCCTCATAATTATCGTCGTTAATATCGTCGTTAATTTGTCATAATCATCGTCGTTAATGTCGTCGTTATTATCGTCATTATCTACGTTGTTATCTTCATAAATATCATCGTTAATATCGTCGTTATTATTGTCACTATCTTCTTTTTATCGTCGTTATTATCGTCGTTAATATCGTCGTTATTATCGTTGTTATTATCGTCGTTAATATCGTCGTTAATAACGTCATTATCATCGTTGTTATCGTCCTTATCATCCTCATAATTATTATCGTTAATATCGTCGTTATTTTGTCATAAACATCGTCGTTAATATCGTCGTTATTATCGTCATTATCATCGTTGTTATCGTCCTTATCATCCTCATAATTATCGTCGTTAATATCGTCGTTATTTTGTCATAATCATCGTCGTTAATGTCGTAGTTATTATCGTCATTATCTACGTTGTTATCGTCATAAATATCATCGTTAATATCGTCGTTATTATTGTCATTATCTTCTTTTTATCGTCGTTATTATCGTCGTTAATATCGTCGTTATTATCGTCGTTATTATCGTCGTTAATATCGTCGTTAATATCGTCATTATCATCGTTTTTATCGTCCTTATTATCCTCATAATTATCGTCGTTAATATCCTCGTTATTTTGTCATAATCATCGTCGTTAATGTCGTCGATATTATCGTCATTATCTTCGTTGTATCGTCGTTATTATCGTCGTTAATATCGTCGTTATTATCGTCATTATCGTCGTTTTTATCATCATAATTATAGTCGTTATTATCGTCGTTAATATCGTCATTGTCATCGTTGTTATCGTCCTTATTATCCTCATAATTATCGTCGTTAATATCGTCGATATTTTGTCATAATCATCGTCGTTAATGTCGTCGTTATTATCGTCATTATCTACGTTGTTATCGTCATAAATATCATCGTTAATATCGTCGTTATTATTGTCATTATCTTCTTTTTATCGTCGTTATTATCGTCGTTAATATCGTCGTTATTATCGTCGTTATTATCGTTGTTAATATCGTCGTTAATATCGTCATTATCATCGTTGTTATCGTCCTTATTATCCTCATAATTATCGTCGTTAATATCGTCGTTATTTTGTCATAATCATCGTCGTTAATGTCGTCGTTATTATCGTCATTTTCTTCGTTGTTATCGTCCTTATTAATCCACATAATTATCGCTGTTAATGTCGTCGTAATTATCGTCATTATCATCGTTGTTATCGTCCTTATCATCCTCATAATTATCGTCGTTAATATCGTCGTTATTTTGTCATAATCATCGTCGTTAATGTCGTCGTTATTATCGTCATTATCTACGTTGTTATCGTCATAAATATCATCGTTAATATCGTCGTTATTATTGTCATTATCTTCTTTTTATCGTCGTTATTATCGTCGTTAATATCGTCGTTATTATCGTCGTTATTATCGTCGTTAATATCGTCGTTAATAACGTCATTATCATCGTTGTTATCGTCCTTATCATCCTCATAATTATTATCGTTAATATCGTCGTTATTTTGTCATAAACATCGTCGTTAATATCGTCGTTATTATCGTCATTATCATCGTTGTTATCGTCCTTATCATCCTCATAATTATCGTCGTTAATATCGTCATTATTTTGTCATAATCATCGTCGTTAATGTCGTCGATATTATCGTCATTATCTTCGTTGTTATCGTCGTTATTATCGTCGTTAATATCGTCGTTATTATCGTCATTATCGTCGTTTTTATCATTATAATTATAGTCGTTATTATCGTCGTTAATATCGTCATTGTCATCGTTGTTATCGTCCTTATTATCCTCATAATTATCGTCGTTAATATCGTCGTTATTTTGTCATAATCATCGTCGTTAATGTCGTCGTTATTATCGTCATTATCTACGTTGTTATCGTCATAAATATCATCGTTAATATCGTCGTTATTATTGTCATTATCTTCTTTTTATCGTCGTTATTATCGTCGTTAATATCGTCGTTATTATCGTCGTTATTATCGTCGTTAATATCGTCGTTAATATCGTCATTATCATCGTTGTTATCGTCCTTATTATCCTCATAATTATCGTCGTTAATATCGTCGTTATTTTGTCATAATCATCGTCGTTAATGTCGTCGTTATTATCGTCATTATCTACGTTGTTATCGTCATAAATATCATCGTTAATATCGTCGTTATTATTGTCATTATCTTCTTTTTATCGTCGTTATTATCGTCGTTAATATCGTCGTTATTATCGTCGTTATTATCGTCGTTAATATCGTCGTTAATATCGTCATTATCATCGTTGTTATCGTCCTTATTATCCTCATAATTATCGTCGTTATTATCGTCGTTATTTTGTCATAATCATCGTCGTTAATGTCGTCGATATTATCGTCATTATCTTCGTTGTTATCGTCGTTATTATCGTCGTTAATATCGTCGTTATTATCGTCATTATCGTCGTTTTTATCATCATAATTATAGTCGTTATTATCGTCGTTAATATCGTCATTGTCATCGTTGTTATCGTCCTTATTATCCTCATAATTATCGTCGTTAATATCGTCGTTATTTTGTCATAATCATCGTCGTTAATGTCGTCGTTATTATCGTCATTATCTACGTTGTTATCGTCATAAATATCATCGAAAATATTGTCGTTATTATTGTCATTATCTTCTTTTTATCGTCGTTAATATCGTCGTTATTATCGTCGTTATTATCGTCGTTAATATTTTCGTTAATATCGTCATTATCATCGTTGTTATCGTCCTTATTATCCTCATAATTATCGTCGTTAATATTGTCGTTATTTTGTCATAATCATCGTCGTTAATGTCGTCGTTATTATCGTCATTATCTCCGTTGTTATCTTCATAAATATCATCGTTAATATCGTCGTTATTATTGTCATTATCTTCTTTTTATCTTCGTTAATATCGTCGTTAATATCGTCATTATAATCGTTGTATCGTCCTTATTAATCCACATAATTATCGCTGTTAATGTCGTCGTTATTATCGTCATTATCATCGTTGTTATCGTCCTTATTATCCTCATAATTATCGTCGTTATTTTGTCATAATCATCGTCGTTAATGTCGTCGATATTATCGTCATTATCTTCGTTGTTATCGTCGTTATTATCGTCGTTAATATCGTCGTTATTATCGTCATTATCGTCGTTTTTATCATCATAATTATAGTCGTTATTATCGTCGTTAATATCGTCATTGTCATCGTTGTTATCGTCCTTATTATCCTCATAATTATCGTCGTTAATATCGTCGTTATTTTGTCATAAACATCGTCGTTAATGTCGTCGTTATTATCGTCATTATATACGTTGTTATCGTCATAAATATCATCGTTAATATCGTCGATATTATTGTCATTATCTTCTTTTTATCGTCGTTATTATCGTCGTTAATATCGTCGTTATTATCGTCGTTATTATCGTCGTTAATATCGTCGTTAATAACGTCATTATCATCGTTGTTATCGTCCTTATCATCCTCATAATTATTATCGTTAATATCGTCGTTATTTTGTCATAAACATCGTCGTTAATATCGTCGTTATTATCGTCATTATCATCGTTGTTATCGTCCTTATCATCCTCATAATTATCGTCGTTAATATCGTCGTTATTTTGTCATAATCATCGTCGTTAATGTCGTCGTTATTATCGTCATTATCTACGTTGTTATCGTCATAAATATCATCGTTAATATCGTCGTTATTATTGTCATTATCTTCTTTTTATCGTCGTTATTATCGTCGTTAATATCGTCGTTATTATCGTCGTTAATATCGTCGTTAATATCGTCAATATCATCGTTGTTATCGTCCTTATTATCCTCATAATTATCGTCGTTAATATCGTCGTTATTTTGTCATAATCATCGTCGTTAATGTCGTCGTTATTATCGTCATTATCTACGTTGTTATCGTCATAAATATCATCGTTAATATCGTCGTTATTATTGTCATTATCTTCTTTTTATCGTCGTTATTATCGTCGTTAATATCGTCGTTATTATCGTCGTTATTATCGTCGTTAATATCGTCGTTAATATCGTCATTATCATCGTTGTTATCGTCCTTATTATCCTCATAATTATCGTCGTTAATATCGTCGTTATTTTGTCATAATCATCGTCGTTAATGTCGTCGTTATTATCGTCATTATCTACGTTGTTATCGTCATAAATATCATCGTTAATATCGTCGTTATTATTGTCATTATCTTCTTTTTATCGTCGTTATTATCGTCGTTAATATCGTCGTTATTATCGTCGTTATTATCATCGTTAATATCGTCGTTAATATCGTCATTATCATCGTTGTTATCGTCCTTATTATCCTCATAATTATCGTCGTTAATATAGTCGTTATTTTGTCATAATCATCGTCGTTAATGTCGTCGTTATTATCGTCATTATCTCCGTTGTTATCGTCATAAATATCATCGTTAATATCGTCGTTATTATTGTCATTATCTTCTTTTTATCGTCGTTAATATCGTCGTTAATATCGTCATTATAATCGTTGTTATCGTCCTTATTAATCCACATAATTATCGCTGTTAATGTCGTCGTTATTATCGTCATTATCATCGTTGTTATCGTCCTTATCATCCTCATAATTATCGTCGTTAATATCGTCGTTATTTTGTCATAATCATCGTCGTTAATGTCGTCGATATTATCGTCATTATCTTCGTTGTTATCGTCGTTATTATCGTCGTTAATATCGTCGTTATTATTGTCATTATCTTCTTTTTATCGTCGTTATTATCGTCGTTAATATCGTCGTTATTATCGTCGTTATTATCGTCGTTAATATCGTCGTTAATATCGTCATTATCATCGTTGTTATCGTCCTTATTATCCTCATAATTATCGTCGTTAATATCGTCGTTATTTTGTCATAATCATCGTCGTTAATGTCGTCGTTATTATCGTCATTATCTACGTTGTTATCGTCATAAATATCATCGTTAATATCGTCGTTATTATTGTCATTATCTTCTTTTTATCGTCGTTATTATCGTCGTTAACATCGTCGTTATTATCGTAGTTATTAACGTCGTTAATATCGTCGTTAATAACGTCATTATCATCGTTGTTATCGTCCTTATCATCCTCATAATTATTATCGTTAATATCGTCGTTATTATTGTCATTATCTTCTTTTTATCGTCGTTATTATCGTCGTTAATATCGTCGTTATTATCGTCGTTATTATCGTCGTTAATGTCGTCGTTATTATCGTCATTATCTTCGTTGTTATTGTCCTTATCATCCTCATAATTATCGTCGTTAATATCGACGTTATTTTGTCATAATCATCGTCGTTAATGTCGGTGTTATTATCGTCATTATCTTCGTTGTTATCGTCGTTATTATCTTCATAATTATCGTCGTTAATATCGTCGTTATTTTGTCATAATCATCGTCGTTAATGTCGGTGTTATTATCGTCATTATCTTCGTTGTTATCGTCGTTATTATCTTCATAATTATCGTCGTTAATATCGTCGTTATTTTGTCATAATCATCGTCGTTAATGTCGTCGTTATTATCGTCATTTTCTTCGTTGTTATCGTCCTTATTAATCCACATAATTATCGCTGTTAATGTCGTCGTAATTATCGTCATTATCATCGTTGTTATCGTCCTTATCATCCTCATAGTTATCGTCGTTAATATCGTCGTTATTTTGTCATAATCATCGTCGTTAATGTCGTCGTTATTATCGTCATTATCTCCGTTGTTATCGTCATAAATATCATCGTTAATATCGTCGTTATTATTGTCATTATCTTCTTTTATCGTCGTTAATATCGTCGTTAATATCGTCATTATAATCGTTGTATCGTCCTTATTAATCCACATAATTATCGCTGTTAATGTCGTCGTTATTATCGTCATTATCATCGTTGTTATCGTCCTTATTATCCTCATAATTATCGTCGTTATTTTGTCATAATCATCGTCGTTAATGTCGTCGATATTATCGTCATTATCTTCGTTGTTATCGTCGTTATTATCGTCATTATCGTCGTTTTTATCATCATAATTATAGTCGTTATTATCGTCGTTAATATCGTCATTGTCATCGTTGTTATCGTCCTTATTATCCTCATAATTATCGTCGTTAATATCGTCGTTATTTTGTCATAAACATCGTCGTTAATGTCGTCGTTATTATCGTCATTATATACGTTGTTATCGTCATAAATATCATCGTTAATATCGTCGATATTATTGTCATTATCTTCTTTTTATCGTCGTTATTATCGTCGTTAATATCGTCGTTATTATCGTCGTTATTATCGTCGTTAATATCGTCGTTAATAACGTCATTATCATCGTTGTTATCGTCCTTATCATCCTCATAATTATTATCGTTAATATCGTCGTTATTTTGTCATAAACATCGTCGTTAATATCGTCGTTATTATCGTCATTATCATCGTTGTTATCGTCCTTATCATCCTCATAATTATCGTCGTTAATATCGTCGTTATTTTGTCATAATCATCGTCGTTAATGTCGTCGTTATTATCGTCATTATCTACGTTGTTATCGTCATAAATATCATCGTTAATATCGTCGTTATTATTGTCATTATCTTCTTTTTATCGTCGTTATTATCGTCGTTAATATCGTCGTTATTATCGTCGTTAATATCGTCGTTAATATCGTCATTATCATCGTTGTTATCGTCCTTATTATCCTCATAATTATCGTCGTTAATATAGTCGTTATTTTGTCATAATCATCGTCGTTAATGTCGTCGTTATTATCGTCATTATCTCCGTTGTTATCGTCATAAATATCATCGTTAATATCGTCGTTATTATTGTCATTATCTTCTTTTTATCGTCGTTAATATCGTCTTTAATATCGTCATTATAATCGTTGTTATCGTCCTTATTAATCCACATAATTATCGCTGTTAATGTCGTCGTTATTATCGTCATTATCATCGTTGTTATCGTCCTTATCATCCTCATAATTATCGTCGTTAATATCGTCGTTATTTTGTCATAATCATCGTCGTTAATGTCGTCGATATTATCGTCATTATCTTCGTTGTCATCGTCGTTATTATCGTCGTTAATATCGTCGTTATTATTGTCATTATCTTCTTTTTATCGTCGTTATTATCGTCGTTAATATCGTCGTTATTATCGTCGTTATTATCGTCGTTAATATCGTCGTTAATATCGTCATTATCATCGTTGTTATCGTCCTTATTATCCTCATAATTATCGTCGTTAATATCGTCGTTATTTTGTCATAATCATCGTCGTTAATGTCGTCGTTATTATCGTCATTATCTACGTTGTTATCGTCATAAATATCATCGTTAATATCGTCGTTATTATTGTCATTATCTTCTTTTTATCGTCGTTATTATCGTCGTTAACATCGTCGTTATTATCGTAGTTATTAACGTCGTTAATATCGTCGTTAATAACGTCATTATCATCGTTGTTATCGTCCTTATCATCCTCATAATTATTATCGTTAATATCGTCGTTATTATTGTCATTATCTTCTTTTTATCGTCGTTATTATCGTCGTTAATATCGTCGTTATTATCGTCGTTATTATCGTCGTTAATGTCGTCGTTATTATCGTCATTATCTTCGTTGTTATTGTCCTTATCATCCTCATAATTATCGTCGTTAATATCGACGTTATTTTGTCATAATCATCGTCGTTAATGTCGGTGTTATTATCGTCATTATCTTCGTTGTTATCGTCGTTATTATCTTCATAATTATCGTCGTTAATATCGTCGTTATTTTGTCATAATCATCGTCGTTAATGTCGGTGTTATTATCGTCATTATCTTCGTTGTTATCGTCGTTATTATCTTCATAATTATCGTCGTTAATATCGTCGTTATTTTGTCATAATCATCGTCGTTAATGTCGTCGTTATTATCGTCATTTTCTTCGTTGTTATCGTCCTTATTAATCCACATAATTATCGCTGTTAATGTCGTCGTAATTATCGTCATTATCATCGTTGTTATCGTCCTTATCATCCTCATAGTTATCGTCGTTAATATCGTCGTTATTTTGTCATAATCATCGTCGTTAATGTCGTCGTTATTATCGTCATTATCTCCGTTGTTATCGTCATAAATATCATCGTTAATATCGTCGTTATTATTGTCATTATCTTCTTTTTATCGTCGTTAATATCGTCGTTAATATCGTCATTATAATCGTTGTATCGTCCTTATTAATCCACATAATTATCGCTGTTAATGTCGTCGTTATTATCGTCATTATCATCGTTGTTATCGTCCTTATTATCCTCATAATTATCGTCGTTATTTTGTCATAATCATCGTCGTTAATGTCGTCGATATTATCGTCATTATCTTCGTTGTTATCGTCGTTATTATCGTCGTTAATATCGTCGTTATTATCGTCATTATCGTCGTTTTTATCATCATAATTATAGTCGTTATTATCGTCGTTAATATCGTCATTGTCATCGTTGTTATCGTCCTTATTATCCTCATAATTATCGTCGTTAATATCGTCGTTATTTTGTCATAAACATCGTCGTTAATGTCGTCGTTATTATCGTCATTATATACGATGTTATCGTCATAAATATCATCGTTAATATCGTCGATATTATTGTCATTATCTTCTTTTTATCGTCGTTATTATCGTCGTTAATATCGTCGTTATTATCGTCGTTATTATCGTCGTTAATATCGTCGTTAATAACGTCATTATCATCGTTGTTATCGTCCTTATCATCCTCATAATTATTATCGTTAATATCGTCGTTATTTTGTCATAAACATCGTCGTTAATATCGTCGTTATTATCGTCATTATCATCGTTGTTATCGTCCTTATCATCCTCATAATTATCGTCGTTAATATCGTCGTTATTTTGTCATAATCATCGTCGTTAATGTCGTCGTTATTATCGTCATTATCTACGTTGTTATCGTCATAAATATCATCGTTAATATCGTCGTTATTATTGTCATTATCTTCTTTTTATCGTCGTTATTATCGTCGTTAATATCGTCGTTATTATCGTCGTTAATATCGTCGTTAATATCGTCAATATCATCGTTGTTATCGTCCTTATTATCCTCATAATTATCGTCGTTAATATCGTCGTTATTTTGTCATAATCATCGTCGTTAATGTCGTCGTTATTATCGTCATTATCTACGTTGTTATCGTCATAAATATCATCGTTAATATCGTCGTTATTATTGTCATTATCTTCTTTTTATCGTCGTTATTATCGTCGTTAATATCGTCGTTATTATCGTCGTTATTATTGTCGTTAATATCGTCGTTAATATCGTCATTATCATCGTTGTTATCGTCCTTATTATCCTCATAATTATCGTCGTTAATATCGTCGTTATTTTGTCATAATCATCGTCGTTAATGTCGTCGTTATTATCGTCATTATCTACGTTGTTATCGTCATAAATATCATCGTTAATATCGTCGTTATTATTGTCATTATCTTCTTTTTATCGTCGTTATTATCGTCGTTAATATCGTCGTTATTATCGTCGTTATTATCATCGTTAATATCGTCGTTAATATCGTCATTATCATCGTTGTTATCGTCCTTATTATCCTCATAATTATCGTCGTTAATATAGTCGTTATTTTGTCATAATCATCGTCGTTAATGTCGTCGTTATTATCGTCATTATCTCCGTTGTTATCGTCATAAATATCATCGTTAATATCGTCGTTATTATTGTCATTATCTTCTTTTTATCGTCGTTAATATCGTCGTTAATATCGTCATTATAATCGTTGTTATCGTCCTTATTAATCCACATAATTATCGCTGTTAATGTCGTCGTTATTATCGTCATTATCATCGTTGTTATCGTCCTTATCATCCTCATAATTATCGTCGTTAATATCGTCGTTATTTTGTCATAATCATCGTCGTTAATGTCGTCGATATTATCGTCATTATCTTCGTTGTCATCGTCGTTATTATCGTCGTTAATATCGTCGTTATTATTGTCATTATCTTCTTTTTATCGTCGTTATTATCGTCGTTAATATCGTCGTTATTATCGTCGTTATTATCGTCGTTAATATCGTCGTTAATATCGTCATTATCATCGTTGTTATCGTCCTTATTATCCTCATAATTATCGTCGTTAATATCGTCGTTATTTTCTCATAATCATCGTCGTTAATGTCGTCGTTATTATCTTCATTATCTACGTTGTTATCGTCATAAATATCATCGTTAATATCGTCGTTATTATTGTCATTATCTTCTTTTTATCGTCGTTATTATCGTCGTTAATATCGTCGTTATTATCGTAGTTATTATCGTCGTTAATATCGTCGTTAATAACGTCATTATCATCGTTGTTATCGTCCTTATCATCCTCATAAATATTATCGTTAATATCGTCGTTATTTTGTCATAAACATCGTCGTTAATATCGTCGTTATTATCGTCATTATCATCGTTGTTATCGTCCTTATCATCCTCATAATTATCGTCGTTAATATCGTCGTTATTTTGTCATAATCATCGTCGTTAATGTCGTCGTTATTATCGTCATTATCTACGTTGTTATCGTCATAAATATCATCGTTAATATCGTCGTTATTATTGTCATTATCTTCTTTTTATCGTCGTTATTATCGTCGTTAATATCGTCGTTATTATCGTCGTTAATATCGTCGTTAATATCGTCAATATCATCGTTGTTATCGTCCTTATTATCCTCATAATTATCGTCGTTAATATCGTCGTTATTTTGTCATAATCATCGTCGTTAATGTCGTCGTTATTATCGTCATTATCTACGTTGTTATCGTCATAAATATCATCGTTAATATCGTCGTTATTATTGTCATTATCTTCTTTTTATCGTCGTTATTATCGTCGTTAATATCGTCGTTATTATCGTCGCTATTATTGTCGTTAATATCGTCGTTAATATCGTCATTATCATCGTTGTTATCGTCCTTATTATCCTCATAATTATCGTCGTTAATATCGTCGTTATTTTGTCATAATCATCGTCGTTAATGTCGTCGTTATTATCGTCATTATCTACGTTGTTATCGTCATAAATATCATCGTTAATATCGTCGTTATTATTGTCATTATCTTCTTTTTATCGTCGTTATTATCGTCGTTAATATCGTCGTTATTATCGTCGTTATTATCATCGTTAATATCGTCGTTAATATCGTCATTATCATCGTTGTTATCGTCCTTATTATCCTCATAATTATCGTCGTTAATATAGTCGTTATTTTGTCATAATCATCGTCGTTAATGTCGTCGTTATTATCGTCATTATCTCCGTTGTTATCGTCATAAATATCATCGTTAATATCGTCGTTATTATTGTCATTATCTTCTTTTTATCGTCGTTAATATCGTCGTTAATATCGTCATTATAATCGTTGTTATCGTCCTTATTAATCCACATAATTATCGCTGTTAATGTCGTCGTTATTATCGTCATTATCATCGTTGTTATCGTCCTTATCATCCTCATAATTATCGTCGTTAATATCGTCGTTATTTTGTCATAATCATCGTCGTTAATGTCGTCGATATTATCGTCATTATCTTCGTTGTCATCGTCGTTATTATCGTCGTTAATATCGTCGTTATTATTGTCATTATCTTCTTTTTATCGTCGTTATTATCGTCGTTAATATCGTCGTTATTATCGTCGTTATTATCGTCGTTAATATCGTCGTTAATATCGTCATTATCATCGTTGTTATCGTCCTTATTATCCTCATAATTATCGTCGTTAATATCGTCGTTATTTTGTCATAATCATCGTCGTTAATGTCGTCGTTATTATCTTCATTATCTACGTTGTTATCGTCATAAATATCATCGTTAATATCGTCGTTATTATTGTCATTATCTTCTTTTTATCGTCGTTATTATCGTCGTTAATATCGTCGTTATTATCGTAGTTATTATCGTCGTTAATATCGTCGTTAATAACGTCATTATCATCGTTGTTATCGTCCTTATCATCCTCATAATTATTATCGTTAATATCGTCGTTATTATTGTCATTATCTTCTTTTTATTGTCGTTATTATCGTCGTTAATATCGTCGTTATTATCGTCGTTATTATCGTCGTTAATGTCGTCGTTATTATCGTCATTATCTTCGTTGTTATTGTCCTTATCATCCTCATAATTATCGTCGTTAATATCGACGTTATTTTGTCATAATCATCGTCGTTAATGTCGGTGTTATTATCGTCATTATCTTCGTTGTTATCGTCGTTATTATCTTCATAATTATCGTCGTTAATATCGTCGTTATTTTGTCATAATCATCGTCGTTAATGTCGGTGTTATTATCGTCATTATCTTCGTTGTTATCGTCGTTATTATCTTCATAATTATCGTCGTTAATATCGTCGTTATTTTGTCATAATCATCGTCGTTAATGTCGTCGTTATTATCGTCATTTTCTTCGTTGTTATCGTCCTTATTAATCCACATAATTATCGCTGTTAATGTCGTCGTAATTATCGTCAATATCATCGTTGTTATCGTCCTTATCATCCTCATAGTTATCGTCGTTAATATCGTCGTTATTTTGTCATAATCATCGTCGTTAATGTCGTCGTTATTATCGTCATTATCTCCGTTGTTATCGTCATAAATATCATCGTTAATATCGTCGTTATTATTGTCATTATCTTCTTTTTATCGTCGTTAATATCGTCGTTAATATCGTCATTATAATCGTTGTATCGTCCTTATTAATCCACATAATTATCGCTGTTAATGTCGTCGTTATTATCGTCATTATCATCGTTGTTATCGTCCTTATTATCCTCATAATTATCGTCGTTATTTTGTCATAATCATCGTCGTTAATGTCGTCGATATTATCGTCATTATCTTCGTTGTTATCGTCGTTATTATCGTCGTTAATATCGTCGTTATTATCGTCATTATCGTCGTTTTTATCATCATAATTATAGTCGTTATTATCGTCGTTAATATCGTCATTGTCATCATTGTTATCGTCCTTATTATCCTCATAATTATCGTCGTTAATATCGTCGTTATTTTGTCATAAACATCGTCGTTACTGTCGTCGTTATTATCGTCATTATATACGTTGTTATCGTCATAAATATCATCGTTAATATCGTCATTATTATTGTCATTATCTTCTTTTTATCGTCGTTATTATCGTCGTTAATATCGTCGTTATTATCGTCGTTATTATCGTCGTTAATATCGTCGTTAATAACGTCATTATCATCGTTGTTATCGTCCTTATCATCCTCATAATTATTATCGTTAATATCGTCGTTATTTTGTCATAAACATCGTCGTTAATATCGTCGTTATTATCGTCATTATCATCGTTGTTATCGTCCTTATCATCCTCATAATTATCGTCGTTAATATCGTCGTTATTTTGACATAATCATCGTCGTTAATGTCGTCGTTATTATCGTCATTATCTACGTTGTTATCGTCATAAATATCATCGTTAATATCGTCGTTATTATTGTCATTATCTTCTTTTTATCGTCGTTATTATCGTCGTTAATATTGTCGTTATTATCGTCGTTATTATCGTCGTTATTATCGTCATTGTCATCGTTGTTATCGTCCTTATTATCCTCATAATTATCGTCGTTAATATCGTCGTTATTTTGTCATAATCATCGTCGTTAATGTCGTCGTTATTATCGTCATTATCTACGTTGTTATCGTCATAAATATCATCGTTAATATCGTCGTTATTATTGTCATTATCTTCTTTTTATCGTCGTTATTATCGTCGTTAATATCGTCGTTATTATCGTCGTTATTATCGTCGTTAATATCGTCGTTAATATCGTCATTATCATCGTTGTTATCGTCCTTATTATCCTCATAATTATCGTCGTTAATATCGTCGTTATTTTGTCATAATCATCGTCGTTAATGTCGTCGATATTATCGTCATTATCTTCGTTGTTATCGTCGTTATTATCGTCGTTAATATCGTCGTTATTATCGTCATTATCGTCGTTTTTATCATCATAATTATAGTCGTTATTATCGTCGTTAATATCGTCATTGTCATCGTTGTTATCGTCCTTATTATCCTCATAATTATCGTCGTTAATATCGTCGTTATTTTGTCATAATCATCGTCGTTAATGTCGTCGTTATTATCGTCATTATCTACGTTGTTATCGTCATAAATATCATCGTTAATATCGTCGTTATTATTGTCATTATCTTCTTTTTATCGTCGTTATTATCGTCGTTAATATCGTCGTTATTATCGTCGTTATTATCGTCGTTAATATCGTCGTTAATATCGTCATTATCATCGTTGTTATCGTCCTTATTATCCTCATAATTATCGTCGTTAATATCGTCGTTATTTTGTCATAATCATCGTCGTTAATGTCGTCGTTATTATCGTCATTTTCTTCGTTGTTATCGTCCTTATTAATCCACATAAATATCGCTGTTAATGTCGTCGTAATTATCGTCATTATCATCGTTGTTATCGTCCTTATCATCCTCATAATTATCGTCGTTAATATCGTCGTTATTTTGTCATAATCATCGTCGTTAATGTCGTCGTTATTATCGTCATTATCTACGTTGTTATCGTCATAAATATCATCGTTAATATCGTCGTTATTATTGTCATTATCTTCTTGTTATCGTCGTTATTATCCTCGTTAATATCGTCGTTATTATCGTCGTTATTATCGTCGTTAATATCGTCGTTAATATCGTCATTATCATCGTTGTTATCGTCCTTATTATCCTCATAATTATCGTCGTTAATATTGTCGTTATTTTGTCATAATCATCGTCGTTAATGTCGTCGTTATTATCGTCATTATCTACGTTGTTATCGTCATAAATATCATCGTTAATATCGTCGTTATTATTGTCATTATCTTCTTTTTATCGTCGTTATTATCGTCGTTAATATCGTCGTTATTATCGTCGTTAATATCGTCGTTAATATCGTCAATATCATCGTTGTTATCGTCCTTATTATCCTCATAATTATCGTCGTTAATATCGTCGTTATTTTGTCATAATCATCGTCGTTAATGTCGTCGTTATTATCGTCATTATCTACGTTGTTATCGTCATAAATATCATCGTTAATATCGTCGTTATTATTGTCATTATCTTCTTTTTATCGTCGTTATTATCGTCGTTAATATCGTCGTTATTATCGTCGCTATTATTGTCGTTAATATCGTCGTTAATATCGTCATTATCATCGTTGTTATCGTCCTTATTATCCTCATAATTATCGTCGTTAATATCGTCGTTATTTTGTCATAATCATCGTCGTTAATGTCGTCGTTATTATCGTCATTATCTACGTTGTTATCGTCATAAATATCATCGTTAATATCGTCGTTATTATTGTCATTATCTTCTTTTTATCGTCGTTATTATCGTCGTTAATATCGTCGTTATTATCGTCGTTATTATCATCGTTAATATCGTCGTTAATATCGTCATTATCATCGTTGTTATCGTCCTTATTATCCTCATAATTATCGTCGTTAATATAGTCGTTATTTTGTCATAATCATCGTCGTTAATGTCGTCGTTATTATCGTCATTATCTCCGTTGTTATCGTCATAAATATCATCGTTAATATCGTCGTTATTATTGTCATTATCTTCTTTTTATCGTCGTTAATATCGTCGTTAATATCGTCATTATAATCGTTGTTATCGTCCTTATTAATCCACATAATTATCGCTGTTAATGTCGTCGTTATTATCGTCATTATCATCGTTGTTATCGTCCTTATCATCCTCATAATTATCGTCGTTAATATCGTCGTTATTTTGTCATAATCATCGTCGTTAATGTCGTCGATATTATCGTCATTATCTTCGTTGTCATCGTCGTTATTATCGTCGTTAATATCGTCGTTATTATTGTCATTATCTTCTTTTTATCGTCGTTATTATCGTCGTTAATATCGTCGTTATTATCGTCGTTATTATCGTCGTTAATATCGTCGTTAATATCGTCATTATCATCGTTGTTATCGTCCTTATTATCCTCATAATTATCGTCGTTAATATCGTCGTTATTTTGTCATAATCATCGTCGTTAATGTCGTCGTTATTATCTTCATTATCTACGTTGTTATCGTCATAAATATCATCGTTAATATCGTCGTTATTATTGTCATTATCTTCTTTTTATCGTCGTTATTATCGTCGTTAATATCGTCGTTATTATCGTAGTTATTATCGTCGTTAATATCGTCGTTAATAACGTCATTATCATCGTTGTTATCGTCCTTATCATCCTCATAATTATTATCGTTAATATCGTCGTTATTATTGTCATTATCTTCTTTTTATTGTCGTTATTATCGTCGTTAATATCGTCGTTATTATCGTCGTTATTATCGTCGTTAATGTCGTCGTTATTATCGTCATTATCTTCGTTGTTATTGTCCTTATCATCCTCATAATTATCGTCGTTAATATCGACGTTATTTTGTCATAATCATCGTCGTTAATGTCGGTGTTATTATCGTCATTATCTTCGTTGTTATCGTCGTTATTATCTTCATAATTATCGTCGTTAATATCGTCGTTATTTTGTCATAATCATCGTCGTTAATGTCGGTGTTATTATCGTCATTATCTTCGTTGTTATCGTCGTTATTATCTTCATAATTATCGTCGTTAATATCGTCGTTATTTTGTCATAATCATCGTCGTTAATGTCGTCGTTATTATCGTCATTTTCTTCGTTGTTATCGTCCTTATTAATCCACATAATTATCGCTGTTAATGTCGTCGTAATTATCGTCAATATCATCGTTGTTATCGTCCTTATCATCCTCATAGTTATCGTCGTTAATATCGTCGTTATTTTGTCATAATCATCGTCGTTAATGTCGTCGTTATTATCGTCATTATCTCCGTTGTTATCGTCATAAATATCATCGTTAATATCGTCGTTATTATTGTCATTATCTTCTTTTTATCGTCGTTAATATCGTCGTTAATATCGTCATTATAATCGTTGTATCGTCCTTATTAATCCACATAATTATCGCTGTTAATGTCGTCGTTATTATCGTCATTATCATCGTTGTTATCGTCCTTATTATCCTCATAATTATCGTCGTTATTTTGTCATAATCATCGTCGTTAATGTCGTCGATATTATCGTCATTATCTTCGTTGTTATCGTCGTTATTATCGTCGTTAATATCGTCGTTATTATCGTCATTATCGTCGTTTTTATCATCATAATTATAGTCGTTATTATCGTCGTTAATATCGTCATTGTCATCATTGTTATCGTCCTTATTATCCTCATAATTATCGTCGTTAATATCGTCGTTATTTTGTCATAAACATCGTCGTTACTGTCGTCGTTATTATCGTCATTATATACGTTGTTATCGTCATAAATATCATCGTTAATATCGTCATTATTATTGTCATTATCTTCTTTTTATCGTCGTTATTATCGTCGTTAATATCGTCGTTATTATCGTCGTTATTATCGTCGTTAATATCGTCGTTAATAACGTCATTATCATCGTTGTTATCGTCCTTATCATCCTCATAATTATTATCGTTAATATCGTCGTTATTTTGTCATAAACATCGTCGTTAATATCGTCGTTATTATCGTCATTATCATCGTTGTTATCGTCCTTATCATCCTCATAATTATCGTCGTTAATATCGTCGTTATTTTGACATAATCATCGTCGTTAATGTCGTCGTTATTATCGTCATTATCTACGTTGTTATCGTCATAAATATCATCGTTAATATCGTCGTTATTATTGTCATTATCTTCTTTTTATCGTCGTTATTATCGTCGTTAATATTGTCGTTATTATCGTCGTTATTATCGTCGTTATTATCGTCATTGTCATCGTTGTTATCGTCCTTATTATCCTCATAATTATCGTCGTTAATATCGTCGTTATTTTGTCATAATCATCGTCGTTAATGTCGTCGTTATTATCGTCATTATCTACGTTGTTATCGTCATAAATATCATCGTTAATATCGTCGTTATTATTGTCATTATCTTCTTTTTATCGTCGTTATTATCGTCGTTAATATCGTCGTTATTATCGTCGTTATTATCGTCGTTAATATCGTCGTTAATATCGTCATTATCATCGTTGTTATCGTCCTTATTATCCTCATAATTATCGTCGTTAATATCGTCGTTATTTTGTCATAATCATCGTCGTTAATGTCGTCGATATTATCGTCATTATCTTCGTTGTTATCGTCGTTATTATCGTCGTTAATATCGTCGTTATTATCGTCATTATCGTCGTTTTTATCATCATAATTATAGTCGTTATTATCGTCGTTAATATCGTCATTGTCATCGTTGTTATCGTCCTTATTATCCTCATAATTATCGTCGTTAATATCGTCGTTATTTTGTCATAATCATCGTCGTTAATGTCGTCGTTATTATCGTCATTATCTACGTTGTTATCGTCATAAATATCATCGTTAATATCGTCGTTATTATTGTCATTATCTTCTTTTTATCGTCGTTATTATCGTCGTTAATATCGTCGTTATTATCGTCGTTATTATCGTCGTTAATATCGTCGTTAATATCGTCATTATCATCGTTGTTATCGTCCTTATTATCCTCATAATTATCGTCGTTAATATCGTCGTTATTTTGTCATAATCATCGTCGTTAATGTCGTCGTTATTATCGTCATTTTCTTCGTTGTTATCGTCCTTATTAATCCACATAAATATCGCTGTTAATGTCGTCGTAATTATCGTCATTATCATCGTTGTTATCGTCCTTATCATCCTCATAATTATCGTCGTTAATATCGTCGTTATTTTGTCATAATCATCGTCGTTAATGTCGTCGTTATTATCGTCATTATCTACGTTGTTATCGTCATAAATATCATCGTTAATATCGTCGTTATTATTGTCATTATCTTCTTGTTATCGTCGTTATTATCGTCGTTAATATCGTCGTTATTATCGTCGTTATTATCGTCGTTAATATCGTCGTTAATATCGTCATTATCATCGTTGTTATCGTCCTTATTATCCTCATAATTATCGTCGTTAATATTGTCGTTATTTTGTCATAATCATCGTCGTTAATGTCGTCGTTATTATCGTCATTATCTCCGTTGTTATCGTCATAAATATCATCGTTAATATCGTCGTTATTATTGTCATTATCTTCTTTTTATCGTCGTTAATATCGTCGTTAATATCGTCATTATAATCGTTGTATCGTCCTTATTAATCCACATAATTATCGCTGTTAATGTCGTCGTTATTATCGTCATTATCATCGTTGTTATCGTCCTTATTATCCTCATAATTATCGTCGTTATTTTGTCATAATCATCGTCGTTAATGTCGTCGATATTATCGTCATTATCTTCGTTGTTATCGTCGTTATTATCGTCGTTAATATCGTCGTTATTATCGTCATTATCGTCGTTTTTATCATCATAATTATAGTCGTTATTATCGTCGTTAATATCGTCATTGTCATCGTTGTTATCGTCCTTATTATCCTCATAATTATCGTCGTTAATATCGTCGTTATTTTGTCATAAACATCGTCGTTAATGTCGTCGTTATTATCGTCATTATATACGTTGTTATCGTCATAAATATCATCGTTAATATCGTCGTTATTATTGTCATTATCTTCTTTTTATCGTCGTTATTATCGTCGTTAATATCGTCGTTATTATCGTCGTTATTATCGTCGTTAATATCGTCGTTAATAACGTCATTATCATCGTTGTTATCGTCCTTATAATCCTCATAATTATTATCGTTAATATCGTCGTTATTTTGTCATAAACATCGTCGTTAATATCGTCGTTATTATCGTCATTATCATCGTTGTTATCGTCCTTATCATCCTCATAATTATCGTCGTTAATATCGTCGTTATTTTGTCATAATCATCGTCGTTAATGTCGTCGTTATTATCGTCATTATCTACGTTGTTATCATCATAAATATCATCGTTAATATCGTCGTTATTATTGTCATTATCTTCTTTTTATCGTCGTTATTATCGTCGTTAATATCGTCGTTATTATCGTCGTTATTATCGTCGTTATTATCGTCATTGTCATCGTTGTTATCGTCCTTATTATCCTCATAATTATCGTCGTTAATATCGTCGTTATTTTGTCATAATCATCGTCGTTAATGTCGTCGTTATTATCGTCATTATCTACGTTGTTATCGTCATAAATATCATCGTTAATATCGTCGTTATTATTGTCATTATCTTCTTTTTATCGTCGTTATTATCGTCGTTAATATCGTCATTATAATCGTTGTTATCGTCCTTATTATCCTCATAATTATCGTCGTTATTATCGTCGTTAATATCGTCGTTAATATCGTCAATATCATCGTTGTTATCGTCCTTATTATCCTCATAATTATCGTCGTTAATATCGTCGTTATTTTGTCATAATCATCGTCGTTAATGTCGGTGTTATTATCGTCATTATCTTCGTTGTTATCGTCGTTATTATCTTCATAATTATCGTCGTTAATATCGACGTTATTTTGTCATAATCATCGTCGTTAATGTCGTCGTTATTATCGTCATTTTCTTCGTTGTTATCGTCCTTATTAATCCACATAATTATCGCTGTTAATGTCGTCGTAATTATCGTCAATATCATCGTTGTTATCGTCCTTATCATCCTCATAGTTATCGTCGTTAATATCGTCGTTATTTTGTCATAATCATCGTCGTTAATGTCGTCGTTATTATCGTCATTATCTCCGTTGTTATCGTCATAAATATCATCGTTAATATCGTCGTTATTATTGTCATTATCTTCTTTTTATCGTCGTTAATATCGTCGTTAATATCGTCATTATAATCGTTGTATCGTCCTTATTAATCCACATAATTATCGCTGTTAATGTCGTCGTTATTATCGTCATTATCATCGTTGTTATCGTCCTTATTATCCTCATAATTATCGTCGTTATTTTGTCATAATCATCGTCGTTAATGTCGTCGATATTATCGTCATTATCTTCATTGTTATCGTCGTTATTATCGTCGTTAATATCGTCGTTATTATCGTCATTATCGTCGTTTTTATCATCATAATTATAGTCGTTATTATCGTCGTTAATATCGTCATTGTCATCATTGTTATCGTCCTTATTATCCTCATAATTATCGTCGTTAATATCGTCGTTATTTTGTCATAAACATCGTCGTTACTGTCGTCGTTATTATCGTCATTATATACGTTGTTATCGTCATAAATATCATCGTTAATATCGTCATTATTATTGTCATTATCTTCTTTTTATCGTCGTTATTATCGTCGTTAATATCGTCGTTATTATCGTCGTTATTATCGTCGTTAATATCGTCGTTAATATCGTCATTATCATCGTTGTTATCGTCCTTATCATCCTCATAATTATTATCGTTAATATCGTCGTTATTTTGTCATAAACATCGTCGTTAATATCGTCGTTATTATCGTCATTATCATCGTTGTTATCGTCCTTATCATCCTCATAATTATCGTCGTTAATATCGTCGTTATTTTGACATAATCATCGTCGTTAATGTCGTCGTTATTATCGTCATTATCTACGTTGTTATCGTCATAAATATCATCGTTAATATCGTCGTTATTATTGTCATTATCTTCTTTTTATCGTCGTTATTATCGTCGTTAATATTGTCGTTATTATCGTCGTTATTATCGTCGTTATTATCGTCATTGTCATCGTTGTTATCGTCCTTATTATCCTCATAATTATCGTCGTTAATATCGTCGTTATTTTGTCATAATCATCGTCGTTAATGTCGTCGTTATTATCGTCATTATCTACGTTGTTATCGTCATAAATATCATCGTTAATATCGTCGTTATTATTGTCATTATCTTCTTTTTATCGTCGTTATTATCGTCGTTAATATCGTCGTTATTATCGTCGTTATTATCGTCGTTAATATCGTCGTTAATATCGTCATTATCATCGTTGTTATCGTCCTTATTATCCTCATAATTATCGTCGTTAATATCGTCGTTATTTTGTCATAATCATCGTCGTTAATGTCGTCGATATTATCGTCATTATCTTCGTTGTTATCGTCGTTATTATCGTCGTTAATATCGTCGTTATTATCGTCATTATCGTCGTTTTTATCATCATAATTATAGTCGTTATTATCGTCGTTAATATCGTCATTGTCATCGTTGTTATCGTCCTTATTATCCTCATAATTATCGTCGTTAATATCGTCGTTATTTTGTCATAATCATCGTCGTTAATGTCGTCGTTATTATCGTCATTATCTACGTTGTTATCGTCATAAATATCATCATTAATATCGTCGTTATTATTGTCATTATCTTCTTTTTATCGTCGTTATTATCGTCGTTAATATCGTCGTTATTATCGTCGTTATTATCGTCGTTAATATCGTCGTTAATATCGTCATTATCATCGTTGTTATCGTCCTTATTATCCTCATAATTATCGTCGTTAATATCGTCGTTATTTTGTCATAATCATCGTCGTTAATGTCGTCGTTATTATCGTCATTTTCTTCGTTGTTATCGTCCTTATTAATCCACATTAATATCGCTGTTAATGTCGTCGTAATTATCGTCATTATCATCGTTGTTATCGTCCTTATCATCCTCATAATTATCGTCGTTAATATCGTCGTTATTTTGTCATAATCATCGTCGTTAATGTCGTCGTTATTATCGTCATTATCTACGTTGTTATCGTCATAAATATCATCGTTAATATCGTCGTTATTATTGTCATTATCTTCTTGTTATCGTCGTTATTATCGTCGTTAATATCGTCGTTATTATCGTCGTTATTATCGTCGTTAATATCGTCGTTAATATCGTCATTATCATCGTTGTTATCGTCCTTATTATCCTCATAATTATCGTCGTTAATATTGTCGTTATTTTGTCATAATCATCGTCGTTAATGTCGTCGTTATTATCGTCATTATCTCCGTTGTTATCGTCATAAATATCATCGTTAATATCGTCGTTATTATTGTCATTATCTTCTTTTTATCGTCGTTAATATCGTCGTTAATATCGTCATTATAATCGTTGTATCGTCCTTATTAATCCACATAATTATCGCTGTTAATGTCGTCGTTATTATCGTCATTATCATCGTTGTTATCGTCCTTATTATCCTCATAATTATCGTCGTTATTTTGTCATAATCATCGTCGTTAATGTCGTCGATATTATCGTCATTATCTTCGTTGTTATCGTCGTTATTATCGTCGTTAATATCGTCGTTATTATCGTCATTATCGTCGTTTTTATCATCATAATTATAGTCGTTATTATCGTCGTTAATATCGTCATTGTCATCGTTGTTATCGTCCTTATTATCCTCATAATTATCGTCGTTAATATCGTCGTTATTTTGTCATAAACATCGTCGTTAATGTCGTCGTTATTATCGTCATTATATACGTTGTTATCGTCATAAATATCATCGTTAATATCGTCGTTATTATTGTCATTATCTTCTTTTTATCGTCGTTATTATCGTCGTTAATATCGTCGTTATTATCGTCGTTATTATCGTCGTTAATATCGTCGTTAATAACGTCATTATCATCGTTGTTATCGTCCTTATAATCCTCATAATTATTATCGTTAATATCGTCGTTATTTTGTCATAAACATCGTCGTTAATATCGTCGTTATTATCGTCATTATCATCGTTGTTATCGTCCTTATCATCCTCATAATTATCGTCGTTAATATCGTCGTTATTTTGTCATAATCATCGTCGTTAATGTCGTCGTTATTATCGTCATTATCTACGTTGTTATCATCATAAATATCATCGTTAATATCGTCGTTATTATTGTCATTATCTTCTTTTTATCGTCGTTATTATCGTCGTTAATATCGTCGTTATTATCGTCGTTATTATCGTCGTTATTATCGTCATTGTCATCGTTGTTATCGTCCTTATTATCCTCATAATTATCGTCGTTAATATCGTCGTTATTTTGTCATAATCATCGTCGTTAATGTCGTCGTTATTATCGTCATTATCTACGTTGTTATCGTCATAAATATCATCGTTAATATCGTCGTTATTATTGTCATTATCTTCTTTTTATCGTCGTTATTATCGTCGTTAATATCGTCATTATAATCGTTGTTATCGTCCTTATTATCCTCATAATTATCGTCGTTATTATCGTCGTTAATATCGTCGTTAATATCGTCAATATCATCGTTGTTATCGTCCTTATTATCCTCATAATTATCGTCGTTAATATCGTCGTTATTTTGTCATAATCATCGTCGTTAATGTCGTCGTTATTATCGTCATTATCTTCGTTGTTATCGTCCTTATCATCCTCATAATTATCGTCGTTAATATCGACGTTATTTTGTCATAATCATCGTCGTTAATGTCGGTGTTATTATCGTCATTATCTTCGTTGTTATCGTCGTTATTATCTTCATAATTATCGTCGTTAATATCGTCGTTATTTTGTCATAATCATCGTCGTTAATGTCGGTGTTATTATCGTCATTATCTTCGTTGTTATCGTCGTTATTATCTTCATAATTATCGTCGTTAATATCGTCGTTATTTTGTCATAATCATCGTCGTTAATGTCGTCGTTATTATCGTCATTTTCTTCGTTGTTATCGTCATAAATATCATCGTTAATATCGTCGTTATTATTGTCATTATCTTCTTTTTATCGTCGTTATTATCGTCGTTAATATCGTCGTTATTATCGTCGTTATTATCGTCGTTAATATCGTCGTTAATATCGTCATTATCATCGTTGTTATCGTCCTTATTATCCTCATAATTATCGTCGTTAATATCGTCGTTATTTTGTCATAATCATCGTCGTTAATGTCGTCGATATTATCGTCATTATCTACGTTGTTATCGTCATAAATATCATCGTTAATATCGTCGTTATTATTGTCATTATCTTCTTTTTATCGTCGTTATTATCGTCGTTAATATCGTCGTTATTATCGTCGTTATTATCATCGTTAATATCGTCGTTAATATCGTCATTATCATCGTTGTTATCGTCCTTATTATCCTCATAATTATCGTCGTTAATATCGTCGTTATTTTGTCATAATCATCGTCGTTAATGTCGTCGTTATTATCGTCATTATCTCCGTTGTTATCGTCATAAATATCATCGTTAATATCGTCGTTATTATTGTCATTATCTTCTTTTTATCGTCGTTAATATCGTCGTTAATATCGTCATTATAATCGTTGTTATCGTCCTTATTAATCCACATAATTATCGCTGTTAATGTCGTCGTTATTATCGTCATTATCATCGTTGTTATCGTCCTTATCATCCTCATAATTATCGTCGTTAATATCGTCGTTATTTTGTCATAATCATCGTCGTTAATGTCGTCGATATTATCGTCATTATCTTCGTTGTCATCGTCGTTATTATCGTCGTTAATATCGTCGTTATTATTGTCATTATCTTCTTTTTATCGTCGTTATTATCGTCGTTAATATCGTCGTTATTATCGTCGTTATTATCGTCGTTAATATCGTCGTTAATATCGTCATTATCATCGTTGTTATCGTCCTTATTATCCTCATAATTATCGTCGTTAATATCGTCGTTATTTTGTCATAATCATCGTCGTTAATGTCGTCGTTATTATCGTCATTATCTACGTTGTTATCGTCGTAAATATCATCGTTAATATCGTCGTTATTATTGTCATTATCTTCTTTTTATCGTCGTTATTATCGTCGTTAATATCGTCCTTATTATCGTCGTTATTATCGTCGTTAATATCGTCGTTAATAACGTCATTATCATCGTTGTTATCGTCCTTATCATCCTCATAATTATTATCGTTAATATCGTCGTTATTATTGTCATTATCTTCTTTTTATCGTCGTTATTATCGTCGTTAATATCGTCGTTATTATCGTCGTTATTATCGTCGTTAATGTCGTCGTTATTATCGTCATTATCTTCGTTGTTATCGTCCTTATCATCCTCATAATTATCGTCGTTAATATCGACGTTATTTTGTCATAATCATCGTCGTTAATGTCGGTGTTATTATCGTCATTATCTTCGTTGTTATCGTCGTTATTATCTTCATAATTATCGTCGTTAATATCGTCGTTATTTTGTCATAATCATCGTCGTTAATGTCGGTGTTATTATCGTCATTATCTTCGTTGTTATCGTCGTTATTATCTTCATAATTATCGTCGTTAATATCGTCGTTATTTTGTCATAATCATCGTCGTTAATGTCGTCGTTATTATCGTCATTTTCTTCGTTGTTATCGTCCTTATTAATCCACATAATTATCGCTGTTAATGTCGTCGTAATTATCGTCATTATCATCGTTGTTATCGTCCTTATCATCCTCATAGTTATCGTCGTTAATATCGTCGTTATTTTGTCATAATCATCGTCGTTAATGTCGTCGTTATTATCGTCATTATCTACGTAGTTATCGTCATAAATATCATCGTTAATATCGTCGTTATTATTGTCATTATCTTCTTTTTATCGTCGTTATTATCGTCGTTAATATCGTCGTTATTATCGTCGTTATTATCGTCGTTAATATCGTCGTTAATATCGTCATTATCATCGTTGTTATCGTCCTTATTATCCTCATAATTATCGTCGTTAATATCGTCGTTATTATTGTCATTATCTTCTTTTTATCGTCGTTAATATCGTCGTTAATATCGTCGTTATTATCGTCGTTATTATCGTCGTTAATGTCGTCGTTATTATCGTCATTATCTTCGTTGTTATCGTCCTTATCATCCTCATAATTATCGTCGTTAATATCGACGTTATTTTGTCATAATCATCGTCGTTAATGTCGGTGTTATTATCGTCATTATCTTCGTTGTTATCGTCGTTATTATCTTCATAATTATCGTCGTTAATATCGTCGTTATTTTGTCATAATCATCGTCGTTAATGTCGGTGTTATTATCGTCATTATCTTCGTTGTTATCGTCGTTATTATCTTCATAATTATCGTCGTTAATATCGTCGTTATTTTGTCATAATCATCGTCGTTAATGTCGTCGTTATTATCGTCATTTTCTTCGTTGTTATCGTCCTTATTAATCCACATAATTATCGCTGTTAATGTCGTCGTAATTATCGTCATTATCATCGTTGTTATCGTCCTTATCATCCTCATAGTTATCGTCGTTAATATCGTCGTTATTTTGTCATAATCATCGTCGTTAATGTCGTCGTTATTATCGTCATTATCTACGTAGTTATCGTCATAAATATCATCGTTAATATCGTCGTTATTATTGTCATTATCTTCTTTTTATCGTCGTTATTATCGTCGTTAATATCGTCGTTATTATCGTCGTTATTATCGTCGTTAATATCGTCGTTAATATCGTCATTATCATCGTTGTTATCGTCCTTATTATCCTCATAATTATCGTCGTTAATATCGTCGTTATTTTGTCATAATCATCGTCGTTAATGTCGTCGTTATTATCGTCATTATCTACGTTGTTATCGTCATAAATATCATCGTTAATATCGTCGTTATTATTGTCATTATCTTCTTTTTATCGTCGTTATTATCGTCGTTAATATCGTCGTTATTATCGTCGTTATTATCATCGTTAATATCGTCGTTAATATCGTCATTATCATCGTTGTTATCGTCCTTATTATCCTCATAATTATCGTCGTTAATATCGTCGTTATTTTGTCATAATCATCGTCGTTAATGTCGTCGTTATTATCGTCATTATCTCCGTTGTTATCGTCATAATTATCATCGTTAATATCGTCGTTATTATTGTCATTATCTTCTTTTTATCGTCGTTAATATCGTCGTTAATATCGTCATTATAATCGTTGTTATCGTCCTTATTAATCCACATAATTATCGCTGTTAATGTCGTCGTTATTATCGTCATTATCATCGTTGTTATCGTCCTTATCATCCTCATAATTATCGTCGTTAATATCGTCGTTATTTTGTCATAATCATCGTCGTTAATGTCGTCGATATTATCGTCATTATCTTCGTTGTTATCGTCGTTAATATCTTCGTTAATATCGTCGTTATTATCGTCATTATCGTCGTTTTTATCATCATAATTATAGTCGTTATTATCGTCGTTAATATCGTCATTGTCATCGTTGTTATCGGCCTTATTATCCTCATAATTATCGTCGTTAATATCGTCGTTATTTTGTCATAATCATCGTCGTTAATGTCGTCGTTATTATCGTCATTATCTACGTTGTTATCGTCATAAATATCATCGTTAATATCGTCGTTATTATTGTCATTATCTTCTTTTTATCGTCGTTATTATCGTCGTTAATATCGTCGTTATTATCGTCGTTATTATCGTCGTTAATATCGTCGTTAATATCGTCATTATCATCGTTGTTATCGTCCTTATCATCCTCATAATTATTATCGTTAATATCGTCGTTATTTTGTCATAAACATCGTCGTTAATATCGTCGTTATTATCGTCATTATCATCGTTGTTATCGTCCTTATCATCCTCATAATTATCGTCGTTAATATCTTCGTTATTTTGTCATAATCATCGTCGTTAATGTCGTCGTTATTATCGTCATTATCTACGTTGTTATCGTCATAAATATCATCGTTAATATCGTCGTTATTATTGTCATTATCTTCTTTTTATCGTCGTTATTATCGTCGTCAATATCGTCGTTATTATCGTCGTTATTATCGTCGTTAATACCGTCGTTAATATCGTCATTATCATCGTTGTTATCGTCCTTATTATCCTCATAATTATCGTCGTTAATATCGTCGTTATTTTGTCATAATCATCGTCGTTAATGTCGTCGATATTATCGTCATTATCTTCGTTGTTATCGTCGTTATTATCTTCGTTAATATCGTCGTTATTATCGTCATTATCGTCGTTTTTATCATCATAATTATAGTCGTTATTATCGTCGTTAATATCGTCATTGTCATCGTTGTTATCGTCCTTATTATCCTCATAATTATCGTCGTTAATATCGTCGTTATTTTGTCATAATCATCGTCGTTAATGTCGTCGTTATTATCGTCATTTTCTACGTTGTTATCGTCATAAATATCATCGTTAATATTGTCGTTATTATTGTCATTATCTTCTTTTTATCGTCGTTATTATCGTCGTTAATATCGTCGTTATTATCGTCGTTATTATCGTCGTTAATATCGTCGTAAATATCGTCATTATCATCGTTGTTATCGTCCTTATTATCCTCATAAATATCGTCGTTAATATCGTCGTTATTTTGTCATAATCATCGTCGTTAATGTCGTCGTTATTATCGTCATTATCTACGTTGTTATCGTCATAAATATCATCGTTAATATCGTCGTTATTATTGTCATTATCTTCTTGTTATCGTCGTTATTATCGTCGTTAATATCGTCGTTATTATCGTCGTTATTATCGTCGTTAATATCGTCGTTAATATCGTCATTATCAACGTTGTTATCGTCCTTATTATCCTCATAATTATCGTCGTTAATATCGTCGTTATTTTGTCATAATCATCGTCGTTAATGTCGTCGTTATTATCGTCATTATCTCCGTTGTTATCGTCATAAATATCATCGTTAATATCGTCGTTATTATTGTCATTATCTTCTTTTTATCGTCGTTAATATCGTCGTTAATATCGTCATTATAATCGTTGTTATCGTCCTTATTAATCCACATAATTATCGCTGTTAATGTCGTCGTTATTATCGTCATTATCATCGTTGTTATCGTCCTTATCATCCTCATAATTATCGTCGTTAATATCGTCGTTATTTTGTCATAATCATCGTCGTTAATGTCGTCGATATTATCGTCATTATCTTCGTTGTTATCGTCGTTAATATCTTCGTTAATATCGTCGTTATTATCGTCATTATCGTCGTTTTTATCATCATAATTATAGTCGTTATTATCGTCGTTAATATCGTCATTGTCATCGTTGTTATCGGCCTTATTATCCTCATAATTATCGTCGTTAATATCGTCGTTATTTTGTCATAATCATCGTCGTTAATGTCGTCGTTATTATCGTCATTATCTACGTTGTTATCGTCATAAATATCATCGTTAATATCGTCGTTATTATTGTCATTATCTTCTTTTTATCGTCGTTATTATCGTCGTTAATATCGTCGTTATTATCGTCGTTATTATCGTCGTTAATATCGTCGTTAATAACGTCATTATCATCGTTGTTATCGTCCTTATCATCCTCATAATTATTATCGTTAATATCGTCGTTATTTTGTCATAAACATCGTCGTTAATATCGTCGTTATTATCGTCATTATCATCGTTGTTATCGTCCTTATCATCCTCATAATTATCGTCGTTAATATCGTCGTTATTTTGTCATAATCATCGTCGTTAATGTCGTCGTTATTATCGTCATTATCTACGTTGTTATCGTCATAAATATCATCGTTAATATCGTCGTTATTATTGTCATTATCTTCTTTTTATCGTCGTTATTATCGTCGTTAATATCGTCGTTATTATCGTCGTTATTATCGTCGTTAATATCGTCGTTAATATCGTCATTATCATCGTTGTTATCGTCCTTATCATCCTCATAATTATTATCGTTAATATCGTCGTTATTTTGTCATAAACATCGTCGTTAATATCGTCGTTATTATCGTCATTATCATCGTTGTTATCGTCCTTATCATCCTCATAATTATCGTCGTTAATATCTTCGTTATTTTGTCATAATCATCGTCGTTAATGTCGTCGTTATTATCGTCATTATCTACGTTGTTATCGTCATAAATATCATCGTTAATATCGTCGTTATTATTGTCATTATCTTCTTTTTATCGTCGTTATTATCGTCGTCAATATCGTCGTTATTATCGTCGTTATTATCGTCGTTAATACCGTCGTTAATATCGTCATTATCATCGTTGTTATCGTCCTTATTATCCTCATAATTATCGTCGTTAATATCGTCGTTATTTTGTCATAATCATCGTCGTTAATGTCGTCGATATTATCGTCATTATCTTCGTTGTTATCGTCGTTATTATCTTCGTTAATATCGTCGTTATTATCGTCATTATCGTCGTTTTTATCATCATAATTATAGTCGTTATTATCGTCGTTAATATCGTCATTGTCATCGTTGTTATCGTCCTTATTATCCTCATAATTATCGTCGTTAATATCGTCGTTATTTTGTCATAATCATCGTCGTTAATGTCGTCGTTATTATCGTCATTTTCTACGTTGTTATCGTCATAAATATCATCGATTGTTGTCATTATCTTCTTTTTATCGTCGTTATTATCGTCGTTAATATCGTCGTTATTATCGTCGTTATTATCGTCGTTAATATCGTCGTTAATATCGTCATTATCATCGTTGTTATCGTCCTTATTATCCTCATAAATATCGTCGTTAATATCGTCGTTATTTTGTCATAATCATCGTCGTTAATGTCGTCGTTATTATCGTCATTATCTACGTTGTTATCGTCATAAATATCATCGTTAATATCGTCGTTATTATTGTCATTATCTTCTTGTTATCGTCGTTATTATCGTCGTTAATATCGTCGTTATTATCGTCGTTATTATCGTCGTTAATATCGTCGTTAATATCGTCATTATCATCGTTGTTATCGTCCTTATTATCCTCATAATTATCGTCGTTAATATCGTCGTTATTTTGTCATAATCATCGTCGTTAATGTCGTCGTTATTATCGTCATTATCTCCGTTGTTATCGTCATAAATATCATCGTTAATATCGTCGTTATTATTGTCATTATCTTCTTTTTATCGTCGTTAATATCGTCGTTAATATCGTCATTATAATCGTTGTTATCGTCCTTATTAATCCACATAATTATCGCTGTTAATGTCGTCGTTATTATCGTCATTATCATCGTTGTTATCGTCCTTATTATCCTCATAATTATCGTCGTTATTTTGTCATAATCATCGTCGTTAATGTCGTCGATATTATCGTCATTATCTTCGTTGTTATCGTCGTTATTATCGTCGTTAATATCGTCGTTATTATCGTCATTATCGTCGTTTTTATCATCATAATTATAGTCGTTATTATCGTCGTTAATATCGTCATTGTCATCGTTGTTATCGTCCTTATTATCCTCATAATTATCGTCGTTAATATCGTCGTTATTTTGTCATAAACATCGTCGTTAATGTCGTCGTTATTATCGTCATTATATACGTTGTTATCGTCATAAATATCATCGTTAATATCGTCGTTATTATTGTCATTATCTTCTTTTTATCGTCGTTATTATCGTCGTTAATATCGTCGTTATTATCGTCGTTATTATCGTCGTTAATATCGTCGTTAATAACGTCATTATCATCGTTGTTATCGTCCTTATCATCCTCATAATTATTATCGTTAATATCGTCGTTATTTTGTCATAAACATCGTCGTTAATATCGTCGTTATTATCGTCATTATCATCGTTGTTATCGTCCTTATCATCCTCATAATTATCGTCGTTAATATCGTCGTTATTTTGTCATAATCATCGTCGTTAATGTCGTCGTTATTATCGTCATTATCTACGTTGTTATCGTCATAAATATCATCGTTAATATCGTCGTTATTATTGTCATTATCTTCTTTTTAACGTCGTTATTATCGTCGTTAATATCGTCGTTATTATCGTCGTTATTATCGTCGTTATTATCGTCATTATCATCGTTGTTATCGTCCTTATCATCCTCAAAATTATTATCGTTAATATCGTCGTTATTTTGTCATAAACATCGTCGTTAATATCGTCGTTATTATCGTCATTATCATCGTTGTTATCGTCCTTATCATCCTCATAATTATCGTCGTTAATATCGTCGTTATTTTGTCATAATCATCGTCGTTAATGTCGTCGTTATTATCGTCATTATCTACGTTGTTATCGTCATAAATATCATCGTTAATATCGTCGTTATTATTGTCATTATCTTCTTTTTATCGTCGTTATTATCGTCGTTAATATCGTCGTTATTATCGTCGTTATTATCGTCGTTAATATCGTCGTTAATATCGTCATTATCATCGTTGTTATCGTCCTTATTATCCTCATAATTATCGTCGTTAATATCGTCGTTATTTTGTCATAATCATCGTCGTTAATGTCGTCGTTATTATCGTCATTATCTCCGTTGTTATCGTCATAAATATCATCGTTAATATCGTCGTTATTATTGTCATTATCTTCTTTTTATCGTCGTTATTATCGTCGTTAATATCGTCGTTATTATCGTCGTTATTATCGTCGTTATTATCGTCGTTAATATCGTCGTTAATATCGTCATTATCATCGTTGTTATCGTCCTTATCATCCTCATAATTATCGTCGTTAATATCGTCGTTATTTTGTCATAATCATCGTCGTTAATGTCGTCGTTATTATCGTCATTATCTACGTTGTTATCGTCATAAATATCATCGTTAATATCGTCGTTATTATTGTCATTATCTTCTTTTTATCGTCGTTATTATCGTCGTTACTATCGTCGTTATTATCGTAGTTATTATCGTCGTTAATATCGTCGTTAATATCGTCATTATCATCGTTGTTATCGTCCTTATTATCCTCATAATTACCGTCGTTAATATCGTCGTTATTTTGTCATAATCATCGTCGTTAATGTCGTCGTTATTATCGTCATTATCTACGTTGTTATCGTCATAAATATCATCGTTAATATCGTCGTTATTATTGTCATTATCTTCTTTTTATCGTCGTTATTATCGTCGTTAATATCCTCATAATTATCGTCGTTATTATCGTCGTTAATATCGTCGTTAATATCGTCAATATCATCGTTGTTATCGTCCTTATTATCCTCATAATTATCGTCGTTAATATCGTCGTTATTTTGTCATAATCATCGTCGTTAATGTCGTCGTTATTATCGTCATTATCTTCGTTGTTATCGTCCTTATCATCCTCATAATTATCGTCGTTAATATCGACGTTATTTTGTCATAATCATCGTCGTTAATGTCGGTGTTATTATCGTCATTATCTTCGTTGTTATCGTCTTATTATCTTCATAATTATCGTCGTTAATATCGTCGTTATTTTGTCATAATCATCGTCGTTAATGTCGGTGTTATTATCGTCATTATCTTCGTTGTTATCGTCGTTATTATCTTCATAATTATCGTCGATAATATCGTCGTTATTTTGTCATAATCATCGTCGTTAATGTCGTCGTTATTATCGTCATTTTCTTCGTTGTTATCGTCCTTATAAATCCACATAATTATCGCTGTTAATGTCGTCGTAATTATCGTCATTAGCATCGTTGTTATCGTCCTTATCATCCTCATAATTATCGTCGTTAATATCGTCGTTATTTTGTCATAATCATCGTCGTTAATGTCGTCGTTATTATCGTCATTATCTCCGTTGTTAACGTCATAAATATCATCGTTAATATCGTCGTTATTATTGTCATTATCTTCTTTTTATCGTCGTTAATATCGTCGTTAATATCGTCATTATCATCGTTGTTATCGTCCTTATTATCCTCATAATTATCGTCGTTAATATCGTCGTTATTTTGTCATAATCATCGTCGTTAATGTCGTCGTTATTATCGTCATTATCTACGTTGTTATCGTCATAAATATCATCGTTAATATCGTCGTTATTATTGTCATTATCTTCTTTTTATCGTCGTTATTATCGTCGTTAATATCGTCGTTATTATCGTCGTTATTATCGTCGTTAATGTCGTCGTTATTATCGTCATTATCTTCGTTGTTATCGTCCTTATCATCCTCATAATTATCGTCGTTAATATCGACGTTATTTTGTCATAATCATCGTCGTTATTGTCGGTGTTATTATCGTCATTATCTTCGTTGTTATCGTCGTTATTATCTTCATAATTATCGTCGTTAATATCGTCGTTATTTTGTCATAATCATCGTCGTTAATGTCGGTGTTATTATCGTCATTATCTTCGTTGTTATCGTCGTTATTATCTTCATAATTATCGTCGTTAATATCGTCGTTATTTTGTCATAATCATCGTCGTTAATGTCGTCGTTATTATCGTCATTTTCTTCGTTGTTATCGTCCTTATTTATCCACATAATTATCGCTGTTAATGTCGTCGTAATTATCGTCATTATCATCGTTGTTATCGTCCTTATCATCCTCATAATTATCGTCGTTAATATCGTCGTTATTTTGTCATAATCATCGTCGTTAATGTCGTTGTTATTATCGTCATTATCTACGTTGTTATCGTCATAAATATCATCGTTAATATCGTCGTTATTATTGTCATTATCTTCTTTTTATCGTCGTTATTATCGTCGTTAATATCGTCGTTATTATCGTCGTTATTATCGTCGTTAATATCGTAGTTAATATCGTCATTATCATCGTTGTTATCGTCCTTATTATCCTCATAATTATCGTCGTTAATATCGTCGTTATTTTGTCATAATCATCGTCGTTAATGTCGTCGTTATTATCGTCATTATCTACGTTGTTATCGTCATAAATATCATCGTTAATATCGTCGTTATTATTGTCATTATCTTCTTTTTATCGTCGTTATTATCGTCGTTAATATCGTCGTTATTATCGTCGTTATTATCATCGTTAATATCGTCGTTAATATCGTCATTATCATCGTTGTTATCGTCCTTATTATCCTCATAATTATCGTCGTTAATATCGTCGTTATTTTGTCATAATCATCGTCGTTAATGTCGTCGTTATTATCGTCATTATCTCCGTTGTTATCGTCATAAATATCATCGTTAATATCGTCGTTATTATTGTCATTATCTTCTTTTTATCGTCGTTAATATCGTCGTTAATATCGTCATTATAATCGTTGTTATCGTCCTTATTAATCCACATAATTATCGCTGTTAATGTCGTCGTTATTATCGTCATTATCATCGTTGTTATCGTCCTTATAATCCTCATAATTATCGTCGTTAATATCGTCGTTATTTTGTCATAATCATCGTCGTTAATGTCGTCGATATTATCGTCATTATCTTCGTTGTCATCGTCGTTATTATCGTCGTTAATATCGTCGTTATTATTGTCATTATCTTCTTTTTATCGTCTTTATTATCGTCGTTAATATCGTCGTTATTATCGTCGTTATTAACGTCGTTAATATCGTCGTTAATATCGTCATTATCATCGTTGTTATCGTCCTTATTATCCTCATAATTATCGTCGTTAATATCGTCGTTATTTTGTCATAATCATCGTCGTTAATGTCGTCGTTATTATCGTCATTATCTACGTTGTTATCGTCATAAATATCATCGTTAATATCGTCGTTATTATTGTCATTATCTTCTTTTTATCGTCGTTATTATCGTCGTTAATATCGTCGTTATTATCGTCGTTATTATCGTCGTTAATGTCGTCGTTATTATCGTCATTATCTTCGTTGTTATCGTCCTTATCATCCTCATAATTATCGTCGTTAATATCGACGTTATTTTGTCATAATCATCGTCGTTATTGTCGGTGTTATTATCGTCATTATCTTCGTTGTTATCGTCGTTATTATCTTCATAATTATCGTCGTTAATATCGTCGTTATTTTGTCATAATCATCGTCGTTAATGTCGGTGTTATTATCGTCATTATCTTTGTTGTTATCGTCGTTATTATCTTCATAATTATCGTCGTTAATATCGTCGTTATTTTGTCATAATCATCGTCGTTAATGTCGTCGTTATTATCGTCATTTTCTTCGTTGTTATCGTCCTTATTAATCCACATAATTATCGCTGTTAATGTCGTCGTAATTATCGTCATTATCATCGTTGTTATCGTCCTTATCATCCTCATAGTTATCGTCGTTAATATCGTCGTTATTTTGTCATAATCATCGTCGTTAATGTCGTCGTTATTATCGTCATTATCTACGTAGTTATCGTCATAAATATCATCGTTAATATCGTCGTTATTATTGTCATTATCTTCTTTTTATCGTCGTTATTATCGTCGTTAATATCGTCGTTATTATCGTCGTTATTATCGTCGTTAATATCGTCGTTAATATCGTCATTATCATCGTTGTTATCGTCCTTATTATCCTCATAATTATCGTCGTTAATATCGTCGTTATTTTGTCATAATCATCGTCGTTAATGTCGTCGTTATTATCGTCATTATCTACGTTGTTATCGTCATAAATATCATCGTTAATATCGTCGTTATTATTGTCATTATCTTCTTTTTATCGTCGTTATTATTGTCGTTAATATCGTCGTTATTATCGTCGTTATTATCATCGTTAATATCGTCGTTAATATCGTCATTATCATCGTTGTTATCGTCCTTATTATCCTCATAATTATCGTCGTTAATATCGTCGTTATTTTGTCATAATCATCGTCGTTAATGTCGTCGTTATTATCGTCATTATCTCCGTTGTTATCGTCATAAATATCATCGTTAATATCGTCGTTATTATTGTCATTATCTTCTTTTTATCGTCGTTAATATCGTCGTTAATATCGTCATTATAATCGTTGTTATCGTCCTTATTAATCCACATAATTATCGCTGTTAATGTCGTCGTTATTATCGTCATTATCATCGTTGTTATCGTCCTTATCATCCTCATAATTATCGTCGTTAATATCGTCGTTATTTTGTCATAATCATCGTCGTTAATGTCGTCGATATTATCGTCATTATCTTCGTTGTTATCGTCGTTATTATCTTCGTTAATATCGTCGTTATTATCGTCATTATCGTCGTTTTTATCATCATAATTATAGTCGTTATTATCGTCGTTAATATCGTCATTGTCATCGTTGTTATCGTCCTTATTATCCTCATAATTATCGTCGTTAATATCGTCGTTATTTTGTCATAATCATCGTCGTTAATGTCGTCGTTATTATCGTCATTATCTACGTTGTTATCGTCATAAATATCATCGTTAATATCGTCGTTATTATTGTCATTATCTTCTTTTTATCGTCGTTATTATCGTCGTTAATATCGTCGTTATTATCGTCGTTATTATCGTCGTTAATATCGTCGTTAATAACGTCATTATCATCGTTGTATCGTCCTTATCATCCTCATAATTATTATCGTTAATATCGTCGTTATTTTGTCATAAACATCGTCGTTAATATCGTCGTTATTATCGTCATTATCATCGTTGTTATCGTCCTTATCATCCTCATAATTATCGTCGTTAATATCGTCGTTATTTTGTCATAATCATCGTCGTTAATGTCGTCGTTATTATCGTCATTATCTACGTTGTTATCGTCATAAATATCATCGTTAATATCGTCGTTATTATTGTCATTATCTTCTTTTTATCGTCGTTATTATCGTCGTTAATATCGTCGTTATTATCGTCGTTATTATCGTCGTTATTATCGTCGTTAATATCGTCGTTAATATCGTCATTATCATCGTTGTTATCGTCCTTATTATCCTCATAATTATCGTCGTTAATATCGTCGTTATTTTGTCATAATCATTGTCGTTAATGTCGTCGATATTATCGTCATTATCTTCGTCGTTATCGTCGTTATTATCGTCGTTAATATCGTCGTTATTATCGTCATTATCGTCGTTTTTATCATCATAATTATAGTCGTTATTATCGTCGTTAATATCGTCATTGTCATCGTTGTTATCGTCCTTATTATCCTCATAATTATCGTCGTTAATATCGTCGTTATTTTGTCATAATCATCGTCGTTAATGTCGTTGTTATTATCGTCATTATCTACGTTGTTATCGTCATAAATATCATCGTTAATATCGTCGTTATTATTGTCATTATCTTCTTTTTATCGTCGTTATTATCGTCGTTAATATCGTCGTTATTATCGTCGTTATTATCGTCGTTAATATCGTCGTTAATATCGTCATTATCATCGTTGTTATCGTCCTTATTATCCTCATAATTATCGTCGTTAATATCGTCGTTATTTTGTCATAATCATCGTCGTTAATGTCGTCGTTATTATCGTCATTTTCTTCGTTGTTATCGTCCTTATTAATCCACATAATTATCGCTGTTAATGTCGTCGTAATTATCGTCATTATCATCGTTGTTATCGTCTTTATCATCCTCATAATTATCGTCGTTAATATCGTCGTTATTTTGTCATAATCATCGTCGTTAATGTCGTCGTTATTATCGTCATTATCTACGTTGTTATCGTCATAAATATCATCGTTAATATCGTCGTTATTATTGTCATTATCTTCCTTTTATCGTCGTTATTATCGTCGTTAATATCGTCGTTATTATCGTCGTTATTATCGTCGTTAATATCGTCGTTAATAACGTCATTATCATCGTTGTTATCGTCCTTATCATCCTCATAATTATTATCGTTAATATCGTCGTTATTTTGTCATAAACATCGTCGTTAATATCGTCGTTATTATCGTCATTATCATCGTTGTTATCGTCCTTATTATCCTCATAATTATCGTCGTTAATATCGTCGTTATTTTGTCATAATCATCGTCGTTAATATCGTCGTTATTATCGTCATTATCATCGTTGTTATCGTCCTTATCATCCTCATAATTATCGTCGTTAATATCGTCGTTATTTTGTCTTAATCATCGTCGTTAATGTCGTCGATATTATCGTCATTATCTTCGTTGTTATCGTCGTTATTATCTTCGTTAATATCGTCGTTATTATCGTCATTATCGTCGTTTTTATCATCTTAATTATAGTCGTTATTATCGTCGTTAATATCGTCATTGTCATCGTTGTTATCGTCCTTATTATCCTCATAATTATCGTCGTTAATATCGTCGTTATTTTGTCATAATCATCGTCGTTAATATCGTCGTTATTATCGTCATTATCGTCGTTTTTATCATCATAATTATAGTCGTTATTATCGTCGTTAATATCGTCATTGTCATCGTTGTTATCGTCCTTATTATCCTCATAATTATCGTCGTTAATATCGTCGTTATTTTGTCATAATCATCGTCGTTAATGTCGTTGTTATTATCGTCATTATCTACGTTGTTATCGTCATAAATATCATCGTTAATATCGTCGTTATTATTGTCATTATCTTCTTTTTATCGTCGTTATTATCGTCGTTAATATCGTCGTTATTATCGTCGTTATTATCGTCGTTAATATCGTCGTTAATATCGTCATTATCATCGTTGTTATCGTCCTTATTATCCTCATAATTATCGTCGTTAATATCGTCGTTATTTTGTCATAATCATCGTCGTTAATGTCGTCGTTATTATCGTCATTTTCTTCGTTGTTATCGTCCTTATTAATCCACATAATTATCGCTGTTAATGTCGTCGTAATTATCGTCATTATCATCGTTGTTATCGTCTTTATCATCCTCATAATTATCGTCGTTAATATCGTCGTTATTTTGTCATAATCATCGTCGTTAATGTCGTCGTTATTATCGTCATTATCTACGTTGTTATCGTCATAAATATCATCGTTAATATCGTCGTTATTATTGTCATTATCTTCTTTTTATCGTCGTTATTATCGTCGTTAATATCGTCGTTATTATCGTCGTTATTATCGTCGTTAATATCGTCGTTAATATCGTCATTATCATCGTTGTTATCGTCCTTATTATCCTCATAATTATCGTCGTTAATATCGTCGTTATTTTGTCATAATCATCGTCGTTAATGTCGTCGTTATTATCGTCATTATCTACGTTGTTATCGTCATAAATATCATCGTTAATATCGTCGTTATTATTGTCATTATCTTCTTTTTATCGTCGTTATTATCGTCGTTAAAATCGTCGTTATTATCGTAGTTATTATCGTCGTTAATATCGTCGTTAATATCGTCATTATCATCGTTGTTATCGTCCTTATTATCCTCATAATTATCGTCGTTAATATCGTCGTTATTTTGTCATAATCATCGTCGTTAATGTCGTCGTTATTATCGTCATTTTCTTCGTTGTTATCGTCCTTATTAATCCACATAATTATCGCTGTTAATGTCGTCGTAATTATCGTCATTATCATCGTTGTTATCGTCCTTATTATCCTCATAATTATCGTCGTTAATATCGTCGTTATTTTGTCATAATCATCGTCGTTAATGTCGTCGTTATTATCGTCATTATCTCCGTTGTTATCGTCATAAATATCATCGTTAATATCGTCGTTATTATTGTCATTATCTTCTTTTTATCGTCGTTAATATCGTCGTTAATATCGTCATTATAATCGTTGTTATCGTCTCATTAATCCACATAATTATCGCTGTTAATGTCGTCGTTATTATCGTCATTATCATCGTTGTTATCGTCCTTATCATCCGCATAATTATCGTCGTTAATATCGTCGTTATTTTGTCATAATCATCGTCGTTAATGTCGTCGATATTATCGTCATTATCGTCGTTGTTATCGTCGTTATTATCGTCGTTAATATCGTCGTTATTATCGTCATTATCGTCGTTTTTATCATCATAATTATAGTCGTTATTATCGTCGTTAATATCGTCATTGTCATCGTTGTTATCGTCCTTATTATCCTCATAATTATCGTCGTTAATATCGTCGTTATTTTGTCATAATCATCGTCGTTAATGTCGTCGTTATTATCGTCATTATCTACGTTGTTATCGTCATAAATATCATCGTTAATATCGTCGTTATTATTGTCATTATCTTCTTTTTATCGTCGTTAATATCGTCGTTAATATCGTCGTTATTATCGTCGTTATTATCGTCGTTAATATCGTCGTTAATAATGTCATTATCATCGTTGTTATCGTCCTTATCATCCTCATAATTATTATCGTTAAAATCGTCGTTATTTTGTCATAAACATCGTCGTTAATGTCGTCGTTATTATCGTCATTATCTACGTTGTTATCGTCATAAATATCATCGTTAATATCGTCGTTATTATTGTCATTATCTTCTTTTTATCGTCGTTATTATCGTCGTTAATATCGTCGTTATTATCGTCGTTATTATCGTCGTTATTATCGTCGTTAATATCGTCGTTAATATCGTCATTATCATCGTTGTTATCGTCCTTATTATCCTCATAATTATCGTCGTTAATATCGTCGTTATTTTGTCATAATCATCGTCGTTAATGTCGTCGTTATTATCGTCATTATCTCCGTTGTTATCGTCATAAATATCATCGTTAATATCGTCGTTATTATTGTCATTATCTTCTTTTTATCGTCGTTAATATCGTCGTTAATATCGTCATTATAATCGTTGTTATCGTCTCATTAATCCACATAATTATCGCTGTTAATGTCGTCGTTATTATCGTCATTATCATCGTTGTTATCGTCCTTATCATCCGCATAATTATCGTCGTTAATATCGTCGTTATTTTGTCATAATCATCGTCGTTAATGTCCTCGATATTATCGTCATTATCGTCGTTGTTATCGTCGTTATTATCGTCGTTAATATCGTCGTTATTATCGTCATTATCGTCGTTTTTATCATCATAATTATAGTCGTTATTATCGTCGTTAATATCGTCATTGTCATCGTTGTTATCGTCCTTATTATCCTCATAATTATCGTCGTTAATATCGTCGTTATTTTGTCATAATCATCGTCGTTAATGTCGTCGTTATTATCGTCATTATCTACGTTGTTATCGTCATAAATATCATCGTTAATATCGTCGTTATTATTGTCATTATCTTCTTTTTATCGTCGTTAATATCGTCGTTAATATCGTCATTATAATCGTTGTTATCGTCCTTATTAATCCACATAATTATCGCTGTTAATGTCGTCGTTATTATCGTCATTATCATCGTTGTTATCGTCCTTATCATCCTCATAATTATCGTCGTTAATATCGTCGTTATTTTGTCATAATCATCGTCGTTAATGTCGTCGATATTATCGTCATTATCTTCGTTGTTATCGTCGTTATTATCTTCGTTAATATCGTCGTTATTATCGTCATTATCGTCGTTTTTATCATCATAATTATAGTCGTTATTATCGTCGTTAATATCGTCATTGTCATCGTTGTTATCGTCCTTATTATCCTCATAATTATCGTCGTTAATATCGTCGTTATTTTGTCATAATCATCGTCGTTAATGTCGTCGTTATTATCGTCATTATCTACGTTGTTATCGTCATAAATATCATCGTTAATATCGTCGTTATTATTGTCATTATCTTCTTTTTATCGTCGTTATTATCGTCGTTAATATCGTCGTTATTATCGTCGTTATTATCGTCGTTAATATCGTCGTTAATAACGTCATTATCATCGTTGTATCGTCCTTATCATCCTCATAATTATTATCGTTAATATCGTCGTTATTTTGTCATAAACATCGTCGTTAATATCGTCGTTATTATCGTCATTATCATCGTTGTTATCGTCCTTATCATCCTCATAATTATCGTCGTTAATATCGTCGTTATTTTGTCATAATCATCGTCGTTAATGTCGTCGTTATTATCGTCATTATCTACGTTGTTATCGTCATAAATATCATCGTTAATATCGTCGTTATTATTGTCATTATCTTCTTTTTATCGTCGTTATTATCGTCGTTAATATCGTCGTTATTATCGTCGTTATTATCGTCGTTATTATCGTCGTTAATATCGTCGTTAATATCGTCATTATCATCGTTGTTATCGTCCTTATTATCCTCATAATTATCGTCGTTAATATCGTCGTTATTTTGTCATAATCATTGTCGTTAATGTCGTCGATATTATCGTCATTATCTTCGTCGTTATCGTCGTTATTATCGTCGTTAATATCGTCGTTATTATCGTCATTATCGTCGTTTTTATCATCATAATTATAGTCGTTATTATCGTCGTTAATATCGTCATTGTCATCGTTGTTATCGTCCTTATTATCCTCATAATTATCGTCGTTAATATCGTCGTTATTTTGTCATAATCATCGTCGTTAATGTCGTTGTTATTATCGTCATTATCTACGTTGTTATCGTCATAAATATCATCGTTAATATCGTCGTTATTATTGTCATTATCTTCTTTTTATCGTCGTTATTATCGTCGTTAATATCGTCGTTATTATCGTCGTTATTATCGTCGTTAATATCGTCGTTAATATCGTCATTATCATCGTTGTTATCGTCCTTATTATCCTCATAATTATCGTCGTTAATATCGTCGTTATTTTGTCATAATCATCGTCGTTAATGTCGTCGTTATTATCGTCATTTTCTTCGTTGTTATCGTCCTTATTAATCCACATAATTATCGCTGTTAATGTCGTCGTAATTATCGTCATTATCATCGTTGTTATCGTCTTTATCATCCTCATAATTATCGTCGTTAATATCGTCGTTATTTTGTCATAATCATCGTCGTTAATGTCGTCGTTATTATCGTCATTATCTACGTTGTTATCGTCATAAATATCATCGTTAATATCGTCGTTATTATTGTCATTATCTTCTTTTTATCGTCGTTATTATCGTCGTTAATATCGTCGTTATTATCGTCGTTATTATCGTCGTTAATGTCGTCGTTAATATCGTCATTATCATCGTTGTTATCGTCCTTATTATCCTCATAATTATCGTCGTTAATATCGTCGTTATTTTGTCATAATCATCGTCGTTAATGTCGTCGTTATTATCGTCATTATCTACGTTGTTATCGTCATAAATATCATCGTTAATATCGTCGTTATTATTGTCATTATCTTCTTTTTATCGTCGTTATTATCGTCGTTAAAATCGTCGTTATTATCGTAGTTATTATCGTCGTTAATATCGTCGTTAATATCGTCATTATCATCGTTGTTATCGTCCTTATTATCCTCATAATTATCGTCGTTAATATCGTCGTTATTTTGTCATAATCATCGTCGTTAATGTCGTCGTTATTATCGTCATTATCTCCGTTGTTATCGTCATAAATATCATCGTTAATATCTTCGTTATTATGTCATTATCTTCTTTTTATCGTCGTTAATATCGTCGTTAATATCGTCATTATAATCGTTGTTATCGTCCTTATTAATCCACATAATTATCGCTGTTAATTTCGTCGTTATTATCGTCATTATCATCGTTGTTATCGTCCTTATCATCCTCATAATTATCGTCGTTAATATCGTCGTTATTTTGTCATAATCATCGTCGTTAATGTCGTCGATATTATCGTCATTATCTTCGTTGTTATCGTCGTTATTATCTTCGTTAATATCGTCGTTATTATCGTCATTATCGTCGTTTTTATCATCATAATTATAGTCGTTATTATCGTCGTTAATATCGTCATTGTCATCGTTGTTATCGTCTTTATTATCCTCATAATTATCGTCGTTAATATCGTCGTTATTTTGTCATAATCATCGTCGTTAATGTCGTCGTTATTATCGTCATTATCTACGTTGTTATCGTCATAAATATCATCGTTAATATCGTCGTTATTATTGTCATTATCTTCCTTTTATCGTCGTTATTATCGTCGTTAATATCGTCGTTATTATCGTCGTTATTATCGTCGTTAATATCGTCGTTAATAACGTCATTATCATCGTTGTTATCGTCCTTATCATCCTCATAATTATTATCGTTAATATCGTCGTTATTTTGTCATAAACATCGTCGTTAATATCGTCGTTATTATCGTCATTATCATCGTTGTTATCGTCCTTATTATCCTCATAATTATCGTCGTTAATATCGTCGTTATTTTGTCATAATCATCGTCGTTAATATCGTCGTTATTATCGTCATTATCATCGTTGTTATCGTCCTTATCATCCTCATAATTTTCGTCGTTAATATCGTCGTTATTTTGTCATAATCATCGTCGTTAATGTCGTCGATATTATCGTCATTATCTTCGTTGTTATCGTCGTTATTATCTTCGTTAATATCGTCGTTATTATCGTCATTATCGTCGTTTTTATCATCATAATTATAGTCGTTATTATCGTCGTTAATATCGTCATTGTCATCGTTGTTATCGTCCTTATTATCCTCATAATTATCGTCGTTAATATCGTCGTTATTTTGTCATAATCATCGTCGTTAATTTCGTCGATATTATCGTCATTATCTTCGTTATTATCGTCGTTAATATCGTCGTTAATAACGTCATTATCATCGTTGTTATCGTCCTTAATATCCTCATAATTATCGTCGTTAATATCGTCGTTATTTTGTCATAATCATCGTCGTTAATGTCGTCGTTATTATCGTCATTATCTCCGTTGTTATCGTCATAAATATCATCGTTAATATCGTCGTTATTATGTCATTATCTTCTTTTTATCGTCGTTAATATCGTCGTTAATATCGTCATTATAATCGTTGTTATCGTCCTTATTAATCCACATAATTATCGCTGTTAATTTCGTCGTTATTATCGTCATTATCATCGTTGTTATCGTCCTTATCATCCTCATAATTATCGTCGTTAATATCGTCGTTATTTTGTCATAATCATCGTCGTTAATGTCGTCGATATTATCGTCATTATCTTCGTTGTTATCGTCGTTATTATCTTCGTTAATATCGTCGTTATTATCGTCATTATCGTCGTTTTTATCATCATAATTATAGTCGTTATTATCGTCGTTAATATCGTCATTGTCATCGTTGTTATCGTCCTTATTATCCTCATAATTATCGTCGTTAATATCGTCGTTATTTTGTCATAATCATCGTCGTTAATGTCGTCGTTATTATCGTCATTATCTACGTTGTTATCGTCATAAATATCATCGTTAATATCGTCGTTATTATTGTCATTATCTTCTTTTTATCGTCGTTAATATCGTCGTTAATATCGTCGTTATTATCGTCGTTATTATCGTCGTTAATATCGTCGTTAATAATGTCATTATCATCGTTGTTATCGTCCTTATCATCCTCATAATTATTATCGTTAAAATCGTCGTTATTTTGTCATAAACATCGTCGTTAATGTCGTCGTTATTATCGTCATTATCTACGTTGTTATCGTCATAAATATCATCGTTAATATCGTCGTTATTATTGTCATTATCTTCTTTTTATCGTCGTTATTATCGTCGTTAATATCGTCGTTATTATCGTCGTTATTATCGTCGTTATTATCGTCGTTAATATCGTCGTTAATATCGTCATTATCATCGTTGTTATCGTCCTTATTATCCTCATAATTATCGTCGTTAATATCGTCGTTATTTTGTCATAATCATCGTCGTTAATGTCGTCGTTATTATCGTCATTATCTCCGTTGTTATCGTCATAAATATCATCGTTAATATCGTCGTTATTATTGTCATTATCTTCTTTTTATCGTCGTTAATATCGTCGTTAATATCGTCATTATAATCGTTGTTATCGTCTCATTAATCCACATAATTATCGCTGTTAATGTCGTCGTTATTATCGTCATTATCATCGTTGTTATCGTCCTTATCATCCGCATAATTATCGTCGTTAATATCGTCGTTATTTTGTCATAATCATCGTCGTTAATGTCCTCGATATTATCGTCATTATCGTCGTTGTTATCGTCGTTATTATCGTCGTTAATATCGTCGTTATTATCGTCATTATCGTCGTTTTTATCATCATAATTATAGTCGTTATTATCGTCGTTAATATCGTCATTGTCATCGTTGTTATCGTCCTTATTATCCTCATAATTATCGTCGTTAATATCGTCGTTATTTTGTCATAATCATCGTCGTTAATGTCGTCGTTATTATCGTCATTATCTACGTTGTTATCGTCATAAATATCATCGTTAATATCGTCGTTATTATTGTCATTATCTTCTTTTTATCGTCGTTAATATCGTCGTTAATATCGTCATTATAATCGTTGTTATCGTCCTTATTAATCCACATAATTATCGCTGTTAATGTCGTCGTTATTATCGTCATTATCATCGTTGTTATCGTCCTTATCATCCTCATAATTATCGTCGTTAATATCGTCGTTATTTTGTCATAATCATCGTCGTTAATGTCGTCGATATTATCGTCATTATCTTCGTTGTTATCGTCGTTATTATCTTCGTTAATATCGTCGTTATTATCGTCATTATCGTCGTTTTTATCATCATAATTATAGTCGTTATTATCGTCGTTAATATCGTCATTGTCATCGTTGTTATCGTCCTTATTATCCTCATAATTATCGTCGTTAATATCGTCGTTATTTTGTCATAATCATCGTCGTTAATGTCGTCGTTATTATCGTCATTATCTACGTTGTTATCGTCATAAATATCATCGTTAATATCGTCGTTATTATTGTCATTATCTTCTTTTTATCGTCGTTATTATCGTCGTTAATATCGTCGTTATTATCGTCGTTATTATCGTCGTTAATATCGTCGTTAATAACGTCATTATCATCGTTGTATCGTCCTTATCATCCTCATAATTATTATCGTTAATATCGTCGTTATTTTGTCATAAACATCGTCGTTAATATCGTCGTTATTATCGTCATTATCATCGTTGTTATCGTCCTTATCATCCTCATAATTATCGTCGTTAATATCGTCGTTATTTTGTCATAATCATCGTCGTTAATGTCGTCGTTATTATCGTCATTATCTACGTTGTTATCGTCATAAATATCATCGTTAATATCGTCGTTATTATTGTCATTATCTTCTTTTTATCGTCGTTATTATCGTCGTTAATATCGTCGTTATTATCGTCGTTATTATCGTCGTTATTATCGTCGTTAATATCGTCGTTAATATCGTCATTATCATCGTTGTTATCGTCCTTATTATCCTCATAATTATCGTCGTTAATATCGTCGTTATTTTGTCATAATCATTGTCGTTAATGTCGTCGATATTATCGTCATTATCTTCGTCGTTATCGTCGTTATTATCGTCGTTAATATCGTCGTTATTATCGTCATTATCGTCGTTTTTATCATCATAATTATAGTCGTTATTATCGTCGTTAATATCGTCATTGTCATCGTTGTTATCGTCCTTATTATCCTCATAATTATCGTCGTTAATATCGTCGTTATTTTGTCATAATCATCGTCGTTAATGTCGTTGTTATTATCGTCATTATCTACGTTGTTATCGTCATAAATATCATCGTTAATATCGTCGTTATTATTGTCATTATCTTCTTTTTATCGTCGTTATTATCGTCGTTAATATCGTCGTTATTATCGTCGTTATTATCGTCGTTAATATCGTCGTTAATATCGTCATTATCATCGTTGTTATCGTCCTTATTATCCTCATAATTATCGTCGTTAATATCGTCGTTATTTTGTCATAATCATCGTCGTTAATGTCGTCGTTATTATCGTCATTTTCTTCGTTGTTATCGTCCTTATTAATCCACATAATTATCGCTGTTAATGTCGTCGTAATTATCGTCATTATCATCGTTGTTATCGTCTTTATCATCCTCATAATTATCGTCGTTAATATCGTCGTTATTTTGTCATAATCATCGTCGTTAATGTCGTCGTTATTATCGTCATTATCTACGTTGTTATCGTCATAAATATCATCGTTAATATCGTCGTTATTATTGTCATTATCTTCTTTTTATCGTCGTTATTATCGTCGTTAATATCGTCGTTATTATCGTCGTTATTATCGTCGTTAATGTCGTCGTTAATATCGTCATTATCATCGTTGTTATCGTCCTTATTATCCTCATAATTATCGTCGTTAATATCGTCGTTATTTTGTCATAATCATCGTCGTTAATGTCGTCGTTATTATCGTCATTATCTACGTTGTTATCGTCATAAATATCATCGTTAATATCGTCGTTATTATTGTCATTATCTTCTTTTTATCGTCGTTATTATCGTCGTTAAAATCGTCGTTATTATCGTAGTTATTATCGTCGTTAATATCGTCGTTAATATCGTCATTATCATCGTTGTTATCGTCCTTATTATCCTCATAATTATCGTCGTTAATATCGTCGTTATTTTGTCATAATCATCGTCGTTAATGTCGTCGTTATTATCGTCATTATCTCCGTTGTTATCGTCATAAATATCATCGTTAATATCTTCGTTATTATGTCATTATCTTCTTTTTATCGTCGTTAATATCGTCGTTAATATCGTCATTATAATCGTTGTTATCGTCCTTATTAATCCACATAATTATCGCTGTTAATTTCGTCGTTATTATCGTCATTATCATCGTTGTTATCGTCCTTATCATCCTCATAATTATCGTCGTTAATATCGTCGTTATTTTGTCATAATCATCGTCGTTAATGTCGTCGATATTATCGTCATTATCTTCGTTGTTATCGTCGTTATTATCTTCGTTAATATCGTCGTTATTATCGTCATTATCGTCGTTTTTATCATCATAATTATAGTCGTTATTATCGTCGTTAATATCGTCATTGTCATCGTTGTTATCGTCTTTATTATCCTCATAATTATCGTCGTTAATATCGTCGTTATTTTGTCATAATCATCGTCGTTAATGTCGTCGTTATTATCGTCATTATCTACGTTGTTATCGTCATAAATATCATCGTTAATATCGTCGTTATTATTGTCATTATCTTCCTTTTATCGTCGTTATTATCGTCGTTAATATCGTCGTTAATAACGTCATTATCATCGTTGTTATCGTCCTTATCATCCTCATAATTATTATCGTTAATATCGTCGTTATTTTGTCATAAACATCGTCGTTAATATCGTCGTTATTATCGTCATTATCATCGTTGTTATCGTCCTTATTATCCTCATAATTATCGTCGTTAATATCGTCGTTATTTTGTCATAATCATCGTCGTTAATATCGTCGTTATTATCGTCATTATCATCGTTGTTATCGTCCTTATCATCCTCATAATTTTCGTCGTTAATATCGTCGTTATTTTGTCATAATCATCGTCGTTAATGTCGTCGATATTATCGTCATTATCTTCGTTGTTATCGTCGTTATTATCTTCGTTAATATCGTCGTTATTATCGTCATTATCGTCGTTTTTATCATCATAATTATAGTCGTTATTATCGTCGTTAATATCGTCATTGTCATCGTTGTTATCGTCCTTATTATCCTCATAATTATCGTCGTTAATATCGTCGTTATTTTGTCATAATCATCGTCGTTAATGTCGTCGATATTATCGTCATTATCTTCGTTATTATCGTCGTTAATATCGTCGTTAATAACGTCATTATCATCGTTGTTATCGTCCTTATTATCCTCATAATTATCGTCGTTAATATCGTCGTTATTTTGTCATAATCATCGTCGTTAATGTCGTCGTTATTATCGTCATTATCTCCGTTGTTATCGTCATAAATATCATCGTTAATATCGTCGTTATTATGTCATTATCTTCTTTTTATCGTCGTTAATATCGTCGTTAATATCGTCATTATAATCGTTGTTATCGTCCTTATTAATCCACATAATTATCGCTGTTAATTTCGTCGTTATTATCGTCATTATCATCGTTGTTATCGTCCTTATCATCCTCATAATTATCGTCGTTAATATCGTCGTTATTTTGTCATAATCATCGTCGTTAATGTCGTCGATATTATCGTCATTATCTTCGTTGTTATCGTCGTTATTATCTTCGTTAATATCGTCGTTATTATCGTCATTATCGTCGTTTTTATCATCATAATTATAGTCGTTATTATCGTCGTTAATTTCGTCATTGTCATCGTTGTTATCGTCCTTATTATCCTCATAATTATCGTCGTTAATATCGTCGTTATTTTGTCATAATCATCGTCGTTAATGTCGTCGTTATTATCGTCATTATCTACGTTGTTATCGTCATAAATATCATCGTTAATATCGTCGTTATTATTGTCATTATCTTCTTTTTATCGTCGTTAATATCGTCGTTAATATCGTCGTTATTATCGTCGTTATTATCGTCGTTAATATCGTCGTTAATAATGTCATTATCATCGTTGTTATCGTCCTTATCATCCTCATAATTATTATCGTTAAAATCGTCGTTATTTTGTCATAAACATCGTCGTTAATGTCGTCGTTATTATCGTCATTATCTACGTTGTTATCGTCATAAATATCATCGTTAATATCGTCGTTATTATTGTCATTATCTTCTTTTTATCGTCGTTATTATCGTCGTTAATATCGTCGTTATTATCGTCGTTATTATCGTCGTTATTATCGTCGTTAATATCGTCGTTAATATCGTCATTATCATCGTTGTTATCGTCCTTATTATCCTCATAATTATCGTCGTTAATATCGTCGTTATTTTGTCATAATCATCGTCGTTAATGTCGTCGTTATTATCGTCATTATCTCCGTTGTTATCGTCATAAATATCATCGTTAATATCGTCGTTATTATTGTCATTATCTTCTTTTTATCGTCGTTAATATCGTCGTTAATATCGTCATTATAATCGTTGTTATCGTCTCATTAATCTACATAATTATCGCTGTTAATGTCGTCGTTATTATCGTCATTATCATCGTTGTTATCGTCCTTATCATCCGCATAATTATCGTCGTTAATATCGTCGTTATTTTGTCATAATCATCGTCGTTAATGTCGTCGATATTATCGTCATTATCGTCGTTGTTATCGTCGTTATTATCGTCGTTAATATCGTCGTTATTATCGTCATTATCGTCGTTTTTATCATCATAATTATAGTCGTTATTATCGTCGTTAATATCGTCATTGTCATCGTTGTTATCGTCCTTATTATCCTCATAATTATCGTCGTTAATATCGTCGTTATTTTGTCATAATCATCGTCGTTAATGTCGTCGTTATTATCGTCATTATCTCCGTTGTTATCGTCATAAATATCATCGTTAATATCGTCGTTATTATTGTCATTATCTTCTTTTTATCGTCGTTAATATCGTCGTTAATATCGTCGTTATTATCGTCGTTATTATCGTCGTTAATATCGTCGTTAATAATGTCATTATCATCGTTGTTATCGTCCTTATCATCCTCATAATTATTATCGTTAAAATCGTCGTTATTTTGTCATAAACATCGTCGTTAATGTCGTCGTTATTATCGTCATTATCTACGTTGTTATCGTCATAAATATCATCGTTAATATCGTCGTTATTATTGTCATTATCTTCTTTTTATCGTCGTTATTATCGTCGTTAATATCGTCGTTATTATCGTCGTTATTATCGTCGTTATTATCGTCGTTAATATCGTCGTTAATATCGTCATTATCATCGTTGTTATCGTCCTTATTATCCTCATAATTATCGTCGTTAATATCGTCGTTATTTTGTCATAATCATCGTCGTTAATGTCGTCGTTATTATCGTCATTATCTCCGTTGTTATCGTCATAAATATCATCGTTAATATCGTCGTTATTATTGTCATTATCTTCTTTTTATCGTCGTTAATATCGTCGTTAATATCGTCATTATAATCGTTGTTATCGTCTCATTAATCCACATAATTATCGCTGTTAATGTCGTCGTTATTATCGTCATTATCATCGTTGTTATCGTCCTTATCATCCGCATAATTATCGTCGTTAATATCGTCGTTATTTTGTCATAATCATCGTCGTTAATGTCCTCGATATTATCGTCATTATCGTCGTTGTTATCGTCGTTATTATCGTCGTTAATATCGTCGTTATTATCGTCATTATCGTCGTTTTTATCATCATAATTATAGTCGTTATTATCGTCGTTAATATCGTCATTGTCATCGTTGTTATCGTCCTTATTATCCTCATAATTATCGTCGTTAATATCGTCGTTATTTTGTCATAATCATCGTCGTTAATGTCGTCGTTATTATCGTCATTATCTACGTTGTTATCGTCATAAATATCATCGTTAATATCGTCGTTATTATTGTCATTATCTTCTTTTTATCGTCGTTATTATCGTCGTTAATATCGTCGTTATTATCGTCGTTATTATCGTCGTTAATATCGTCGTTAATAACGTCATTATCATCGTTGTTATCGTCCTTCTCATCCTCATAATTATTATCGTTAATATCGTCGTTATTTTGTCATAAACATCGTCGTTAATATCGTCGTTATTATCGTCATTATCATCGTTGTTATCGTCCTTATTATCCTCATAATTATCGTCGTTAATATCGTCGTTATTTTGTCATAATCATCGTCGTTAATGTCGTCGTTATTATCGTCATTATCTCCGTTGTTATCGTCATAAATATCATCGTTAATATCGTCGTTATTATTGTCATTATCTTCTTTTTATCGTCGTTAATATCGTCGTTAATATCGTCATTATAATCGTTGTTATCGTCCTTATTAATCCACATAATTATCGCTGTTAATGTCGTCGTTATTATCGTCATTATCATCGTTGTTATCGTCCTTATCATCCGCATAATTATCGTCGTTAATATCGTCGTTATTTTGTCATAATCATCGTCGTTAATGTCGTCGATATTATCGTCATTATCTTCGTTGTTATCGTCGTTATTATCGTCGTTAATATCGTCGTTATTATCGTCATTATCGTCGTTTTTATCATCATAATTATAGTCGTTATTATCGTCGTTAATATCGTCATTGTCATCGTTGTTATCGTCCTTATTATCCTCATAATTATCGTCGTTAATATCGTCGTTATTTTGTCATAATCATCGTCGTTAATGTCGTCGTTATTATCGTCATTATCTACGTTGTTATCGTCTTAAATATCATCGTTAATATCGTCGTTATTATTGTCATTATCTTCTTTTTATCGTCGTTATTATCGTCGTTAATATCGTCGTTATTATCGTCGTTATTATCGTCGTTAATATCGTCGTTAATAACGTCATTATCATCGTTGTTATCGTCCTTATCATCCTCATAATTATTATCGTTAATATCGTCGTTATTTTGTCATAAACATCGTCGTTAATATCGTCGTTATTATCGTCATTATCATCGTTGTTATCGTCTTTATCATCCTCATAATTATCGTCGTTAATATCGTCGTTATTTTGTCATAATCATCGTCGTTAATGTCGTCGTTATTATCGTCATTATCTACGTTGTTATCGTCATAAATATCATCGTTAATATCGTCGTTATTATTGTCATTATCTTCTTTTTATTAACGTTATTATCGTCGTTAATATCGTCGTTATTATCGTCGTTATTATCGTCGTTAATATCGTCGTTAATATCGTCATTATCATCGTTGTTATCGTCCTTATTATCCTCATAATTATCGTCGTTAATATCGTCGTTATTTTGTCATAATCATTGTCGTTAATGTCGTCGATATTATCGTCATTATCTTCGTTGTTATCGTCGTTATTATCGTCGTTAATATCGTCGTTATTATCGTCATTATCGTCGTTTTTATCATCATAATTATAGTCGTTATTATCGTCGTTAATATCGTCATTGTCATCGTTGTTATCGTCCTTATTATCCTCATAATTATCGTCGTTGATATCGTCGTTATTTTGTCATAATCATCGTCGTTAATGTCGTCGTTATTATCGTCATTGTCATCGTTGTTATCGTCCTTATTATCCTCATAATTATCGTCGTTAATATCGTCGTTATTTTGTCATAATCATCGTCGTTAATGTCGTCGTTATTATCGTCATTATCTACGTTGTTATCGTCATAAATATCATCGTTAATATCGTCGTTATTATTGTCATTATCTTCTTTTTATCGTCGTTATTATCGTCGTTAATATCGTCGTTATTATCGTCGTTATTATCGTCGTTAATATCGTCGTTAATATCGTCATTATCATCGTTGTTATCGTCCTTATTATCCTCATAATTATCGTCGTTAATATCGTCGTTATTTTGTCATAATCATCGTCGTTAATGTCGTCGTTATTATCGTCATTATCTACGTTGTTATCGTCATAAATATCATCGTTAATATCGTCGTTATTATTGTCATTATCTTCTTTTTATCGTCGTTATTATCGTCGTTAATATCGTCGTTATTATCGTAGTTATTATCGTCGTTAATATCGTCGTTAATATCGTCATTATCATCGTTGTTATCGTCCTTATTATCCTCATAAGTATCGTCGTTAATATCGTCGTTATTTTGTCATAATCATCGTCGTTAATGTCGTCGTTATTATCGTCATTGTCATCGTTGTTATCGTCCTTATTATCCTCATAATTATCGTCGTTAATATCGTCGTTATTTTGTCATAATCATCGTCGTTAATGTCGTCGTTATTATCGTCATTATCTACGTTGTTATCGTCATAAATATCATCGTTAATATCGTCGTTATTATTGTCATTATCTTCTTTTTATCGTCGTTATTATCGTCGTTAATATCGTCGTTATTATCGTCGTTATTATCGTCGTTAATATCGTCGTTAATATCGTCATTATCATCGTTGTTATCGTCCTTATTATCCTCATAATTATCGTCGTTAATATCGTCGTTATTTTGTCATAATCATCGTCGTTAATGTCGTCGTTATTATCGTCATTTTCTTCGTTGTTATCGTCCTTATTAATCCACATAATTATCGCTGTTAATGTCGTCGTAATTATCGTCATTATCATCGTTGTTATCGTCCTTATCATCCTCATAATTATCGTCGTTAATATCGTCGTTATTTTGTCATAATCATCGTCGTTAATGTCGTCGTTATTATCGTCATTATCTACGTTGTTATCGTCATAAATATCATCGTTAATATCGTCGTTATTATTGTCATTATCTTCTTTTTATCGTCGTTATTATCGTCGTTAATATCGTCGTTATTATCGTCGTTATTATCGTCGTTAATATCGTCGTTAATATCGTCATTATCATCGTTGTTATCGTCCTTATTATCCTCATAATTATCGTCGTTAATATCGTCGTTATTTTGTCATAATCATCGTCGTTAATGTCGTCGTTATTATCGTCATTATCTACGTTGTTATCGTCATAAATATCATCGTTAATATCGTCGTTATTATTGTCATTATCTTCTTTTTATCGTCGTTATTATCGTCGTTAATATCGTAGTTATTATCGTCGTTATTATCGTCGTTAATATCGTCGTTAATATCGTCATTATCATCGTTGTTATCGTCCTTATTATCCTCATAATTATCGTCATAATATCGTCGTTATTTTGTCATAATCATCGTCGTTAATGTCGTCGTTATTATCGTCATTATCTCCGTTGTTATCGTCATAAATATCATCGTTAATATCGTCGTTATAATTGTCATTATCTTCTTTTTATCGTCGTTAATATCGTCGTTAATATCGTCATTATAATCGTTGTTATCGTCCTTATTAATCCACATAATTATCGCTGTTAATGTCGTCGTTATTATAGTCATTATCATCGTTGTTATCGTCCTTATCATCCTCATAATTATCGTCGTTAATATCGTCGTTATTTTGTCATAATCATCGTCGTTAATGTCGTCGATATTATCGTCATTATCTTTGTTGTTATCGTCGTTATTATCTTCGTTAATATCGTCGTTATTATCGTCATTATCGTCGTTTTTATCATCATAATTATAGTCGTTATTATCGTCGTTAATATCGTCATTGTCATCGTTGTTATCGTCCTTATTATCCTCATAATTATCGTCGTTAATATCGTCGTTATTTTGTCATAATCATCGTCGTTAATGTCGTCGTTATTATCGTCATTATCTACGTTGTTATCGTCATAAATATCATCGTTAATATCGTCGTTATTATTGTCATTATCTTCTTTTTATCGTCGTTATTATCGTCGTTAATATCGTCGTTATTATCGTCGTTATTATCGTCGTTAATATCGTCGTTAAAAACGTCATTATCATCGTTGTTATCGTCCTTATCATCCTCATAATTATTATCGTTAATATCGTCGTTATTTTGTCATAAACATCGTCGTTAATATCGTCGTTATTATCGTCATTATCATCGTTGTTATCGTCCTTATTTTCCTCATAATTATCGTCGTTAATATCGTCGTTATTTTGTCATAATCATCGTCGTTAATGTCGTCGTTATTATCGTCATTATCTCCGTTGTTATCGTCATAAATATCATCGTTAATATCGTCGTTATTATTGTCATTATCTTCTTTTTATCGTCGTTAATATCGTCGTTAATATCGTCATTATAATCGTTGTTATCGTCCTTATTAATCCACATAATTATCGCTGTTAATGTCGTCGTTATTATCGTCATTATCATCGTTGTTATCGTCCTTATCATCCGCATAATTATCGTCGTTAATATCGTCGTTATTTTGTCATAATCATCGTCGTTAATGTCGTCGATATTATCGTCATTATCTTCGTTGTTATCGTCGTTATTATCGTCGTTAATATCGTCGTTATTATCGTCATTATCGTCGTTTTTATCATCATAATTATAGTCGTTATTATCGTCGTTAATATCGTCATTTTCATCGTTGTTATCGTCCTTATTATCCTCATAATTATCGTCGTTAATATCGTCGTTATTTTGTCATAATCATCGTCGTTAATGTCGTCGTTATTATCGTCATTATCTACGTTGTTATCGTCATAAATATCATCGTTAATATCGTCGTTATTATTGTCATTATCTTCTTTTTATCGTCGTTATTATCGTCGTTAATATCGTCGTTATTATCGTCGTTATTATCGTCGTTAATATCGTCGTTAATAACGTCATTATCATCGTTGTTATCGTCCTTATCATCCTCATAATTATTATCGTTAATATCGTCGTTATTTTGTCATAAACATCGTCGTTAATATCGTCGTTATTATCGTCATTATCATCGTTGTTATCGTCCTTATTATCCTCATAATTATCGTCGTTAATATCGTCGTTATTTTGTCATAATCATCGTCGTTAATGTCGTCGTTATTATCGTCATTATCTCCGTTGTTATCGTCATAAATATCATCGTTAATATCGTCGTTATTATTGTCATTATCTTCTTTTTATCGTCGTTAATATCGTCGTTAATATCGTCATTATAATCGTTGTTATCGTCCTTATTAATCCACATAATTATCGCTGTTAATGTCGTCGTTATTATCGTCATTATCATCGTTGTTATCGTCCTTATCATCCGCATAATTATCGTCGTTAATATCGTCGTTATTTTGTCATAATCATCGTCGTTAATGTCGTCGATATTATCGTTATTATCTTCGTTGTTATCGTCGTTATTATCGTCGTTAATATCGTCGTTATTATCGTCATTATCGTCGTTTTTATCATCATAATTATAGTCGTTATTATCGTCGTTAATATCGTCATTTTCATCGTTGTTATCGTCCTTATTATCCTCATAATTATCGTCGTTAATATCGTCGTTATTTTGTCATAATCATCGTCGTTAATGTCGTCGTTATTATCGTCATTATCTACGTTGTTATCGTCAGAAATATCATCGTTAATATCGTCGTTATTATTGTCATTATCTTCTTTTTATCGTCGTTATTATCGTCGTTAATATCGTCGTTATTATCGTCGTTATTATCGTCGTTAATATCGTCGTTAATAACGTCATTATCATCGTTGTTATCGTCCTTATCATCCTCATAATTATTATCGTTAATATCGTCGTTATTTTGTCATAAACATCGTCGTTAATATCGTCGTTATTATCGTCATTATCATCGTTGTTATCGTCCTTATTATCCTCATAATTATCGTTGTTAATATCGTCGTTATTTTGTCATAATCATCGTCGTTAATGTCGTCGTTATTATCGTCATTATCTCCGTTGTTATCGTCATAAATATCATCGTTAATATCGTCGTTATTATTGTCATTATCTTCTTTTTATCGTCGTTAATATCGTCGTTAATATCGTCATTATAATCGTTGTTATCGTCCTTATTAATCCACATAATTATCGCTGTTAATGTCGTCGTTATTATCGTCATTATCATCGTTGTTATCGTCCTTATCATCCGCATAATTATCGTCGTTAATATCGTCGTTATTTTGTCATAATCATCGTCGTTAATGTCGTCGATATTATCGTCATTATCTTCGTTGTTATCGTCGTTATTATCGTCGTTAATATCGTCGTTATTATCGTCATTATCGTCGTTTTTATCATCATAATTATAGTCGTTATTATCGTCGTTAATATCGTCATTGTCATCGTTGTTATCGTCCTTATTTTCCTCATAATTATCGTCGTTAATATCGTCGTTATTTTGTCATAATCATCGTCGTTAATGTCGTCGTTATTATCGTCATTATCTACGTTGTTATCGTCATAAATATCATCGTTAATATCGTCGTTATTATTGTCATTATCTTCTTTTTATCGTCGTTATTTTCGTCGTTAATATCGTCGTTATTATCGTCGTTATTATCGTCGTTAATATCGTCGTTAATATCGTCATTATCATCGTTGTTATCGTCCTTATTATCCTCATAATTATCGTCGTTAATATCGTCGTTATTTTGTCATAATCATCGTCGTTAATGTCGTCGTTATTATCGTCATTTTCTTCGTTGTTATCGTCCTTATTAATCCACATAATTATCGCTGTTAATGTCGTCGTTATTTTGTCATAATCATCGTCGTTAATGTCGTCGTTATTATCGTCATTATCTCCGTTGTTATCGTCATAAATATCATCGTTAATATCGTCGTTATTATTGTCATTATCTTCTTTATATCGTCGTTAATATCGTCGTTAATATCGTCATTATAATCGTTGTTATCGTCTCATTAATCCACATAATTATCGCTGTTAATGTCGTCGTTATTATCGTCATTATCATCGTTGTTATCGTCCTTATCATCCGCATAATTATCGTCGTTAATATCGTCGTTATTTTGTCATAATCATCGTCGTTAATGTCGTCGATATTATCGTCATTATCGTCGTTGTTATCGTCGTTATTATCGTCGTTAATATCGTCGTTATTATCGTCATTATCGTCGTTTTTATCATCATAATTATAGTCGTTATTATCGTCGTTAATATCGTCATTGTCATCGTTGTTATCGTCCTTATTATCCTCATAATTATCGTCGTTAATATCGTCGTTATTTTGTCATAATCATCGTCGTTAATGTCGTCGTTATTATCGTCATTATCTACGTTGTTATCGTCATAAATATCATCGTTAATATCGTCGTTATTATTGTCATTATCTTCTTTTTATCGTCGTTATTATCGTCGTTAATATCGTCGTTATTATCGTCGTTATTATCGTCGTTAATATCGTCGTTAATAACGTCATTATCATCGTTGTTATCGTCCTTCTCATCCTCATAATTATTATCGTTAATATCGTCGTTATTTTGTCATAAACATCGTCGTTAATATCGTCGTTATTATCGTCATTATCATCGTTGTTATCGTCCTTATTATCCTCATAATTATCGTCGTTAATATCGTCGTTATTTTGTCATAATCATCGTCGTTAATGTCGTCGTTATTATCGTCATTATCTCCGTTGTTATCGTCATAAATATCATCGTTAATATCGTCGTTATTATTGTCATTATCTTCTTTTTATCGTCGTTAATATCGTCGTTAATATCGTCATTATAATCGTTGTTATCGTCCTTATTAATCCACATAATTATCGCTGTTAATGTCGTCGTTATTATCGTCATTATCATCGTTGTTATCGTCCTTATCATCCGCATAATTATCGTCGTTAATATCGTCGTTATTTTGTCATAATCATCGTCGTTAATGTCGTCGTTATTATCGTCATTATCATCGTTGTTATCGTCCTTATCATCCGCATAATTATCGTCGTTAATATCGTCGTTATTTTGTCATAATCATCGTCGTTAATGTCGTCGATATTATCGTTATTATCTTCGTTGTTATCGTCGTTATTATCGTCGTTAATATCGTCGTTATTATCGTCATTATCGTCGTTTTTATCATCATAATTATAGTCGTTATTATCGTCGTTAATATCGTCATTTTCATCGTTGTTATCGTCCTTATTATCCTCATAATTATCGTCGTTAATATCGTCGTTATTTTGTCATAATCATCGTCGTTAATGTCGTCGTTATTATCGTCATTATCTACGTTGTTATCGTCATAAATATCATCGTTAATATCGTCGTTATTATTGTCATTATCTTCTTTTTATCGTCGTTATTATCGTCGTTAATATCGTCGTTATTATCGTCGTTATTATCGTCGTTAATATCGTCGTTAATAACGTCATTATCATCGTTGTTATCGTCCTTATCATCCTCATAATTATTATCGTTAATATCGTCGTTATTTTGTCATAAACATCGTCGTTAATATCGTCGTTATTATCGTCATTATCATCGTTGTTATCGTCCTTATTATCCTCATAATTATCGTCGTTAATATCGTCGTTATTTTGTCATAATCATCGTCGTTAATGTCGTCGTTATTATCGTCATTATCTCCGTTGTTATCGTCATAAATATCATCGTTAATATCGTCGTTATTATTGTCATTATCTTCTTTTTATCGTCGTTAATATCGTCGTTAATATCGTCATTATAATCGTTGTTATCGTCCTTATTAATCCACATAATTATCGCTGTTAATGTCGTCGTTATTATCGTCATTATCATCGTTGTTATCGTCCTTATCATCCGCATAATTATCGTCGTTAATATCGTCGTTATTTTGTCATAATCATCGTCGTTAATGTCGTCGATATTATCGTCATTATCTTCGTTGTTATCGTCGTTATTATCGTCGTTAATATCGTCGTTATTATCGTCATTATCGTCGTTTTTATCATCATAATTATAGTCGTTATTATCGTCGTTAATATCGTCATTGTCATCGTTGTTATCGTCCTTATTTTCCTCATAATTATCGTCGTTAATATCGTCGTTATTTTGTCATAATCATCGTCGTTAATGTCGTCGTTATTATCGTCATTATCTACGTTGTTATCGTCATAAATATCATCGTTAATATCGTCGTTATTATTGTCATTATCTTCTTTTTATCGTCGTTATTTTCGTCGTTAATATCGTCGTTATTATCGTCGTTATTATCGTCGTTAATATCGTCGTTAATATCGTCATTATCATCGTTGTTATCGTCCTTATTATCCTCATAATTATCGTCGTTAATATCGTCGTTATTTTGTCATAATCATCGTCGTTAATGTCGTCGTTATTATCGTCATTTTCTTCGTTGTTATCGTCCTTATTAATCCACATAATTATCGCTGTTAATGTCGTCGTTATTTTGTCATAATCATCGTCGTTAATGTCGTCGTTATTATCGTCATTATCTCCGTTGTTATCGTCATAAATATCATCGTTAATATCGTCGTTATTATTGTCATTATCTTCTTTTTATCGTCGTTAATATCGTCGTTAATATCGTCATTATAATCGTTGTTATCGTCTCATTAATCCACATAATTATCGCTGTTAATGTCGTCGTTATTATCGTCATTATCATCGTTGTTATCGTCCTTATCATCCGCATAATTATCGTCGTTAATATCGTCGTTATTTTGTCATAATCATCGTCGTTAATGTCGTCGATATTATCGTCATTATCGTCGTTGTTATCGTCGTTATTATCGTCGTTAATATCGTCGTTATTATCGTCATTATCGTCGTTTTTATCATCATAATTATAGTCGTTATTATCGTCGTTAATATCGTCATTGTCATCGTTGTTATCGTCCTTATTATCCTCATAATTATCGTCGTTAATATCGTCGTTATTTTGTCATAATCATCGTCGTTAATGTCGTCGTTATTATCGTCATTATCTACGTTGTTATCGTCATAAATATCATCGTTAATATCGTCGTTATTATTGTCATTATCTTCTTTTTATCGTCGTTATTATCGTCGTTAATATCGTCGTTATTATCGTCGTTATTATCGTCGTTAATATCGTCGTTAATAACGTCATTATCATCGTTGTTATCGTCCTTCTCATCCTCATAATTATTATCGTTAATATCGTCGTTATTTTGTCATAAACATCGTCGTTAATATCGTCGTTATTATCGTCATTATCATCGTTGTTATCGTCCTTATTATCCTCATAATTATCGTCGTTAATATCGTCGTTATTTTGTCATAATCATCGTCGTTAATGTCGTCGTTATTATCGTCATTATCTCCGTTGTTATCGTCATAAATATCATCGTTAATATCGTCGTTATTATTGTCATTATCTTCTTTTTATCGTCGTTAATATCGTCGTTAATATCGTCATTATAATCGTTGTTATCGTCCTTATTAATCCACATAATTATCGCTGTTAATGTCGTCGTTATTATCGTCATTATCATCGTTGTTATCGTCCTTATCATCCGCATAATTATCGTCGTTAATATCGTCGTTATTTTGTCATAATCATCGTCGTTAATGTCGTCGATATTATCGTCATTATCTTCGTTGTTATCGTCGTTATTATCGTCGTTAATATCGTCGTTATTATCGTCATTATCGTCGTTTTTATCATCATAATTATAGTCGTTTTTATCGTCGTTAATATCGTCATTGTCATCGTTGTTATCGTCCTTATTATCCTCATAATTATCGTCGTTAATATCGTCGTTATTTTGTCATAATCATCGTCGTTAATGTCGTCGTTATTATCGTCATTATCTACGTTGTTATCGTCTTAAATATCATCGTTAATATCGTCGTTATTATTGTCATTATCTTCTTTTTATCGTCGTTATTATCGTCGTTAATATCGTCGTTATTATCGTCGTTATTATCGTCGTTAATATCGTCGTTAATAACGTCATTATCATCGTTGTTATCGTCCTTATCATCCTCATAATTATTATCGTTAATATCGTCGTTATTTTGTCATAAACATCGTCGTTAATATCGTCGTTATTATCGTCATTATCATCGTTGTTATCGTCTTTATCATCCTCATAATTATCGTCGTTAATATCGTCGTTATTTTGTCATAATCATCGTCATTAATGTCGTCGTTATTATCGTCATTATCTACGTTGTTATCGTCATAAATATCATCGTTAATATCGTCGTTATTATTGTCATTATCTTCTTTTAATTAACGTTATTATCGTCGTTAATATCGTCGTTATTATCGTCGTTATTATCGTCGTTAATATCGTCGTTAATATCGTCATTATCATCGTTGTTATCGTCCTTATTATCCTCATAATTATCGTCGTTAATATCGTCGTTATTTTGTCATAATCATTGTCGTTAATGTCGTCGATATTATCGTCATTATCTTCGTTGTTATCGTCGTTATTATCGTCGTTAATATCGTCGTTATTATCGTCATTATCGTCGTTTTTATCATCATAATTATAGTCGTTATTATCGTCGTTAATATCGTCATTGTCATCGTTGTTATCGTCCTTATTATCCTCATAATTATCGTCGTTAATATCGTCGTTATTTTGTCATAATCATCGTCGTTAATGTCGTCGTTATTATCGTCATTGTCATCGTTGTTATCGTCCTTATTATCCTCATAATTATCGTCGTTAATATCGTCGTTATTTTGCCATAATCATCGTCGTTAATGTCGTCGTTATTATCGTCATTATCTACGTTGTTATCGTCATAAATATCATCGTTAATATCGTCGTTATTATTGTCATTATCTTCTTTTTATCGTCGTTATTATCGTCGTTAATATCGTCGTTATTATCGTCGTTATTATCGTCGTTAATATCGTCGTTAATATCGTCATTATCATCGTTGTTATCGTCCTTATTATCCTCATAATTATCGTCGTTAATATCGTCGTTATTTTGTCATAATCATCGTCGTTAATGTCGTCGTTATTATCGTCATTATCTACGTTGTTATCGTCATAAATATCATCGTTAATATCGTCGTTATTATTGTCATTATCTTCTTTTTATCGTCGTTATTATCGTCGTTAATATCGTCGTTATTATCGTAGTTATTATCGTCGTTAATATCGTCGTTAATATCGTCATTATCATCGTTGTTATCGTCCTTATTATCCTCATAAGTATCGTCGTTAATATCGTCGTTATTTTGTCATAATCATCGTCGTTAATGTCGTCGTTATTATCGTCATTGTCATCGTTGTTATCGTCCTTATTATCCTCATAATTATCGTCGTTAATATCGTCGTTATTTTGTCATAATCATCGTCGTTAATGTCGTCGTTATTATCGTCATTATCTACGTTGTTATCGTCATAAATATCATCGTTAATATCGTCGTTATTATTGTCATTATCTTCTTTTTATCGTCGTTATTATCGTCGTTAATATCGTCGTTATTATCGTCGTTATTATCGTCGTTAATATCGTCGTTAATAACGTCATTATCATCGTTGTTATCGTCCTTCTCATCCTCATAATTATTATCGTTAATATCGTCGTTATTTTGTCATAAACATCGTCGTTAATATCGTCGTTATTATCGTCATTATCATCGTTGTTATCGTCCTTATTATCCTCATAATTATCGTCGTTAATATCGTCGTTATTTTGTCATAATCATCGTCGTTAATGTCGTCGTTATTATCGTCATTATCTCCGTTGTTATCGTCATAAATATCATCGTTAATATCGTCGTTATTATTGTCATTATCTTCTTTTTATCGTCGTTAATATCGTCGTTAATATCGTCATTATAATCGTTGTTATCGTCCTTATTAATCCACATAATTATCGCTGTTAATGTCGTCGTTATTATCGTCATTATCATCGTTGTTATCGTCCTTATCATCCGCATAATTATCGTCGTTAATATCGTCGTTATTTTGTCATAATCATCGTCGTTAATGTCGTCGATATTATCGTCATTATCTTCGTTGTTATCGTCGTTATTATCGTCGTTAATATCGTCGTTATTATCGTCATTATCGTCGTTTTTATCATCATAATTATAGTCGTTTTTATCGTCGTTAATATCGTCATTGTCATCGTTGTTATCGTCCTTATTATCCTCATAATTATCGTCGTTAATATCGTCGTTATTTTGTCATAATCATCGTCGTTAATGTCGTCGTTATTATCGTCATTATCTACGTTGTTATCGTCTTAAATATCATCGTTAATATCGTCGTTATTATTGTCATTATCTTCTTTTTATCGTCGTTATTATCGTCGTTAATATCGTCGTTATTATCGTCGTTATTATCGTCGTTAATATCGTCGTTAATAACGTCATTATCATCGTTGTTATCGTCCTTATCATCCTCATAATTATTATCGTTAATATCGTCGTTATTTTGTCATAAACATCGTCGTTAATATCGTCGTTATTATCGTCATTATCATCGTTGTTATCGTCTTTATCATCCTCATAATTATCGTCGTTAATATCGTCGTTATTTTGTCATAATCATCGTCATTAATGTCGTCGTTATTATCGTCATTATCTACGTTGTTATCGTCATAAATATCATCGTTAATATCGTCGTTATTATTGTCATTATCTTCTTTTAATTAACGTTATTATCGTCGTTAATATCGTCGTTATTATCGTCGTTATTATCGTCGTTAATATCGTCGTTAATATCGTCATTATCATCGTTGTTATCGTCCTTATTATCCTCATAATTATCGTCGTTAATATCGTCGTTATTTTGTCATAATCATTGTCGTTAATGTCGTCGATATTATCGTCATTATCTTCGTTGTTATCGTCGTTATTATCGTCGTTAATATCGTCGTTATTATCGTCATTATCGTCGTTTTTATCATCATAATTATAGTCGTTATTATCGTCGTTAATATCGTCATTGTCATCGTTGTTATCGTCCTTATTATCCTCATAATTATCGTCGTTAATATCGTCGTTATTTTGTCATAATCATCGTCGTTAATGTCGTCGTTATTATCGTCATTGTCATCGTTGTTATCGTCCTTATTATCCTCATAATTATCGTCGTTAATATCGTCGTTATTTTGCCATAATCATCGTCGTTAATGTCGTCGTTATTATCGTCATTATCTACGTTGTTATCGTCATAAATATCATCGTTAATATCGTCGTTATTATTGTCATTATCTTCTTTTTATCGTCGTTATTATCGTCGTTAATATCGTCGTTATTATCGTCGTTATTATCGTCGTTAATATCGTCGTTAATATCGTCATTATCATCGTTGTTATCGTCCTTATTATCCTCATAATTATCGTCGTTAATATCGTCGTTATTTTGTCATAATCATCGTCGTTAATGTCGTCGTTATTATCGTCATTATCTACGTTGTTATCGTCATAAATATCATCGTTAATATCGTCGTTATTATTGTCATTATCTTCTTTTTATCGTCGTTATTATCGTCGTTAATATCGTCGTTATTATCGTAGTTATTATCGTCGTTAATATCGTCGTTAATATCGTCATTGTCATCGTTGTTATCGTCCTTATTATCCTCATAAGTATCGTCGTTAATATCGTCGTTATTTTGTCATAATCATCGTCGTTAATGTCGTCGTTATTATCGTCATTGTCATCGTTGTTATCGTCCTTATTATCCTCATAATTATCGTCGTTAATATCGTCGTTATTTTGTCATAATCATCGTCGTTAATGTCGTCGTTATTATCGTCATTATCTACGTTGTTATCGTCATAAATATCATCGTTAATATCGTCGTTATTATTGTCATTATCTTCTTTTTATCGTCGTTAATATCGTCGTTAATATCGTCGTTATTATCGTCGTTATTATCGTCGTTAATATCGTCGTTAATAACGTCATTATCATCGTTGTTATCGTCCTTCTCATCCTCATAATTATTATCGTTAATATCGTCGTTATTTTGTCATAAACATCGTCGTTAATATCGTCGTTATTATCGTCATTATCATCGTTGTTATCGTCCTTATTATCCTCATAATTATCGTCGTTAATATCGTCGTTATTTTGTCATAATCATCGTCGTTAATGTCGTCGTTATTATCGTCATTATCTCCGTTGTTATCGTCATAAATATCATCGTTAATATCGTCGTTATTATTGTCATTATCTTCTTTTTATCGTCGTTAATATCGTCGTTAATATCGTCATTATAATCGTTGTTATCGTCCTTATTAATCCACATAATTATCGCTGTTAATGTCGTCGTTATTTTGTCATAATCATCGTCGTTAATGTCGTCGATATTATCGTCATTATCTTCGTTGTTATCGTCGTTATTATCGTCGTTAATATCGTCGTTATTATCGTCATTATCGTCGTTTTTATCATCATAATTATAGTCGTTATTATCGTCGTTAATATCGTCATTGTCATCGTTGTTATCGTCCTTATTATCCTCATAATTATCGTCGTTAATATCGTCGTTATTTTGTCATAATCATCGTCGTTAATGTCGTCGTTATTATCGTCATTATCTACGTTGTTATCGTCTTAAATATCATCGTTAATATCGTCGTTATTATTGTCATTATCTTCTTTTTATCGTCGTTATTATCGTCGTTAATATCGTCGTTATTATCGTCGTTATTATCGTCGTTAATATCGTCGTTAATAACGTCATTATCATCGTTGTTATCGTCCTTCTCATCCTCATAATTATTATCGTTAATATCGTCGTTATTTTGTCATAAACATCGTCGTTAATATCGTCGTTATTATCGTCATTATCATCGTTGTTATCGTCTTTATCATCCTCATAATTATCGTCGTTAATATCGTCGTTATTTTGTCATAATCATCGTCGTTAATGTCGTCGTTATTATCGTCATTATCTACGTTGTTATCGTCATAAATATCATCGTTAATATCGTCGTTATTATTGTCATTATCTTCTTTTTATTAACGTTATTATCGTCGTTAATATCGTCGTTATTATCGTCGTTATTATCGCTGTTAATGTCGTCGTTATTATCGTCATTATCATCGTTGTTATCGTCCTTATTATCCTCATAATTATCGTCGTTAATATCGTCGTTATTTTGTCATAATCATTGTCGTTAATGTCGTCGATATTATCGTCATTATCTTCGTTGTTATCGTCGTTATTATCGTCGTTAATATCGTCGTTATTATCGTCATTATCGTCGTTTTTATCATCATAATTATAGTCGTTATTATCGTCGTTAATATCGTCATTGTCATCGTTGTTATCGTCCTTATTATCCTCATAATTATCGTCGTTAATATCGTCGTTATTTTGTCATAATCATCGTCGTTAATGTCGTCGTTATTATCGTCATTGTCATCGTTGTTATCGTCCTTATTATCCTCATAATTATCGTCGTTAATATCGTCGTTATTTTGTCATAATCATCGTCGTTAATGTCGTCGTTATTATCGTCATTATCTACGTTGTTATCGTCATAAATATCATCGTTAATATCGTCGTTATTATTGTCATTATCTTCTTTTTATCGTCGTTATTATCGTCGTTAATATCGTCGTTATTATCGTCGTTATTATCGTCGTTAATATCGTCGTTAATATCGTCATTATCATCGTTGTTATCGTCCTTATTATCCTCATAATTATCGTCGTTAATATCGTCGTTATTTTGTCATAATCATCGTCGTTAATGTCGTCGTTATTATCGTCATTATCTACGTTGTTATCGTCATAAATATCATCGTTAATATCGTCGTTATTATTGTCATTATCTTCTTTTTATCGTCGTTATTATCGTCGTTAATATCGTCGTTATTATCGTAGTTATTATCGTCGTTAATATCGTCGTTAATATCGTCATTATCATCGTTGTTATCGTCCTTATTATCCTCATAAGTATCGTCGTTAATATCGTCGTTATTTTGTCATAATCATCGTCGTTAATGTCGTCGTTATTATCGTCATTGTCATCGTTGTTATCGTCCTTATTATCCTCATAATTATCGTCGTTAATATCGTCGTTATTTTGTCATAATCATCGTCGTTAATGTCGTCGTTATTATCGTCATTATCTACGTTGTTATCGTCATAAATATCATCGTTAATATCGTCGTTATTATTGTCATTATCTTCTTTTTATCGTCGTTATTATCGTCGTTAATATCGTCGTTATTATCGTCGTTATTATCGTCGTTAATATCGTCGTTAATATCGTCATTATCATCGTTGTTATCGTCCTTATTATCCTCATAATTATCGTCGTTAATATCGTCGTTATTTTGTCATAATCATCGTCGTTAATGTCGTCGTTATTATCGTCATTTTCTTCGTTGTTATCGTCCTTATTAATCCACATAATTATCGCTGTTAATGTCGTCGTAATTATCGTCATTATCATCGTTGTTATCGTCCTTATCATCCTCATAATTATCGTCGTTAATATCGTCGTTATTTTGTCATAATCATCGTCGTTAATGTCGTCGTTATTATCGTCATTATCTCCGTTGTTATCGTCATAAATATCATCGTTAATATCGTCGTTATTATTGTCATTATCTTCTTTTTATCGTCGTTAATATCGTCGTTAATATCGTCATTATAATCGTTGTTATCGTCCTTATTAATCCACATAATTATCGCTGTTAATGTCGTCGTTATTATCGTCATTATCATCGTTGTTATCGTCCTTATCATCCGCATAATTATCGTCGTTAATATCGTCGTTATTTTGTCATAATCATCGTCGTTAATGTCGTCGATATTATCGTCATTATCTTCGTTGTTATCGTCGTTATTATCGTCGTTAATATCGTCGTTATTATCGTCATTATCGTCGTTTTTATCATCATAATTATAGTCGTTATTATCGTCGTTAATATCGTCATTGCCATCGTTGTTATCGTCCTTATTATCCTCATAATTATCGTCGTTAATATCGTCGTTATTTTGTTATAATCATCGTCGTTAATGTCGTCGTTATTATCGTCATTATCTACGTTTTTATCGTCATAAATATCATCGTTAATATCGTCGTTATTATTGTCATTATCTTCTTTTTATCGTCGTTATTTTCGTCGTTAATATCGTCGTTATTATCGTCGTTATTATCGTCGTTAATATCGTCGTTAATATCGTCATTATCATCGTTGTTATCGTCCTTATTATCCTCATAATTATCGTCGTTAATATCGTCGTTATTTTGTCATAATCATCGTCGTCAAGGTCGTCGTTATTATCGTCATTTTCTTCGTTGTTATCGTCCTTATTAATCCACATAATTATCGTTGTTAATGTCGTCGTTATTTTGTCATAATCATCGTCGTTAATGTCGTCGTTATTATCGTCATTATCTCCGTTGTTATCGTCATAAATATCATCGTTAATATCGTCGTTATTATTGTCATTATCTTCTTTTTATCGTCGTTAATATCGTCGTTAATATCGTCATTATAATCGTTGTTATAGTCTCATTAATCCACATAATTATCGCTGTTAATGTCGTCGTTATTATCGTCATTATCATCGTTGTTATCGTCCTTATCATCCGCATAATTATCGTCGTTAATATCGTCGTTATTTTGTCATAATCATCGTCGTTAATGTCGTCGATATTATCGTCATTATCGTCGTTGTTATCGTCGTTATTATCGTCGTTAATATCGTCGTTATTATCGTCATTATCGTCGTTTTTATCATCATAATTATAGTCGTTATTATCGTCGTTAATATCGTCATTGTCATCGTTGTTATCGTCCTTATTATCCTCATAATTATCGTCGTTAATATCGTCGTTATTTTGTCATAATCATCGTCGTTAATGTCGTCGTTATTATCGTCATTATCTACGTTGTTATCGTCATAAATATCATCGTTAATATCGTCGATATTATTGTCATTATCTTCTTTTTATCGTCGTTATTATCGTCGTTAATATCGTCGTTATTATCGTCGTTATTATCGTCGTTAATATCGTCGTTAATAACGTCATTATCATCGTTGTTATCGTCCTTCTCATCCTCATAATTATTATCGTTAATATCGTCGTTATTTTGTCATAAACATCGTCGTTAATATCGTCGTTATTATCGTCATTATCATCGTTGTTATCGTCCTTATTATCCTCATAATTATCGTCGTTAATATCGTCGTTATTTTGTCATAATCATCGTCGTTAATGTCGTCGTTATTATCGTCATTATCTCCGTTGTTATCGTCATAAATATCATCGTTAATATCGTCGTTATTATTGTCATTATCTTCTTTTTATCGTCGTTAATATCGTCGTTAATATCGTCATTATAATCGTTGTTATCGTCCTTATTAATCCACATAATTATCGCTGTTAATGTCGTCGTTATTATCGTCATTATCATCGTTGTTATCGTCCTTATCATCCGCATAATTATCGTCGTTAATATCGTCGTTATTTTGTCATAATCATCGTCGTTAATGTCGTCGATATTATCGTCATTATCTTCGTTGTTATCGTCGTTATTATCGTCGTTAATATCGTCGTTATTATCGTCATTATCGTCGTTTTTATCATCATAATTATAGTCGTTATTATCGTCGTTAATATCGTCATTGTCATCGTTGTTATCGTCCTTATTATCCTCATAATTATCGTCGTTAATATCGTCGTTATTTTGTCATAATCATCGTCGTTAATGTCGTCGTTATTATCGTCATTATCTACGTTGTTATCGTCTTAAATATCATCGATAATATCGTCGTTATTATTGTCATTATCTTCTTTTTATCGTCGTTATTATCGTCGTTAATATCGTCGTTATTATCGTCGTTATTATCGTCGTTAATATCGTCGTTAATAACGTCATTATCATCGTTGTTATCGTCCTTATCATCCTCATAATTATTATCGTTAATATCGTCGTTATTTTGTCATAAACATCGTCGTTAATATCGTCGTTATTATCGTCATTATCATCGTTGTTATCGTCTTTATCATCCTCATAATTATCGTCGTTAATATCGTCGTTATTTTGTCATAATCATCGTCGTTAATGTCGTCGTTATTATCGTCATTATCTACGTTGTTATCGTCATAAATATCATCGTTAATATCGTCGTTATTATTGTCATTATCTTCTTTTTATTAACGTTATTATCGTCGTTAATATCGTCGTTATTATCGTCGTTATTATCGTCGTTAATATCGTCGTTAATATCGTCATTATCTTCGTTGTTATCGTCCTTATTATCCTCATAATTATCGTCGTTAATATCGTCGTTATTATTGTCATTATCTTCTTTTTATCGTCGTTAATATCGTCGTTAATATCGTCATTATAATCGTTGTTATAGTCTCATTAATCCACATAATTATCGCTGTTAATGTCGTCGTTATTATCGTCATTATCATCGTTGTTATCGTCCTTATCATCCGCATAATTATCGTCGTTAATATCGTCGTTATTTTGTCATAATCATCGTCGTTAATGTCGTCGATATTATCGTCATTATCGTCGTTGTTATCGTCGTTATTATCGTCGTTAATATCGTCGTTATTATCGTCATTATCGTCGTTTTTATCATCATAATTATAGTCGTTATTATCGTCGTTAATATCGTCATTGTCATCGTTGTTATCGTCCTTATTATCCTCATAATTATCGTCGTTAATATCGTCGTTATTTTGTCATAATCATCGTCGTTAATGTCGTCGTTATTATCGTCATTATCTCCGTTGTTATCGTCATAAATATCATCGTTAATATCGTCGTTATTATTGTCATTATCTTCTTTTTATCGTCGTTAATATCGTCGTTAATATCGTCATTATAATCGTTGTTATCGTCCTTATTAAACCACATAATTATCGCTGTTAATGTCGTCGTTATTATCGTCATTATCATCGTTGTTATCGTCCTTATCATCCGCATAATTATCGTCGTTAATATCGTCGTTATTTTGTCATAATCATCGTCGTTAATGTCGTCGATATTATCGTCATTATCTTCGTTGTTATCGTCGTTATTATCGTCGTTAATATCGTCGTTATTATCGTCATTATCGTCGTTTTTATCATCATAATTATAGTCGTTATTATCGTCGTTAATATCGTCATTGTCATCGTTGTTATCGTCCTTATTATCCTCATAATTATCGTCGTTAATATCGTCGTTATTTTGTCATAATCATCGTCGTTAATGTCGTCGTTATTATCGTCATTATCTACGTTGTTATCGTCTTAAATATCATCGTTAATATCGTCGTTATTATTGTCATTATCTTCTTTTTATCGTCGTTATTATCGTCGTTAATATCGTCGTTATTATCGTCGTTATTATCGTCGTTAATATCGTCGTTAATAACGTCATTATCATCGTTGTTATCGTCCTTATCATCCTCATAATTATTATCGTTAATATCGTCGTTATTTTGTCATAAACATCGTCGTTAATATCGTCGTTATTATCGTCATTATCATCGTTGTTATCGTCTTTATCATCCTCATAATTATCGTCGTTAATATCGTCGTTATTTTGTCATAATCATCGTCGTTAATGTCGTCGTTATTATCGTCATTATCTACGTTGTTATCGTCATAAATATCATCGTTAATATCGTCGTTATTATTGTCATTATCTTCTTTTTATTAACGTTATTATCGTCGTTAATATCGTCGTTATTATCGTCGTTATTATCGTCGTTAATATCGTCGTTAATATCGTCATTATCATCGTTGTTATCGTCCTTATTATCCTCATAATTATCGTCGTTAATATCGTCGTTATTTTGTCATAATCATTGTCGTTAATGTCGTCGATATTATCGTCATTATCTTCGTTGTTATCGTCGTTATTATCGTCGTTAATATCGTCGTTATTATCGTCATTATCGTCGTTTTTATCATCATAATTATAGTCGTTATTATCGTCGTTAATATCGTCATTGTCATCGTTGTTATCGTCCTTATTATCCTCATAATTATCGTCGTTAATATCGTCGTTATTTTGTCATAATCATCGTCGTTAATGTCGTCGTTATTATCGTCATTGTCATCGTTGTTATCGTCCTTATTATCCTCATAATTATCGTCGTTAATATCGTCGTTATTTTGTCATAATCATCGTCGTTAATGTCGTCGTTATTATCGTCATTATCTACGTTGTTATCGTCATAAATATCATCGTTAATATCGTCGTTATTATTGTCATTATCTTCTTTTTATCGTCGTTATTATCGTCGTTAATATCGTCGTTATTATCGTCGTTATTATCGTCGTTAATATCGTCGTTAATATCGTCATTATCATCGTTGTTATCGTCCTTATTATCCTCATAATTATCGTCGTTAATATCGTCGTTATTTTGTCATAATCATCGTCGTTAATGTCGTCGTTATTATCGTCATTATCTACGTTGTTATCGTCATAAATATCATCGTTAATATCGTCGTTATTATTGTCATTATCTTCTTTTTATCGTCGTTATTATCGTCGTTAATATCGTCGTTATTATCGTAGTTATTATCGTCGTTAATATCGTCGTTAATATCGTCATTATCATCGTTGTTATCGTCCTTATTATCCTCATAAGTATCGTCGTTAATATCGTCGTTATTTTGTCATAATCATCGTCGTTAATGTCGTCGTTATTATCGTCATTGTAATCGTTGTTATCGTCCTTATTATCCTCATAATTATCGTCGTTAATATCGTCGTTATTTTGTCATAATCATCGTCGTTAATGTCGTCGTTAATATCGTCATTATCTACGTTGTTATCGTCATAAATATCATCGTTAATATCGTCGTTATTATTGTCATTATCTTCTTTTTATCGTCGTTATTATCGTCGTTAATATCGTCGTTATTATCGTCGTTATTATCGTCGTTAATATCGTCGTTAATATCGTCATTATCATCGTTGTTATCGTCCTTATTATCCTCATAATTATCGTCGTTAATATCGTCGTCATTTTGTCATAATCATCGTCGTTAATGTCGTCGTTATTATCGTCATTTTCTTCGTTGTTATCGTCCTTATTAATCCACATAATTATCGCTGTTAATGTCGTCGTTATTATCGTCATTATCATCGTTGTTATCGTCCTTATCATCCTCATAATTATCGTCGTTAATATCGTCGTTATTTTGTCATAATCATCGTCGTTAATGTCGTCGTTATTATCGTCATTATCTACGTTGTTATCGTCATAAATATCATCGTTAATATCGTCGTTATTATTGTCATTATCTTCTTTTTATCGTCGTTATTATCGTCGTTAATATCGTCGTTATTATCGTCGTTATTATCGTCGTTAATATCGTCGTTAATATCGTCATTATCATCGTTGTTATCGTCCTTATTATCCTCATAATTATCGTCGTTAATATCGTCGTTATTTTGTCATAATCATCGTCGTTAATGTCGTCGTTATTATCGTCATTATCTACGTTGTTATCGTCATAAATATCATCGTTAATATCGTCGTTATTATTGTCATTATCTTCTTTTTATCGTCGTTATTATCGTCGTTAATATCGTAGTTATTATCGTCGTTATTATCGTCGTTAATATCGTCGTTAATATCGTCATTATCATCGTTGTTATCGTCCTTATTATCCTCATAATTATCGTCGTTAATATCGTCGTTATTTTGTCATAATCATCGTCGTTAATGTCGTCGTTATTATCGTCATTATCTCCGTTGTTATCGTCATAAATATCATCGTTAATATCGTCGTTATAATTGTCATTATCTTCTTTTTATCGTCGTTAATATCGTCGTTAATATCGTCATTATAATCGTTGTTATCGTCCTTATTAATCCACATAATTATCGCTGTTAATGTCGTCGTTATTATCGTCATTATCATCGTTGTTATCGTCCTTATCATCCTCATAATTATCGTCGTTAATATCGTCGTTATTTTGTCATAATCATCGTCGTTAATGTCGTCGATTTTATCGTCATTATCTTTGTTGTTATCGTCGTTATTATCTTCGTTAATATCGTCGTTATTATCGTCATTATCGTCGTTTTTATCATCATAATTATAGTCGTTATTATCGTCGTTAATATCGTCATTGTCATCGTTGTTATCGTCCTTATTATCCTCATAATTATCGTCGTTAATATCGTCGTTATTTTGTCATAATCATCGTCGTTAATGTCGTCGTTATTATCGTCATTATCTACGTTGTTATCGTCATAAATATCATCGTTAATATCGTCGTTATTATTGTCATTATCTTCTTTTTATCGTCGTTATTATCGTCGTTAATATCGTCGTTATTATCGTCGTTATTATCGTCGTTAATATCGTCGTTAAAAACGTCATTATCATCGTTGTTATCGTCCTTATCATCCTCATAATTATTATCGTTAATATCGTCGTTATTTTGTCATAAACATCGTCGTTAATATCGTCGTTATTATCGTCATTATCATCGTTGTTATCGTCCTTATTATCCTCATAATTATCGTCGTTAATATCGTCGTTATTTTGTCATAATCATCGTCGTTAATGTCGTCGTTATTATCGTCATTATCTCCGTTGTTATCGTCATAAATATCATCGTTAATATCGTCGTTATTATTGTCATTATCTTCTTTTTATCGTCGTTATTATCGTCGTTAATATCGTCGTTATTATCGTCGTTATTATCGTCGTTAATATCGTCGTTAATATCGTCATTATCATCGTTGTTATCGTCCTTATTATCCTCATAATTATCGTCGTTAATATCGTCGTTATTTTGTCATAATCATCGTCGTTAATGTCGTCGTTATTATCGTCATTATCTACGTTGTTATCGTCATAAATATCATCGTTAATATCGTCGTTATTATTGTCATTATCTTCTTTTTATCGTCGTTATTATCGTCGTTAATATCGTCGTTATTATCGAAGTTATTATCGTCGTTAATATCGTCGTTAATATCGTCATTATCATCGTTGTTATCGTCCTTATTATCCTCATAAGTATCGTCGTTAATATCGTCGTTATTTTGTCATAATCATCGTCGTTAATGTCGTCGTTATTATCGTCATTGTCATCGTTGTTATCGTCCTTATTATCCTCATAATTATCGTCGTTAATATCGTCGTTATTTTGTCATAATCATCGTCGTTAATGTCGTCGTTATTATCGTCATTATCTACGTTGTTATCGTCATAAATATCATCGTTAATATCGTCGTTATTATTGTCATTATCTTCTTTTTATCGTCGTTATTATTGTCGTTAATATCGTCGTTATTATCGTCGTTATTATCGTCGTTAATATCGTCGTTAATATCGTCATTATCATCGTTGTTATCGTCCTTATTATCCTCATAATTATCGTCGTTAATATCGTCGTCATTTTGTCATAATCATCGTCGTTAATGTCGTCGTTATTATCGTCATTTTCTTCGTTGTTATCGTCCTTATTAATCCACATAATTATCGCTGTTAATGTCGTCGTAATTATCGTCATTATCATCGTTGTTATCGTCCTTATCATCCTCATAATTATCGTCGTTAATATCGTCGTTATTTTGTCATAATCATCGTCGTTAATGTCGTCGTTATTATCGTCATTATCTACGTTGTTATCGTCATAAATATCATCGTTAATATCGTCGTTATTATTGTCATTATCTTCTTTTTATCGTCGTTATTATCGTCGTTAATATCGTCGTTATTATCGTCGTTATTATCGTCGTTAATATCGTCGTTAATATCGTCATTATCATCGTTGTTATCGTCCTTATTATCCTCATAATTATCGTCGTTAATATCGTCGTTATTTTGTCATAATCATCGTCGTTAATGTCGTCGTTATTATCGTCATTATCTACGTTGTTATCGTCATAAATATCATCGTTAATATCGTCGTTATTATTGTCATTATCTTCTTTTTATCGTCGTTATTATCGTCGTTAATATCGTCGTTAAAAACGTCATTATCATCGTTGTTATCGTCCTTATCATCCTCATAATTATTATCGTTAATATCGTCGTTATTTTGTCATAAACATCGTCGTTAATATCGTCGTTATTATCGTCATTATCATCGTTGTTATCGTCCTTATTATCCTCATAATTATCGTCGTTAATATCGTCGTTATTTTGTCATAATCATCGTCGTTAATGTCGTCGTTATTATCGTCATTATCTCCGTTGTTATCGTCATAAATATCATCGTTAATATCGTCGTTATTATTGTCATTATCTTCTTTTTATCGTCGTTAATATCGTCGTTAATATCGTCATTATAATCGTTGTTATCGTCCTTATTAATCCACATAATTATCGCTGTTAATGTCGTCGTTATTATCGTCATTATCATCGTTGTTATCGTCCTTATCATCCGCATAATTATCGTCGTTAATATCGTCGTTATTTTGTCATAATCATCGTCGTTAATGTCGTCGTTATTATCGTCATTATCTTCGTTGTTATCGTCGTTATTATCGTCGTTAATATCGTCGTTATTATCGTCATTATCGTCGTTTTTATCATCATAATTATAGTCGTTATTATCGTCGTTAATATCGTCATTTTCATCGTTGTTATCGTCCTTATTATCCTCATAATTATCGTCGTTAATATCGTCGTTATTTTGTCATAATCATCGTCGTTAATGTCGTCGTTATTATCGTCATTATCTACGTTGTTATCGTCATAAATATCATCGTTAATATCGTCGTTATTATTGTCATTATCTTCTTTTTATCGTCGTTATTATCGTCGTTAATATCGTCGTTATTATCGTCGTTATTATCGTCGTTAATATCGTCGTTAATAACGTCATTATCATCGTTGTTATCGTCCTTATCATCCTCATAATTATTATCGTTAATATCGTCGTTATTTTGTCATAAACTTTGTCGTTAATATCGTCGTTATTATCGTCATTATCATCGTTGTTATCGTCTTTATCATCCTCATAATTATCGTCGTTAATATCGTCGTTATTTTGTCATAATCATCGTCGTTAATGTCGTCGTTATTATCGTCATTATCTACGTTGTTATCGTCATAAATATCATCGTTAATATCGTCGTTATTATTGTCATTATCTTCTTTTTATTAACGTTATTATCGTCGTTAATATCGTCGTTATTATCGTCGTTATTATCGTCGTTAATATCGTCGTTAATATCGTCATTATCATCGTTGTTATCGTCCTTATTATCCTCATAATTATCGTCGTTAATATCGTCGTTATTTTGTCATAATCATTGTCGTTAATGTCGTCGATATTATCGTCATTATCTTCGTTGTTATCGTCGTTATTATCGTCGTTAATATCGTCGTTATTATCGTCATTATCGTCGTTTTTATCATCATAATTATAGTCGTTATTATCGTCGTTAATATCGTCATTGTCATCGTTGTTATCGTCCTTATTATCCTCATAATTATCGTCGTTAATATCGTCGTTATTTTGTCATAATCATCGTCGTTAATGTCGTCGTTATTATCGTCATTGTCATCGTTGTTATCGTCCTTATTATCCTCATAATTATCGTCGTTAATATCGTCGTTATTTTGTCATAATCATCGTCGTTAATGTCGTCGTTATTATCGTCATTATCTACGTTGTTATCGTCATAAATATCATCGTTAATATCGTCGTTATTATTGTCATTATCTTCTTTTTATCGTCGTTATTATCGTCGTTAATATCGTCGTTATTATCGTCGTTATTATCGTCGTTAATATCGTCGTTAATATCGTCATTATCATCGTTGTTATCGTCCTTATTATCCTCATAATTATCGTCGTTAATATCGTCGTTATTTTGTCATAATCATCGTCGTTAATGTCGTCGTTATTATCGTCATTATCTACGTTGTTATCGTCATAAATATCATCGTTAATATCGTCGTTATTATTGTCATTATCTTCTTTTTATCGTCGTTATTATCGTCGTTAATATCGTCGTTATTATCGTAGTTATTATCGTCGTTAATATCGTCGTTAATATCGTCATTATCATCGTTGTTATCGTCCTTATTATCCTCATAAGTATCGTCGTTAATATCGTCGTTATTTTGTCATAATCATCGTCGTTAATGTCGTCGTTATTATCGTCATTGTCATCGTTGTTATCGTCCTTATTATCCTCATAATTATCGTCGTTAATATCGTCGTTATTTTGTCATAATCATCGTCGTTAATGTCGTCGTTAATATCGTCATTATCTACGTTGTTATCGTCATAAATATCATCGTTAATATCGTCGTTATTATTGTCATTATCTTCTTTTTATCGTCGTTATTATCGTCGTTAATATCGTCGTTATTATCGTCGTTATTATCGTCGTTAATATCGTCGTTAATATCGTCATTATCATCGTTGTTATCGTCCTTATTATCCTCATAATTATCGTCGTTAATATCGTCGTCATTTTGTCATAATCATCGTCGTTAATGTCGTCGTTATTATCGTCATTTTCTTCGTTGTTATCGTCCTTATTAATCCACATAATTATCGCTGTTAATGTCGTCGTAATTATCGTCATTATCATCGTTGTTATCGTCCTTATCATCCTCATAATTATCGTCGTTAATATCGTCGTTATTTTGTCATAATCATCGTCGTTAATGTCGTCGTTATTATCGTCATTATCTACGTTGTTATCGTCATAAATATCATCGTTAATATCGTCGTTATTATTGTCATTATCTTCTTTTTATCGTCGTTATTATCGTCGTTAATATCGTCGTTATTATCGTCGTTATTATCGTCGTTAATATCGTCGTTAATATCGTCATTATCATCGTTGTTATCGTCCTTATTATCCTCATAATTATCGTCGTTAATATCGTCGTTATTTTGTCATAATCATCGTCGTTAATGTCGTCGTTATTATCGTCATTATCTACGTTGTTATCGTCATAAATATCATCGTTAATATCGTCGTTATTATTGTCATTATCTTCTTTTTATCGTCGTTATTATCGTCGTTAATATCGTAGTTATTATCGTCGTTATTATCGTCGTTAATATCGTCGTTAATATCGTCATTATCATCGTTGTTATCGTCCTTATTATCCTCATAATTATCGTCGTTAATATCGTCGTTATTTTGTCATAATCATCGTCGTTAATGTCGTCGTTATTATCGTCATTATCTCCGTTGTTATCGTCATAAATATCATCGTTAATATCGTCGTTATAATTGTCATTATCTTCTTTTTATCGTCGGTAATATCGTCGTTAATATCGTCATTATAATCGTTGTTATCGTCCTTATTAATCCACATAATTATCGCTGTTAATGTCGTCGTTATTATCGTCATTATCATCGTTGTTATCGTCCTTATCATCCTCATAATTATCGTCGTTAATATCGTCGTTATTTTGTCATAATCATCGTCGTTAATGTCGTCGATTTTATCGTCATTATCTTTGTTGTTATCGTCGTTATTATCTTCGTTAATATCGTCGTTATTATCGTCATTATCGTCGTTTTTATCATCATAATTATAGTCGTTATTATCGTCGTTAATATCGTCATTGTCATCGTTGTTATCGTCCTTATTATCCTCATAATTATCGTCGTTAATATCGTCGTTATTTTGTCATAATCATCGTCGTTAATGTCGTCGTTATTATCGTCATTATCTACGTTGTTATCGTCATAAATATCATCGTTAATATCGTCGTTATTATTGTCATTATCTTCTTTTTATCGTCGTTATTATCGTCGTTAATATCGTCGTTATTATCGTCGTTATTATCGTCGTTAATATCGTCGTTAAAAACGTCATTATCATCGTTGTTATCGTCCTTATCATCCTCATAATTATTATCGTTAATATCGTCGTTATTTTGTCATAAACATCGTCGTTAATATCGTCGTTAATATCGTCATTATCATCGTTGTTATCGTCCTTATTATCCTCATAATTATCGTCGTTAATATCGTCGTTATTTTGTCATAATCATCGTCGTTAATGTCGTCGTTATTATCGTCATTATCTCCGTTGTTATCGTCATAAATATCATCGTTAATATCGTCGTTATTATTGTCATTATCTTCTTTTTATCGTCGTTATTATCGTCGTTAATATCGTCGTTATTATCGTCGTTTATTATCGTCGTTAATATCGTCGTTAATATCGTCATTATCATCGTTGTTATCGTCTTATTATCCTCATAATTATCGTCGTTAATATCGTCGTTATTTTGTCATAATCATCGTCGTTAATGTCGTCGTTATTATCGTCATTATCTACGTTGTTATCGTCATAAATATCATCGTTAATATCGTCGTTATTATTGTCATTATCTTCTTTTTATCGTCGTTATTATCGTCGTTAATATCGTCGTTATTATCGAAGTTATTATCGTCGTTAATATCGTCGTTAATATCGTCATTATCATCGTTGTTATCATCCTTATTATCCTCATAAGTATCGTCGTTAATATCGTCGTTATTTTGTCATAATCATCGTCGTTAATGTCGTCGTTATTATCGTCATTGTCATCGTTGTTATCGTCCTTATTATCCTCATAATTATCGTCGTTAATATCGTCGTTATTTTGTCATAATCATCGTCGTTAATGTCGTCGTTATTATCGTCATTATCTACGTTGTTATCGTCATAAATATCATCGTTAATATCGTCGTTATTATTGTCATTATCTTCTTTTTATCGTCGTTATTATTGTCGTTAATATCGTCGTATTATCGTCGTTATTATCGTCGTTAATATCGTCGTTAATATCGTCATTATCATCGTTGTTATCGTCCTTATTATCCTCATAATTATCGTCGTTAATATCGTCGTCATTTTGTCATAATCATCGTCGTTAATGTCGTCGTTATTATCGTCATTTTCTTCGTTGTTATCGTCCTTATTAATCCACATAATTATCGCTGTTAATGTCGTCGTTATTATCGTCATTATCATCGTTGTTATCGTCCTTATCATCCTCATAATTATCGTCGTTAATATCGTCGTTATTTTGTCATAATCATCGTCGTTAATGTCGTCGTTATTATCGTCATTATCTACGTTGTTATCGTCATAAATATCATCGTTAATATCGTCGTTATTATTGTCATTATCTTCTTTTTATCGTCGTTATTATCGTCGTTAATATCGTCGTTATTATCGTCGTTATTATCGTCGTTAATATCGTCGTTAATATCGTCATTATCATCGTTGTTATCGTCCTTATTATCCTCATAATTATCGTCGTTAATATCGTCGTTATTTTGTCATAATCATCGTCGTTAATGTCGTCGTTATTATCGTCATTATCTACGTTGTTATCGTCATAAATATCATCGTTAATATCGTCGTTATTATTGTCATTATCTTCTTTTTATCGTCGTTATTATCGTCGTTAATATCGTCGTTAAAAACGTCATTATCATCGTTGTTATCGTCCTTATCATCCTCATAATTATTATCGTTAATATCGTCGTTATTTTGTCATAAACATCGTCGTTAATATCGTCGTTATTATCGTCATTATCATCGTTGTTATCGTCCTTATTATCCTCATAATTATCGTCGTTAATATCGTCGTTATTTTGTCATAATCATCGTCGTTAATGTCGTCGTTATTATCGTCATTATCTCCGTTGTTATCGTCATAAATATCATCGTTAATATCGTCGTTATTATTGTCATTATCTTCTTTTTATCGTCGTTAATATCGTCGTTAATATCGTCATTATAATCGTTGTTATCGTCCTTATTAATCCACATAATTATCGCTGTTAATGTCGTCGTTATTATCGTCATTATCATCGTTGTTATCGTCCTTATCATCCGCATAATTATCGTCGTTAATATCGTCGTTATTTTGTCATAATCATCGTCGTTAATGTCGTCGATATTATCGTCATTATCTTCGTTGTTATCGTCGTTATTATCGTCGTTAATATCGTCGTTATTATCGTCATTATCGTCGTTTTTATCATCATAATTATAGTCGTTATTATCGTCGTTAATATCGTCATTTTCATCGTTGTTATCGTCCTTATTATCCTCATAATTATCGTCGTTAATATCGTCGTTATTTTGTCATAATCATCGTCGTTAATGTCGTCGTTATTATCGTCATTATCTACGTTGTTATCGTCATAAATATCATCGTTAATATCGTCGTTATTATTGTCATTATCTTCTTTTTATCGTCGTTATTATCGTCGTTAATATCGTCGTTATTATCGTCGTTATTATCGTCGTTAATATCGTCGTTAATAACGTCATTATCATCGTTGTTATCGTCCTTATCATCCTCATAATTATTATCGTTAATATCGTCGTTATTTTGTCATAAACTTTGTCGTTAATATCGTCGTTATTATCGTCATTATCATCGTTGTTATCGTCCTTATTATCCTCATAATTATCGTCGTTAATATCGTCGTTATTTTGTCATAATCATCGTCGTTAATGTCGTCGTTATTATCGTCATTATCTCCGTTGTTATCGTCATAAATATCATCGTTAATATCGTCGTTATTATTGTCATTATCTTCTTTTTATCATCGTTAATATCGTCGTTAATATCGTCATTATAATCGTTGTTATCGTCCTTATTAATCCACATAATTATCGCTGTTAATGTCGTCGTTATTATCGTCATTATCATCGTTGTTATCGTCCTTATCATCCGCATAATTATCGTCGTTAATATCGTCGTTATTTTGTCATAATCATCGTCGTTAATGTCGTCGATATTATCGTCATTATCTTCGTTGTTATCGTCGTTATTATCGTCGTTAATATCGTCGTTATTATCGTCATTATCGTCGTTTTTATCATCATAATTATAGTCGTTATTATCGTCGTTAATATCGTCATTGTCATCGTTGTTATCGTCCTTATTATCCTCATAATTATCGTCGTTAATATCGTCGTTATTTTGTTATAATCATCGTCGTTAATGTCGTCGTTATTATCGTCATTATCTACGTTTTTATGGTCATAAATATCATCGTTAATATCGTCGTTATTATTGTCATTATCTTCTTTTTATCGTCGTTATTTTCGTCGTTAATATCGTCGTTATTATCGTCGTTATTATCGTCGTTAATATCGTCGTTAATATCGTCATTATCATCGTTGTTATCGTCCTTATTATCCTCATAATTATCGTCGTTAATATCGTCGTTATTTTGTCATAATCATCGTCGTTAATGTCGTCGTTATTATCGTCATTTTCTTCGTTGTTATCGTCCTTATTAATCCACATAATTATCGCTGTTAATGTCGTCGTTATTTTGTCATAATCATCGTCGTTAATGTCGTCGTTATTATCGTCATTATCTCCGTTGTTATCGTCATAAATATCATCGTTAATATCGTCGTTATTATTGTCATTATCTTCTTTTTATCGTCGTTAATATCGTCGTTAATATCGTCATTATAATCGTTGTTATAGTCTCATTAATCCACATAATTATCGCTGTTAATGTCGTCGTTATTATCGTCATTATCATCGTTGTTATCGTCCTTATCATCCGCATAATTATCGTCGTTAATATCGTCGTTATTTTGTCATAATCATCGTCGTTAATGTCGTCGATATTATCGTCATTATCGTCGTTGTTATCGTCGTTATTATCGTCGTTAATATCGTCGTTATTATCGTCATTATCGTCGTTTTTATCATCATAATTATAGTCGTTATTATCGTCGTTAATATCGTCATTGTCATCGTTGTTATCGTCCTTATTATCCTCATAATTATCGTCGTTAATATCGTCGTTATTTTGTCATAATCATCGTCGTTAATGTCGTCGTTATTATCGTCATTATCTACGTTGTTATCGTCATAAATATCATCGTTAATAACGACGATATTATTGTCATTATCTTCTTTTTATCGTCGTTATTATCGTCGTTAATATCGTCGTTATTATCGTCGTTATTATCGTCGTTAATATCGTCGTTAATAACGTCATTATCATCGTTGTTATCGTCCTTCTCATCCTCATAATTATTATCGTTAATATCGTCGTTATTTTGTCATAAACATCGTCGTTAATATCGTCGTTATTATCGTCATTATCATCGTTGTTATCGTCCTTATTATCCTCATAATTATCGTCGTTAATATCGTCGTTATTTTGTCATAATCATCGTCGTTAATGTCGTCGTTATTATCGTCATTATCTCCGTTGTTATCGTCATAAATATCATCGTTAATATCGTCGTTATTATTGTCATTATCTTCTTTTTATCGTCGTTAATATCGTCGTTAATATCGTCATTATAATCGTTGTTATCGTCCTTATTAATCCACATAATTATCGCTGTTAATGTCGTCGTTATTATCGTCATTATCATCGTTGTTATCGTCCTTATCATCCGCATAATTATCGTCGTTAATATCGTCGTTATTTTGTCATAATCATCGTCGTTAATGTCGTCGATATTATCGTCATTATCTTCGTTGTTATCGTCGTTATTATCGTCGTTAATATCGTCGTTATTATCGTCATTATCGTCGTTTTTATCATCATAATTATAGTCGTTATTATCGTCGTTAATATCGTCATTGTCATCGTTGTTATCGTCCTTATTATCCTCATAATTATCGTCGTTAATATCGTCGTTATTTTGTCATAATCATCGTCGTTAATGTCGTCGTTATTATCGTCATTATCTACGTTGTTATCGTCTTAAATATCATCGTTAATATCGTCGTTATTATTGTCATTATCTTCTTTTTATCGTCGTTATTATCGTCGTTAATATCGTCGTTATTATCGTCGTTATTATCGTCGTTAATATCGTCGTTAATAACGTCATTATCATCGTTGTTATCGTCCTTATCATCCTCATAATTATTATCGTTAATATCGTCGTTATTTTGTCATAAACATCGTCGTTAATATCGTCGTTATTATCGTCATTATCATCGTTGTTATCGTCTTTATCATCCTCATAATTATCGTCGTTAATATCGTCGTTATTTTGTCATAATCATCGTCGTTAATGTCGTCGTTATTATCGTCATTATCTACGTTGTTATCGTCATAAATATCATCGTTAATATCGTCGTTATTATTGTCATTATCTTCTTTTTATTAACGTTATTATCGTCGTTAATATCGTCGTTATTATCGTCGTTATTATCGTCGTTAATATCGTCGTTAATATCGTCATTATCATCGTTGTTATCGTCCTTATTATCCTCATAATTATCGTCGTTAATATCGTCGTTATTTTGTCATAATCATTGTCGTTAATGTCGTCGATATTATCGTCATTATCTTCGTTGTTATCGTCGTTATTATCGTCGTTAATATCGTCGTTATTATCGTCATTATCGTCGTTTTTATCATCATAATTATAGTCGTTATTATCGTCGTTAATATCGTCATTGTCATCGTTGTTATCGTCCTTATTATCCTCATAATTATCGTCGTTAATATCGTCGTTATTTTGTCATAATCATCGTCGTTAATGTCGTCGTTATTATCGTCATTGTCATCGTTGTTATCGTCCTTATTATCCTCATAATTATCGTCGTTAATATCGTCGTTATTTTGTCATAATCATCGTCGTTAATGTCGTCGTTATTATCGTCATTATCTACGTTGTTATCGTCATAAATATCATCGTTAATATCGTCGTTATTATTGTCATTATCTTCTTTTTATCGTCGTTATTATCGTCGTTAATATCGTCGTTATTATCGTCGTTATTATCGTCGTTAATATCGTCGTTAATATCGTCATTATCATCGTTGTTATCGTCCTTATTATCCTCATAATTATCGTCGTTAATATCGTCGTTATTTTGTCATAATCATCGTCGTTAATGTCGTCGTTATTATCGTCATTATCTACGTTGTTATCGTCATAAATATCATCGTTAATATCGTCGTTATTATTGTCATTATCTTCTTTTTATCGTCGTTATTATCGTCGTTAATATCGTAGTTATTATCGTCGTTATTATCGTCGTTAATATCGTCGTTAATATCGTCATTATCATCGTTGTTATCGTCCTTATTATCCTCATAATTATCGTCGTTAATATCGTCGTTATTTTGTCATAATCATCGTCGTTAATGTCGTCGTTATTATCGTCATTATCTCCGTTGTTATCGTCATAAATATCATCGTTAATATCGTCGTTATAATTGTCATTATCTTCTTTTTATCGTCGTTAATATCGTCGTTAATATCGTCATTATAATCGTTGTTATCGTCCTTATTAATCCACATAATTATCGCTGTTAATGTCGTCGTTATTATCGTCATTATCATCGTTGTTATCGTCCTTATCATCCTCATAATTATCGTCGTTAATATCGTCGTTATTTTGTCATAATCATCGTCGTTAATGTCGTCGATTTTATCGTCATTATCTTTGTTGTTATCGTCGTTATTATCTTCGTTAATATCGTCGTTATTATCGTCATTATCGTCGTTTTTATCATCATAATTATAGTCGTTATTATCGTCGTTAATATCGTCATTGTCATCGTTGTTATCGTCCTTATTATCCTCATAATTATCGTCGTTAATATCGTCGTTATTTTGTCATAATCATCGTCGTTAATGTCGTCGTTATTATCGTCATTATCTACGTTGTTATCGTCATAAATATCATCGTTAATATCGTCGTTATTATTGTCATTATCTTCTTTTTATCGTCGTTATTATCGTCGTTAATATCGTCGTTATTATCGTCGTTATTATCGTCGTTAATATCGTTTTTAAAAACGTCATTATCATCGTTGTTATCGTCCTTATCATCCTCATAATTATTATCGTTAATATCGTCGTTATTTTGTCATAAACATCGTCGTTAATATCGTCGTTATTATCGTCATTATCATCGTTGTTATCGTCCTTATTATCCTCATAATTATCGTCGTTAATATCGTCGTTATTTTGTCATAATCATCGTCGTTAATGTCGTCGTTATTATCGTCATTATCTCCGTTGTTATCGTCATAAATATCATCGTTAATATCGTCGTTATTATTGTCATTATCTTCTTTTTATCGTCGTTATTATCGTCGTTAATATCGTCGTTATTATCGTCGTTATTATCGTCGTTAATATCGTCGTTAATATCGTCATTATCATCGTTGTTATCGTCCTTATTATCCTCATAATTATCGTCGTTAATATCGTCGTTATTTTGTCATAATCATCGTCGTTAATGTCGTCGTTATTATCGTCATTATCTACGTTGTTATCGTCATAAATATCATCGTTAATATCGTCGTTATTATTGTCATTATCTTCTTTTTATCGTCGTTATTATCGTCGTTAATATCGTCGTTATTATCGTAGTTATTATCGTCGTTAATATCGTCGTTAATATCGTCATTATCATCGTTGTTATCGTCCTTATTATCCTCATAAGTATCGTCGTTAATATCGTCGTTATTTTGTCATAATCATCGTCGTTAATGTCGTCGTTATTATCGTCATTGTCATCGTTGTTATCGTCCTTATTATCCTCATAATTATCGTCGTTAATATCGTCGTTATTTTGTCATAATCATCGTCGTTAATGTCGTCGTTATTATCGTCATTATCTACGTTGTTATCGTCATAAATATCATCGTTAATATCGTCGTTATTATTGTCATTATCTTCTTTTTATCGTCGTTATTATCGTCGTTAATATCGTCGTTATTATCGTCGTTATTATCGTCGTTAATATCGTCGTTAATATCGTCATTATCATCGTTGTTATCGTCCTTATTATCCTCATAATTATCGTCGTTAATATCGTCGTCATTTTGTCATAATCATCGTCGTTAATGTCGTCGTTATTATCGTCATTTTCTTCGTTGTTATCGTCCTTATTAATCCACATAATTATCGCTGTTAATGTCGTCGTAATTATCGTCATTATCATCGTTGTTATCGTCCTTATCATCCTCATAATTATCGTCGTTAATATCGTCGTTATTTTGTCATAATCATCGTCGTTAATGTCGTCGTTATTATCGTCATTATCTACGTTGTTATCGTCATAAATATCATCGTTAATATCGTCGTTATTATTGTCATTATCTTCTTTTTATCGTCGTTATTATCGTCGTTAATATCGTCGTTATTATCGTCGTTATTATCGTCGTTAATATCGTCGTTAATATCGTCATTATCATCGTTGTTATCGTCCTTATTATCCTCATAATTATCGTCATTAATATCGTCGTTATTTTGTCATAATCATCGTCGTTAATGTCGTCGTTATTATCGTCATTATCTACGTTGTTATCGTCATAAATATCATCGTTAATATCGTCGTTATTATTGTCATTATCTTCTTTTTATCGTCGTTATTATCGTCGTTAATATCGTAGTTATTATCGTCGTTATTATCGTCGTTAATATCGTCGTTAATATCGTCATTATCATCGTTGTTATCGTCCTTATTATCCTCATAATTATCGTCGTTAATATCGTCGTTATTTTGTCATAATCATCGTCGTTAATGTCGTCGTTATTATCGTCATTATCTCCGTTGTTATCGTCATAAATATCATCGTTAATATCGTCGTTATAATTGTCATTATCTTCTTTTTATCGTCGTTAATATCGTCGTTAATATCGTCATTATAATCGTTGTTATCGTCCTTATTAATCCACATAATTATCGCTGTTAATGTCGTCGTTATTATCGTCATTATCATCGTTGTTATCGTCCTTATCATCCTCATAATTATCGTCGTTAATATCGTCGTTATTTTGTCATAATCATCGTCGTTAATGTCGTCGATTTTATCGTCATTATCTTTGTTGTTATCGTCGTTATTATCTTCGTTAATATCGTCGTTATTATCGTCATTATCGTCGTTTTTATCATCATAATTATAGTCGTTATTATCGTCGTTAATATCGTCATTGTCATCGTTGTTATCGTCCTTATTATCCTCATAATTATCGTCGTTAATATCGTCGTTATTTTGTCATAATCATCGTCGTTAATGTCGTCGTTATTATCGTCATTATCTCCGTTGTTATCGTCATAAATATCATCGTTAATATCGTCGTTATTATTGTCATTATCTTCTTTTTATCGTCGTTAATATCTTCGTTAATATCGTCATTATAATCGTTGTTATCGTCCTTATTAATCCACATAATTATCGCTGTTAATGTCGTCGTTATTATCGTCATTATCATCGTTGTTATCGTCCTTATCATCCGCATAATTATCGTCGTTAATATCGTCGTTATTTTGTCATAATCATCGTCGTTAATGTCGTCGATATTATCGTCATTATCTTCGTTGTTATCGTCGTTATTATCGTCGTTAATATCGTCGTTATTATCGTCATTATCGTCGTTTTTATCATCATAATTATAGTCGTTATTATCGTCGTTAATATCGTCATTTTCATCGTTGTTATCGTCCTTATTATCCTCATAATTATCGTCGTTAATATCGTCGTTATTTTGTCATAATCATCGTCGTTAATGTCGTCGTTATTATCGTCATTATCTACGTTGTTATCGTCATAAATATCATCGTTAATATCGTCGTTATTATTGTCATTATCTTCTTTTTATCGTCGTTATTATCGTCGTTAATATCGTCGTTATTATCGTCGTTATTATCGTCGTTAATATCGTCGTTAATAACGTCATTATCATCGTTGTTATCGTCCTTATCATCCTCATAATTATTATCGTTAATATCGTCGTTATTTTGTCATAAACATCGTCGTTAATATCGTCGTTAATATCGTCATTATCATCGTTGTTATCGTCCTTATTATCCTCATAATTATCGTCGTTAATATCGTCGTTATTTTGTCATAATCATCGTCGTTAATGTCGTCGTTATTATCGTCATTATCTCCGTTGTTATCGTCATAAATATCATCGTTAATATCGTCGTTATTATTGTCATTATCTTCTTTTTATCGTCGTTAATATCGTCGTTAATATCGTCATTATAATCGTTGTTATCGTCCTTATTAATCCACATAATTATCGCTGTTAATGTCGTCGTTATTATCGTCATTATCATCGTTGTTATCGTCCTTATCATCCGCATAATTATCGTCGTTAATATCGTCGTTATTTTGTCATAATCATCGTCGTTAATGTCGTCGATATTATCGTCATTATCTTCGTTGTTATCGTCGTTATTATCGTCGTTAATATCGTCGTTATTATCGTCATTATCGTCGTTTTTATCATCATAATTATAGTCGTTATTATCGTCGTTAATATCGTCATTGTCATCGTTGTTATCGTCCTTATTATCCTCATAATTATCGTCGTTAATATCGTCGTTATTTTGTCATAATCATCGTCGTTAATGTCTTCGTTATTATCGTCATTATCTACGTTGTTATCGTCATAAATATCATCGTTAATATCGTCGTTATTATTGTCATTATCTTCTTTTTATCGTCGTTATTTTCGTCGTTAATATCGTCGTTATTATCGTCGTTATTATCGTCGTTAATATCGTCGTTAATATCGTCATTATCATCGTTGTTATCGTCCTTATTATCCTCATAATTACCGTCGTTAATATCGTCGTTATTTTGTCATAATCATCGTCGTTAATGTCGTCGTTATTATCGTCATTTTCTTCGTTGTTATCGTCCTTATTAATCCACATAATTATCGCTGTTAATGTCGTCGTATTATCGTCATTATCATCGTTGTTATCGTCTTTATCATCCTCATAATTATCGTCGTTAATATCGTCGTTATTTTGTCATAATCATCGTCGTTAATGTCGTCGTTATTATCGTCATTATCTACGTTGTTATCGTCATAAATATCATCGTTAATATCGTCGTTATTATTGTCATTATCTTCTTTTTATCGTCGTTATTATCGTCGTTAATATCGTCGTTATTATCGTCGTTATTATCGTCGTTAATATCGTCGTTAATATCGTCATTATCATCGTTGTTATCGTCCTTATTATCCTCATAATTATCGTCGTTAATATCGTCGTTATTTTGTCATAATCATCGTCGTTAATGTCGTCGTTATTATCGTCAATATCTACGTTGTTATCGTCATAAATATCATCGTTAATATCGTCGTTATTATTGTCATTATCTTCTTTTTATCGTCGTTATTATCGTCGTTAATATCGTCGTTATTATCGTAGTTATTATCGTCGTTAATATCGTCGTTAATATCGTCATTATCATCGTTGTTATCGTCCTTATTATCCTCATAATTATCGTCGTTAATATCGTCGTTATTTTGTCATAATCATCGTCGTTAATGTCGTCGTTATTATCGTCATTGTCATCGTTGTTATCGTCCTTATTATCCTCATAATTATCGTCGTTAATATCGTCGTTATTTTGTCATAATCATCGTCGTTAATGTCGTCGTTATTATCGTCATTATCTACGTTGTTATCGTCATAAATATCATCGTTAATATCGTCGTTATTATTGTCATTATCTTCTTTTTATCGTCGTTATTTTCGTCGTTAATATCGTCGTTATTATCGTCGTTATTATCGTCGTTAATATCGTCGTTAATATCGTCATTATCATCGTTGTTATCGTCCTTATTATCCTCATAATTATCGTCGTTAATATCGTCGTTATTTTGTCATAATCATCGTCGTTAATGTCGTCGTTATTATCGTCATTGTCATCGTTGTTATCGTCCTTATTATCCTCATAATTATCGTCGTTAATATCGTCGTTATTTTGTCATAATCATCGTCGTTAATGTCGTCGTTATTATCGTCATTATCTACGTTGTTATCGTCATAAATATCATCGTTAATATCGTCGTTATTATTGTCATTATCTTCTTTTTATCGTCGTTATTATCGTCGTTAATATCGTCGTTATTATCGTCGTTATTATCGTCGTTAATATCGTCGTTAATATCGTCATTATCATCGTTGTTATCGTCCTTATTATCCTCATAATTATCGTCGTTAATATCGTCGTTATTTTGTCATAATCATCGTCGTTAATGTCGTCGTTATTATCGTCATTTTCTTCGTTGTTATCGTCCTTATTAATCCACATAATTATCGCTGTTAATGTCGTCGTAATTATCGTCATTATCATCGTTGTTATCGTCCTTATCATCCTCATAATTATCGTCGTTAATATCGTCGTTATTTTGTCATAATCATCGTCGTTAATGTCGTAGTTATTATCGTCATTATCTACGTTGTTATCGTCATAAATATCATCGTTAATATCGTCGTTATTATTGTCATTATCTTCTTTTTATCGTCGTTATTATCGTCGTTAATATCGTCGTTATTATCGTCGTTATTATCGTCGTTAATATCGTCGTTAATATCGTCATTATCATCGTTGTTATCGTCCTTATTATCCTCATAATTATCGTCGTTAATATCGTCGTTATTTTGTCATAATCATCGTCGTTAATGTCGTCGTTATTATCGTCATTATCTCCGTTGTTATCGTCATAAATATCATCGTTAATATCGTCGTTATTATTGTCATTATCTTCTTTTTATCGTCGTTAATATCGTCGTTAATATCGTCATTATAATCGTTGTTATCGTCCTTATTAATCCACATAATTATCGCTGTAAATGTCGTCGTTATTATCGTCATTATCATCGTTGTTATCGTCCTTATCATCCGCATAATTATCGTCGTTAATATCGTCGTTATTTTGTCATAATCATCGTCGTTAATGTCGTCGATATTATCGTCATTATCTTCGTTGTTATCGTCGTTATTATCGTCGTTAATATCGTCGTTATTATCGTCATTATCGTCGTTTTTATCATCATAATTATAGTCGTTATTATCGTCGTTAATATCGTCATTGTCATCGTTGTTATCGTCCTTATTATCCTCATAATTATCGTCGTTAATATCGTCGTTATTTTGTCATAATCATCGTCGTTATTGTCGTCGTTATTATCGTCATTATCTACGTTGTTATCGTCATAAATATCATCGTTAATATCGTCGTTATTATTGTCATTATCTTCTTTTTATCGTCGTTATTATCGTCGTTAATATCGTCGTTATTATCGTCGTTATTATCGTCGTTAATATCGTCGTTAATAACGTCATTATCATCGTTGTTATCGTCCTTATCATCCTCATAATTATTATCGTTAATATCGTCGTTATTTTGTCATAAACATCGTCGTTAATATCGTCGTTATTATCGTCATTATCATCGTTGTTATCGTCCTTATCATCCTCATAATTATCGTCGTTAATATCGTCGTTATTTTGTCATAATCATCGTCGTTAATGTCGTCGTTATTATCGTCATTATCTACGTTGTTATCGTCATAAATATCATCGTTAATATCGTCGTTATTATTGTCATTATCTTCTTTTTATCGTCGTTATTATCGTCGTTAATATCGTCGTTATTATCGTCGTTATTATCGTCGTTAATATCGTCGTTAATATCGTCATTATCATCGTTGTTATCGTCCTTATTATCCTCATAATTATCGTCGTTAATATCGTCGTTATTTTGTCATAATCATCGTCGTTAATGTCGTCGATATTATCGTCATTATCTTCGTTGTTATCGTCGTTATTATCGTCGTTAATATCGTCGTTATTATCGTCATTATCGTCGTTTTTATCATCATAATTATAGTCGTTATTTTCGTCGTTAATGTCGTCATTGTCATCGTTGTTATCGTCCTTATTATCCTCATAATTATCGTCGTTAATATCGTCGTTATTTTGTCATAATCATCGTCGTTAATGTCGTCGTTATTATCGTCATTATCTACGTTGTTATCGTCATAAATATCATCGTTAATATCGTCGTTATTATTGTCATTATCTTCTTTTTATCGTCGTTATTATCTTCGTTAATATCGTCGTTATTATCGTCGTTATTATCGTCGTTAATATCGTCGTTAATATCGTCATTATCATCGTTGTTATCGTCCTTATCATCCTCATAATTATTATCGTTAATATCGTCGTTATTTTGTCATAATTATCGTCGTTAATATCGTCGTTATTTTGTCATAATCATCGTCGTTAATGTCGTCGTTATTATCGTCATTATCTTCGTTGTTATCGTCCTTATTATCCTCATAATTATCGTCGTTAATATCGTCGTTATTTTGTCATAATCATCGTCGTTAATGTCGTCGTTATTATCGTCATTATCTACGTTGTTATCGTCATAAATATCATCGTTAATATCGTCGTTATTATTGTCATTATCTTCTTTTTATCGTCGTTATTATCGTCGTTAATATCGTCGTTATTATCGTCGTTATTATCGTCGTTAATATCGTCGTTAATATCGTCATTATCATCGTTGTTATCGTCCTTATTATCCTCATAATTATCGTCGTTAATATCGTCGTTATTTTGTCATAATCATCGTCGTTAATGTCGTCGTTATTATCGTCATTGTCATCGTTGTTATCGTCCTTATTATCCTCATAATTATCGTCGTTAATATCGTCGTTATTTTGTCATAATCATCGTCGTTAATGTCGTCGTTATTATCGTCATTATCTACGTTGTTATCGTCATAAATATCATCGTTAATATCGTCGTTATTATTGTCATTATCTTCTTTTTATCGTCGTTATTATCGTCGTTAATATCGTCGTTATTATCGTCGTTATTATCGTCGTTAATATCGTCGTTAATATCGTCATTATCATCGTTGTTATCGTCCTTATTATCCTCATAATTATCGTCGTTAATATCGTCGTTATTTTGTCATAATCATCGTCGTTAATGTCGTCGTTATTATCGTCATTTTCTTCGTTGTTATCGTCCTTATTAATCCACATAATTATCGCTGTTAATGTCGTCGTAATTATCGTCATTATCATCGTTGTTATCGTCCTTATCATCCTCATAATTATCGTCGTTAATATCGTCGTTATTTTGTCATAATCATCGTCGTTAATGTCGTCGTTATTATCGTCATTATCTACGTTGTTATCGTCATAAATATCATCGTTAATATCGTCCTTATTATTGTCATTTTCTACTTTTTATCGTCGTTATTATCGTCGTTAATATCGTCGTTATTATCGTCGTTATTATCGTCGTTAATATCGTCGTTAATATCGTCATTATCATCGTTGTTATCGTCCTTATTATCCTCATAATTATCGTCGTTAATATCGTCGTTATTTTGTCATAATCATCGTCGTTAATGTCGTCGTTATTATCGTCATTATCTACGTTGTTATCGTCATAAATATCATCGTTAATATCGTCGTTATTATTGTCATTATCTTCTTTTTATCGTCGTTATTATCGTCGTTAATATCGTAGTTATTATCGTCGTTATTATCGTCGTTAATATCGTCGTTAATATCGTCATTATCATCGTTGTTATCGTCCTTATTATCCTCATAATTATCGTCGTTAATATCGTCGTTATTTTGTCATAATCATCGTCGTTAATGTCGTCGTTATTATCGTCATTATCTCCGTTGTTATCGTCATAAATATCATCGTTAATATCGTCGTTATTATTGTCATTATCTTCTTTTTATCGTCGTTAATATCGTCGTTAATATCGTCATTATAATCGTTGTTATCGTCCTTATTAATCCACATAATTATCGCTGTTAATGTCGTCGTTATTATCGTCATTATCATCGTTGTTATCGTCCTTATCATCCGCATAATTATCGTCGTTAATATCGTCGTTATTTTGTCATAATCATCGTCGTTAATGTCGTCGATATTATCGTCATTATCTTCGTTGTTATCGTCGTTATTATCGTCGTTAATATCGTCGTTATTATCGTCATTATCGTCGTTTTTATCATCATAATTATAGTCGTTATTATCGTCGTTAATATCGTCATTGTCATCGTTGTTATCGTCCTTATTATCCTCATAATTATCGTCGTTAATATCGTCGTTATTTTGTCATAATCATCGTCGTTAATGTCGTCGTTATTATCGTCATTATCTACGTTGTTATCGTCATAAATATCATCGTTAATATCGTCGTTATTATTGTCATTATCTTCTTTTTATCGTCGTTATTATCGTCGTTAATATCGTCGTTATTATCGTCGTTATTATCGTCGTTAATATCGTCGTTAATAACGTCATTATCATCGTTGTTATCGTCCTTATCATCCTCATAATTATTATCGTTAATATCGTCGTTATTTTGTCATAAACATCGTCGTTAATATCGTCGTTATTATCGTCATTATCATCGTTGTTATCGTCCTTATCATCCTCATAATTATCGTCGTTAATATCGTCGTTATTTTGTCATAATCATCGTCGTTAATGTCGTCGTTATTATCGTCATTATCTACGTTGTTATCGTCATAAATATCATCGTTAATATCGTCGTTATTATTGTCATTATCTTCTTTTTATCGTCGTTATTATCGTCGTTAATATCGTCGTTATTATCGTCGTTATTATCGTCGTTAATATCGTCGTTAATATCGTCATTATCATCGTTGTTATCGTCCTTATTATCCTCATAATTATCGTCGTTAATATCGTCGTTATTTTGTCATAATCATCGTCGTTAATGTCGTCGATATTATCGTCATTATCTTCGTTGTTATCGTCGTTATTATCGTCGTTAATATCGTCGTTATTATCGTCATTATCGTCGTTTTTATCATCATAATTATAGTCGTTATTTTCGTCGTTAATGTCGTCATTGTCATCGTTGTTATCGTCCTTATTATCCTCATAATTATCGTCGTTAATATCGTCGTTATTTTGTCATAATCATCGTCGTTAATGTCGTCGTTATTATCGTCATTATCTACGTTGTTATCGTCATAAATATCATCGTTAATATCGTCGTTATTATTGTCATTATCTTCTTTTTATCGTCGTTATTATCTTCGTTAATATCGTCGTTATTATCGTCGTTATTATCGTCGTTAATATCGTCGTTAATATCGTCATTATCATCGTTGTTATCGTCCTTATTATCCTCATAATTATCGTCGTTAATATCGTCGTTATTTTGTCATAATCATCGTCGTTAATGTCGTCGATATTATCGTCATTATCTTCGTTGTTATCGTCGTTATTATCGTCGTTAATATCGTCGTTATTATCGTCATTATCGTCGTTTTTATCATCATAATTATAGTCGTTATTTTCGTCGTTAATGTCGTCATTGTCATCGTTGTTATCGTCCTTATTATCCTCATAATTATCGTCGTTAATATCGTCGTTATTTAGTCATAATCATCGTCGTTAATGTCGTCGTTATTATCGTCATTATCTACGTTGTTATCGTCATAAATATCATCGTTAATATCGTCGTTATTATTGTCATTATCTTCTTTTTATCGTCGTTATTATCGTCGTTAATATCGTCGTTATTATCGTCGTTATTATCGTCGTTAATATCGTCGTTAATATCGTCATTATCATCGTTGTTATCGTCCTTATTATCCTCATAATTATCGTCGTTAATATTGTCGTTATTTTGTCATAATCATCGTCGTTAATATCGTCGTTATTATCGTTATTTTCTTCGTTGTTATCGTCCTTATTAATTCACATAATTATCGCTGTTAATGTCGTCGTAATTATCGTCATTATCATCGTTGTTATCGTCTTTATCATCCTCATAATTATCGTCGTTAATATCGTCGTTATTTTGTCATAATCATCGTCGTTAATGTCGTCGTTATTATCCTCATTATCTACGTTGTTATCGTCATAAATATCATCGTTAATATCGTCGTTATTATTGTCATTATCTTCTTTTTATCGTCGTTAATATCGTCGTTATTATCGTCGTTATTATCGTCGTTAATATCGTCGTTAATATCGTCATTATCATCGTTGTTATCGTCCTTATTATCCTCATAATTATCGTCGTTATTATCGTCGTTATTTTGTCATAATCATCGTCGTTAATGTCGTCGTTATTATCGTCATTATCTACGTTGTTATCGTCATAAATATCATCGTTAATATCGTCGTTATTATTGTCATTATCTTCTTTTTATCGTCGTTATTATCGTCGTTAATATCGTAGTTATTATCGTCGTTATTATCGTCGTTAATATCGTCGTTAATATCGTCATTATCATCGTCGTTATCGTCCTTATTATCCTCATAATTATCGTCGTTAATATCGTCGTTATTTTGTCATAATCATCGTCGTTAATGTCGTCGTTATTATCGTCATTATCTCCGTTGTTATCGTCATAAATATCATCGTTAATATCGTCGTTATTATTGTCATTATCTTCTTTTTATCGTCGTTAATATCGTCGTTAATATCGTCATTATAATCGTTGTTATCGTCCTTATTAATCCACATAATTATCGCTGTTAATGTCGTCGTTATTATCGTCATTATCATCGTTGTTATCGTCCTTATCATCCTCATAATTATCGTCGTTAATCTCGTCGTTATTTTGTCATAATCATCGTCGTTAATGTCGTCGATATTATCGTCATTATCTTCGTTGTTATCGTCGTTATTATCTTCGTTAATATCGTCGTTATTATCGTCATTATCGTCGTTTTTATCATCATAATTATAGTCGTTATTATCGTCGTTAATATCGTCATTGTCATCGTTGTTATCGTCCTTATTATCCTCATAATTATCGTCGTTAATATCGTCGTTATTTTGTCATAATCATCGTCGTTAATGTCGTCGTTATTATCGTCATTATCTACGTTGTTATCGTCATAAATATCATCGTTAATATCGTCGTTATTATTGTCATTATCTTCTTTTAATCGTCGTTATTATCGTCGTTAATATCGTCGTTATTATCGTCGTTATTATCGTCGTTTATATCGTCGTTAATATCGTCATTATCATCGTTGTTATCGTCCTTATCATCCTCATAATTATTATCGTTAATATCGTCGTTATTTTGTCATAAACATCGTCGTTAATATCGTCGTTATTATCGTCATTATCATCGTTGTTATCGTCCTTATCATCCTCATAATTATCGTCGTTAATATCGTCGTTATTTTGTCATAATCATCGTCGTTAATGTCGTCGTTATTATCGTCATTATCTACGTTGTTATCGTCATAAATATCATCGTTAATATCGTCGTTATTATTGTCATTATCTTCTTTTTATCGTCGTTATTATCGTCGTTAATATCGTCGTTATTATCGTCGTTATTATCGTCGTTTATATCGTCGTTAATATCGTCATTATCATCGTTGTTATCGTCCTTATCATCCTCATAATTATTATCGTTAATATCGTCGTTATTTTGTCATAAACATCGTCGTTAATATCGTCGTTATTATCGTCATTATCATCGTTGTTATCGTCCTTATCATCCTCATAATTATCGTCGTTAATATCTTCGTTATTTTGTCATAATCATCGTCGTTAATGTCGTCGTTATTATCGTCATTATCTACGTTGTTATCGTCATAAATATCATCGTTAATATCGTCGTTATTATTGTCATTATCTTCTTTTTATCGTCGTTATTATCGTCGTCAATATCGTCGTTATTATCGTCGTTATTATCGTCGTTAATACCGTCGTTAATATCGTCATTATCATCGTTGTTATCGTCCTTATTATCCTCATAATTATCGTCGTTAATATCGTCGTTATTTTGTCATAATCATCGTCGTTAATGTCGTCGATATTATCGTCATTATCTTCGTTGTTATCGTCGTTATTATCGTCGTTAATATCGTCGTTATTATCGTCATTATCGTCGTTTTTATCATCATAATTATAGTCGTTATTATCGTCGTTAATATCGTCATTGTCATCGTTGTTATCGTCCTTATTATCCTCATAATTATCGTCGTTAATATCGTCGTTATTTTGTCATAATCATCGTCGTTAATGTCGTCGTTATTATCGTCATTTTCTACGTTGTTATCGTCATAAATATCATCGTTAATATCGTCGTTATTATTGTCATTATCTTCTTTTTATCGTCGTTATTATCGTCGTTAATATCGTCGTTATTATCGTCGTTATTATCGTCGTTAATATCGTCGTTAATATCGTCATTATCGTCGTTGTTATCGTCCTTATTATCCTCATAATTATCGTCGTTAATATCGTCGTTATTTTGTCATAATCATCGTCGTTAATGTCGTCGTTATTATCGTCATTTTCTTCGTTGTTATCGTCCTTATTAATCCACATAATTATCGCTGTTAATGTCGTCGTAATTATCGTCATTATCATCGTTGTTATCGTCTTTATCATCCTCATAATTATCGTCGTTAATATCGTCGTTAGTTTGTCATAATCATCGTCGTTAATGTCGTCGTTATTATCGTCATTATCTACGTTGTTATCGTCATAAATATCATCGTCAATATCGTCGTTATTATTGTCATTATCTTCTTTTTATCGTCGTTATTATCGTCGTTAATATCGTCGTTATTATCGTCGTTATTATCGTCGTTAATATCGTCGTTAATATCGTCATTATCATCGTTGTTATCGTCCTTATTATCCTCATAATTATCGTCGTTAATATCGTCGTTATTTTGTCATAATCATCGTCGTCAATGTCGTCGTTATTATCGTCATTATCTACGTTGTTATCGTCATAAATATCATCGTTAATATCGTCGTTATTATTGTCATTATCTTCTTTTTATCGTCGTTATTATCGTCGTTAATATCGTCGTTATTATCGTAGTTATTATCGTCGTTAATATCGTCGTTAATATCGTCATTATCATCGTTGTTATCTTCCTTATTATCCTCATAATTATCGTCGTTAATTTCGTCGTTATTTTGTCATAATCATCGTCGTTAATGTCGTCGTTATTATCGTCATTGTCATCGTTGTTATTGTCCTTATTATCCTCATAATTATCGTCGTTAATATCGTCGTTATTTTGTCATAATCATCGTCGTTAATGTCGTCGTTATTATCGTCATTATCTACGTTGTTATCGTCATAAATATCATCGTTAATATCGTCGTTATTATTGTCATTATCTTCTTTTTATCGTCGTTAATATCGTCGTTAATATCGTCGTTATTATCGTCGTTATTATCGTCGTTAATATCGTCGTTAATATCGTCATTATCATCCTTGTTATCGTCCTTATTATCCTCATAATTATCGTCGTTAATATCGTCGTTATTTTGTCATAATCATCGTCGTTAATGTCGTCGTTATTATCGTCATTTTCTTCGTTGTTATCGTCCTTATTAATCCACATAATTATCGCTGTTAATGTCGTCGTAATTATCGTCATTATCATCGTTGTTATCGTCCTTATCATCCTCATAATTATCGTCGTTAATATCGTCGTTATTTTGTCATAATCATCGTCGTTAATGTCGTCGTTATTATCGTCATTATCTACGTTGTTATCGTCATAAATATCATCGTTAATATCGTCGTTATTATTGTCATTATCTTCTTTTTATCGTCGTTATTATCGTCGTTAATATCGTCGTTATTATCGTCGTTATTATCGTCGTTAATATCGTCGTTAATATCGTCATTATCATCGTTGTTATCGTCCTTATTATCCCTATAATTATCGTCGTTAATATCGTCGTTATTTTGTCATAATCATCGTCGTTAATGTCGTCGTTATTATCGTCATTATCTACGTTGTTATCGTCATAAATATCATCGTTAATATCGTCGTTATTATTGTCATTATCTTCTTTTTATCGTCGTTATTATCGTCGTTAATATCGTAGTTATTATCGTCGTTATTATCGTCGTTAATATCGTCGTTAATATCGTCATTATCATCGTTGTTATCGTCCTTACTATCCTCATAATTATCGTCGTTAATATCGTCGTTATTTTGTCATAATCATCGTCGTTAATGTCGTCGTTATTATCGTCATTATCTCCGTTGTTATCGTCATAAATATCATCGTTAATATCGTCGTTATTATTGTCATTATCTTCTTTTTATCGTCGTTAATATCGTCGTTAATATCGTCATTATAATCGTTGTTAACGTCCTTATTAATCCACATAATTATCGCTGTTAATGTCGTCGTTATTATCGTCATTATCATCGTTGTTATCGTCCTTATCATCCTCATAATTTTCGTCGTTAATATCGTCGTTATTTTGTCATAATCATCGTCGTTAATGTCGTCGATATTATCGTCATTATCTTCGTTGTTATCGTCGTTATTATCTTCGTTAATATCGTCGTTATTATCGTCATTATCGTCGTTTTTATCATCATAATTATAGTCGTTATTATCGTCGTTAATATCGTCATTGTCATCGTTGTTATCGTCCTTATTATCCTCATAATTATCGTCGTTAATATCGTCGTTATTTTGTCATAATCATCGTCGTTAATGTCGTCGTTATTTTCGTCATTATCTACGTTGTTATCGTCATAAATATCATCGTTAATATCGTCGTTATTATTGTCATTATCTTCTTTTTATCGTCGTTATTATCGTCGTTAATATCGTCGTTATTATCGTCGTTATTATCGTCGTTAATATCGTCGTTAATAACGTCATTATCATCGTTGTTATCGTCGTGAATAACGTCATTATCATCGTTGTTATCGTCCTTATCATCCTCATAATTATTATCGTTAATATCGTCGTTATTTTGTCATAAACATCGTCGTTAATATCGTCGTTAATATCGTCATTATAATCGTTGTTATCGTCCTTATTAATCCACATAATTATCGCTGTTAATCTCGTCGTTATTATCGTCATTATCATCGTTGTTATCGTCCTTATCATCCTCATAATTATCGTCGTTAATATCTTCGTTATTTTGTCATAATCATCGTCGTTAATGTCGTCGTTATTATCGTCATTATCTACGTTGTTATCGTCATAAATATCATCGTTAATATCGTCGTTATTATTGTCATTATCTTCTTTTTATCGTCGTTATTATCGTCGTTAATATCGTCGTTATTATCGTCGTTATTATCGTCGTTAATATCGTCGTTAATATCGTCATTATCATCGTTGTTATCGTCCTTATTATCCTCATAATTATCGTCGTTAATATCGTCGTTATTTTGTCATAATCATCGTCGTTAATGTCGTCGATATTATCGTCATTATCTTCGTTGTTATCGTCGTTATTATCGTCGTTAATATCGTCGTTATTATCGTCATTATCGTCGTTTTTATCATCATAATTATAGTCGTTATTATCGTCGTTAATATCGTCATTGTCATCGTTGTTATCGTCCTTATTATCCTCATAATTATCGTCGTTTAATATCGTCGTTATTTTGTCATAATCATCGTCGTTAATGTCGTCGTTATTATCGTCATTATCTACGTTGTTATCGCCATAAATATCATCGTTATATCGTCGTTATTATTGTCATTATCTTCTTTTTATCGTCGTTATTATCGTCGTTAATATCGTCGTTAATATCGTCGTTATTATCGTCGTTATTATCGTCGTTAATATCGTCGTTAATATCGTCATTATCATCGTTGTTATCGTCCTTATTATCCTCATAATTATCGTCGTTAATATCGTCGTTATTTTGTCATAATCATCGTCGTTAATGTCGTCGTTATTATCGTCATTTTCTTCGTTGTTATCGTCCTTATTAATCCACATAATTATCGCTGTTAATATCGTCGTAATTATCGTCATTATCATCGTTGTTATCGTCTTTATCATCCTCATAATTATCGTCGTTAATATCGTCGTTATTTTGTTATAATCATCGTCGTTAATGTCGTCGTTATTATCGTCATTATCTACGTTGTTATCGTCATAAATATCATCGTTAATATCGTCGTTATTATTGTCATTATCTTCTTTTTATCGTCGTTATTATCGTCGTTAATATCGTCGTTATTATCGTCGTTATTATCGTCGTTAATATCGTCGTTAATATCGTCATTATCATCGTTGTTATCGTCCTTATTATCCTCATAATTATCGTCGTTAATTTCGTCGTTATTTTGTCATAATCATCGTCGTTAATGTCGTCATTATTATCGTCATTGTCATCGTTGTTATCGTCCTTATTATCCTCATAATTATCGTCGTTAATATCGTCGTTATTTTGTCATAATCATCGTCGTTAATGTCGTCGTTATTATCGTCATTATCTACGTTGTTATCGTCATAAATATCATCGTTAATATCGTCGTTATTATTGTCATTATCTTCTTTTTATCGTCGTTATTATCGTCGTTAATATCGTCGTTATTATCGTAGTTATTATCGTCGTTAATATCGTCGTTAATATCGTCATTATCATCGTTGTTATCGTCCTTATTATCCTCATAATTATCGTCGTTAATTTCGTCGTTATTTTGTCATAATCATCGTCGTTAATGTCGTCATTATTATCGTCATTGTCATCGTTGTTATCGTCCTTATTATCCTCATAATTATCGTCGTTAATATCGTCGTTATTTTGTCATAATCATCGTCGTTAATGTCGTCGTTATTATTGTCATTATCTACGTTGTTATCGTCATAAATATCATCGTTAATATCGTCGTTATTATTGTCATTATCTTCTTTTTATCGTCGTTATTATCGTCGTTAATATCGACGTTATTATCGTCGTTATTATCGTCGTTAATATCGTCGTTAATATCGTCATTATCATCGTTGTTATCGTCCTTATTATCTTCATAATTATCGTCGTTAATATCGTCGTTATATTGTCATAATCATCGTCGTTAATGTCGTCGTTATTATCGTCATTTTCTTCGTTGTTATCGTCCTTATTAATCCACATAATTATCGCTGTTAATGTCGTCGTAATTATCGTCATTATCATCGTTGTTATCGTCCTTATCATCCTCTTAATTATCGTCGTTAATATCGTCGTTATTTTGTCATAATCATCGTCGTTAATGTCGTCGTTATTATCGTCATTATCTACGTTGTTATCGACATAAATATCATCGTTAATATCGTCGTTATTATTGTCATTATCTTCTTTTTATCGTCGTTATTATCGTCGTTAATATCGTCGTTATTATCGTCGTTATTATCGTCGTTAATATCGTCGTTAATATCGTCATTATCATCGTTGTTATCGTCCTTATTATCCTCATAATTATCGTCGTTAATATCGTCGTTATTTTGTCATAATCATCGTCGTTAATGTCGTCGTTATTATCGTCATTATCTACGTTGTTATCGTCATAAATATCATCGTTAATATCGTCGTTATTATTGTCATTATCTTCTTTTTATCGTCGTTATTATCGTCGTTAATATCGTAGTTATTATCGTCGTTATTATCGTCGTTAATATCGTCGTTAATATCGTCATTATCATCGTTGTTATCGTCCTTATTATCCTCATAATTATCGTCGTTAATATCGTCGTTATTTTGTCATAATCATCGTCGTTAATGTCGTCGTTATTATCGTCATTATCTCCGTTGTTATCGTCATAAATATCATCGTTAATATCGTCGTTATTATTGTCATTATCTTCTTTTTATCGTCGTTAATATCGTCGTTAATATCGTCATTATAATCGTTGTTATCGTCCTTATTAATCCACATAATTATCGCTGTTAATGTCGTCGTTATTATCGTCATTATCATCGTTGTTATCGTCCTTATCATCATCATAATTATCGTCGTTAATATCGTTGTTATTTTGTCATAATCATCGTCGTTAATGTCGTCGTTATTATCGTCATTATCTACGTTGTTATCGTCATAAATATCATCGTTAATATCGTCGTTATTATTGTCATTATCTTCTTTTTAACGTCGTTATTATCGTCGTTAATATCGTCGTTATTATCGTCGTTATTATCGTCGTTAATATCGTCGTTAATATCGTCATTATCATCGTTGTTATCGTCCTTATTATCTTCATAATTATCGTCGTTAATATCGTCGTTATTTTGTCATAATCATCGTCGTTAATGTCGTCGTTATTATCGTCATTTTCTTCGTTGTTATCGTCCTTATTAATCCACATAATTATCGCTGTTAATGTCGTCGTAATTATCGTCATTATCATCGTTGTTATCGTCTTTATCATCCTCATAATTATCGTCGTTAATATCGTCGTTATTTTGTCATAATCATCGTCGTTAATGTCGTCGTTATTATCGTCATTATCTACGTTGTTATCGACATAAATATCATCGTTAATTTCGTCGTTATTATTGTCATTATCTTCTTTTTATCGTCGTTAATATCGTCATTATAATCGTTGTTATCGTCCTTATTAATCCACATAATTATCGCTGTTAATATCGTCGTTAATATCGTCATTATCATCGTTGTTATCGTCCTTATTATCCTCATAATTATCGTCGTTAATATCGTCGTTATTTTGTCATAATCATCGTCGTTAATGTCGTCGTTATTATCGTCATTATCTACGTTGTTATCGTCATAAATATCATCGTTAATATCGTCGTTATTATTGTCATTATCTTCTTTTTATCGTCGTTAATATCGTCGTTAATATCGTCATTATCATCGTTGTTATCGTCCTTATTAATCCACATAATTATCGCTGTTAATGTCGTCGTAATTATCGTCATTATCATCGTTGTTATCGTCCTTATCATCCTCATAATTATCGTCGTTAATATCGTCGTTATTTTGTCATAATCATCGTCGTTAATGTCGTCGTTATTATCGTCATTATCTACGTTGTTATCGACATAAATATCATCGTTAATATCGTCGTTATTATTGTCATTATCTTCTTTTTATCGTCGTTATTATCGTCGTTAATATCGTCGTTATTATCGTCGTTATTATCGTCGTTAATATCGTCGTTAATATCGTCATTATCATCGTTGTTATCGTCCTTATTATCCTCATAATTATCGTCGTTAATATCGTCGTTATTTTGTCATAATCATCGTCGTTAATGTCGTCGTTATTATCGTCATTATCTACGTTGTTATCGTCATAAATATCATCGTTAATATCGTCGTTATTATTGTCATTATCTTCTTTTTATCGTCGTTATTATCGTCGTTAATATCGTAGTTATTATCGTCGTTATTATCGTCGTTAATATCGTCGTTAATATCGTCATTATCATCGTTGTTATCGTCCTTATTATCCTCATAATTATCGTCGTTAATATCGTCGTTATTTTGTCATAATCATCGTCGTTAATGTCGTCGTTATTATCGTCATTATCTCCGTTGTTATCGTCATAAATATCATCGTTAATATCGTCGTTATTATTGTCATTATCTTCTTTTTATCGTCGTTAATATCGTCGTTAATATCGTCATTATAATCGTTGTTATCGTCCTTATTAATCCACATAATTATCGCTGTTAATGTCGTCGTTATTATCGTCATTATCATCGTTGTTATCGTCCTTATCATCATCATAATTATCGTCGTTAATATCGTTGTTATTTTGTCATAATCATCGTCGTTAATGTCGTCGTTATTATCGTCATTATCTACGTTGTTATCGTCATAAATATCATCGATAATATCGTCGTTATTATTGTCATTATCTTCTTTTTAACGTCGTTATTATCGTCGTTAATATCGTCGTTATTATCGTCGTTATTATCGTCGTTAATATCGTCGTTAATATCGTCATTATCATCGTTGTTATCGTCCTTATTATCTTCATAATTATCGGCGTTAATATCGTCGTTATTTTGTCATAATCATCGTCGTTAATGTCGTCGTTATTATCGTCATTTTCTTCGTTGTTATCGTCCTTATTAATCCACATAATTATCGCTGTTAATGTCGTCGTAATTATCGTCATTATCATCGTTGTTATCGTCCTTATCATCCTCATAATTATCGTCGTTAATATTGTCGTTATTTTGTCATAATCATCGTCGTTAATGTCGTCGTTATTATCGTCATTATCTACGTTGTTATCGTCATAAATATCATCGTTAATATCGTCGTTATTATTGTCACTATCTTCTTTTTATCGTCGTTATTATCGTCGTTAATATCGTCGTTATTATCGTCGTTATTATCGTCGTTAATATCGTCGTTAATATCGTCATTATCATCGTTGTTATCGTCCTTATTATCCTCATAATTATCGTCGTTAATATCGTCGTTATTTTGTCATAATCATCGTCGTTAATGTCGTCGTTATTATCGTCATTATCTCCGTTGTTATCGTCCTTATTAATCCACATAATTATCGCTGTTAATGTCGTCGTTATTATCGTCATTATCATCGCTGTTATCGTCCTTATCATCCTCATAATTATCGTCGTTAATATCGTCGTTATTTTGTCATAATCATCGTCGTTAATGTCGTTGTTATTATCGTCATTATCTACGTTGTTATCGTCATAAATATCATCGTTAATATCGTCGTTATTATTGTCATTATCTTCTTTTTATCGTCGTTATTATCGTCGTTAATATCGTCGTTATTATCGTCGTTATTATCGTCGTTAATATCGTCGTTAATATCGTCATTATCATCGTTGTTATCGTCCTTATTATCCTCATAATTATCGTCGTTAATATCGTCGTTATTTTGTCATAATCATCGTCGTTAGTGTCGTCGTTATTATCGTCATTATCTCCGTTGTTATCGTCATAAATATCATCGTTAATATCGTCGTTATTATTGTCATTATCTTCTTTTTATCGTCGTTAATATCGTCGTTAATATCGTCATTATCATCGTTGTTATCGTCCTTATTAATCCACATAATTATCGCTGTTAATGTCGTCGTTATTATCGTCATTATCATCGTTGTTATCGTCCTTATCATCCTCATAATTATCGTCGTTAATATCGTCGTTATTTTGTCATAATCATCGTCGTTAATGTCGTCGATATTATCGTCATTATCTTCGTTGTTATCGTCGTTATTATCGTCGTTAATATCGTCGTTATTATCGTCATTATCGTCGTTTTTATCATCATAATTATAGACGTTATTATCGTCGTTAATATCGTCATTGTCATCGTTGTTATCGTCCTTATTATCCTCATAATTATCGTCGTTAATATCGTCGTTATTTTGTCATAATCATCGTCGTTAATGTCGTCGTTATTATCGTCATTATCTACGTTGTTATCGTCATAAATATCATCGTTAATATCGTCGTTATTATTGTCATTATCTTCTTTTTATCGTCGTTATTATCGTCGTTAATATCGTCGTTATTATCGTCGTTATTATCGTCGTTAATATCGTCGTTAATATCGTCATTATCATCGTTGTTATCGTCCTTATTATCCTCATAATTATCGTCGTTAATATCGTCGTTATTTTGTCATAATCATCGTCGTTAATGTCGTCGATATTATCGTCATTATCTTCGTTGTTATCGTCGTTATTATCGTCGTTAATAACGTCGTTATTATCGTCATTATCGTCGTTTTTATCATCATAATTATAGTCGTTATTATCGTCGTTAATATCGTCATTGTCATCGTTGTTATCGTCCTTATTATCCTCATAATTATCGTCGTTAATATCGTCGTTATATTGTCATAATCATCGTCGTTAATGTCGTCGTTATTATCGTTATTATCTACGTTGTTATCGTCATAAATATCATCGTTAATATCGTCGTTATTATTGTCATTATCTTCTTTTTATCGTCGTTATTATCGTCGTTAATATCGTCGTTATTATCGTCGTTATTATCGTCGTTAATATCGTCGTTAATATCGTCATTATCATCGTTGTTATCGTCCTTATTATCCTCATAATTATCGTCGTTAATATCGTCGTTATTTTGTCATAATCATCGTCGTTAATGTCGTCGTTATTATCGTCATTATCTACGTTGTTATCGTCATAAATATCATCGTTAATATCGTCGTTATTATTGTCATTATCTTCTTTTTATCGTCGTTATTATCGTCGTTAATATCGTAGTTATTATCGTCGTTATTATCGTCGTTAATATCGTCGTTAATATCGTCATTATCATCGTTGTTATCGTCCTTATTATCCTCATAATTATCGTCGTTAATATCGTCGTTATTTTGTCATAATCATCGTCGTTAATGTCGTCGTTATTATCGTCATTATCTCCGTTGTTATCGTCATAAATATCATCGTTAATATCGTCGTTATTATTGTCATTATCTTCTTTTTATCGTCGTTAATATCGTCGTTAATATCGTCATTATAATCGTTGTTATCGTCCTTATTAATCCACATAATTATCGCTGTTAATGTCGTCGTTATTATCGTCATTATCATCGTTGTTATCGTCCTTATCATCATCATAATTATCGTCGTTAATATCGTTGTTATTTTGTCATAATCATCGTCGTTAATGTCGTCGTTATTATCGTCATTATCTACGTTGTTATCGTCATAAATATCATCGTTAATATCGTCGTTATTATTGTCATTATCTTCTTTTTAACGTCGTTATTATCGTCGTTAATATCGTCGTTATTATCGTCGTTATTATCGTCGTTAATATCGTCGTTAATATCGTCATTATCATCGTTGTTATCGTCCTTATTATCTTCATAATTATCGTCGTTAATATCGTCGTTATTTTGTCATAATCATCGTCGTTAATGTCGTCGTTATTATCGTCATTTTCTTCGTTGTTATCGTCCTTATTAATCCACATAATTATCGCTGTTAATGTCGTCGTAATTATCGTCATTATCATCGTTGTTATCGTCTTTATCATCCTCATAATTATCGTCGTTAATATCGTCGTTATTTTGTCATAATCATCGTCGTTAATGTCGTCGTTATTATCGTCATTATCTACGTTGTTATCGACATAAATATCATCGTTAATTTCGTCGTTATTATTGTCATTATCTTCTTTTTATCGTCGTTAATATCGTCATTATAATCGTTGTTATCGTCCTTATTAATCCACATAATTATCGCTGTTAATATCGTCGTTAATATCGTCATTATCATCGTTGTTATCGTCCTTATTATCCTCATAATTATCGTCGTTAATATCGTCGTTATTTTGTCATAATCATCGTCGTTAATGTCGTCGTTATTATCGTCATTATCTACGTTGTTATCGTCATAAATATCATCGTTAATATCGTCGTTATTATTGTCATTATCTTCTTTTTATCGTCGTTAATATCGTCGTTAATATCGTCATTATCATCGTTGTTATCGTCCTTATTAATCCACATAATTATCGCTGTTAATGTCGTCGTAATTATCGTCATTATCATCGTTGTTATCGTCCTTATCATCCTCATAATTATCGTCGTTAATATCGTCGTTATTTTGTCATAATCATCGTCGTTAATGTCGTCGTTATTATCGTCATTATCTACGTTGTTATCGACATAAATATCATCGTTAATATCGTCGTTATTATTGTCATTATCTTCTTTTTATCGTCGTTATTATCGTCGTTAATATCGTCGTTATTATCGTCGTTATTATCGTCGTTAATATCGTCGTTAATATCGTCATTATCATCGTTGTTATCGTCCTTATTATCCTCATAATTATCGTCGTTAATATCGTCGTTATTTTGTCATAATCATCGTCGTTAATGTCGTCGTTATTATCGTCATTATCTACGTTGTTATCGTCATAAATATCATCGTTAATATCGTCGTTATTATTGTCATTATCTTCTTTTTATCGTCGTTATTATCGTCGTTAATATCGTAGTTATTATCGTCGTTATTATCGTCGTTAATATCGTCGTTAATATCGTCATTATCATCGTTGTTATCGTCCTTATTATCCTCATAATTATCGTCGTTAATATCGTCGTTATTTTGTCATAATCATCGTCGTTAATGTCGTCGTTATTATCGTCATTATCTCCGTTGTTATCGTCATAAATATCATCGTTAATATCGTCGTTATTATTGTCATTATCTTCTTTTTATCGTCGTTAATATCGTCGTTAATATCGTCATTATAATCGTTGTTATCGTCCTTATTAATCCACATAATTATCGCTGTTAATGTCGTCGTTATTATCGTCATTATCATCGTTGTTATCGTCCTTATCATCATCATAATTATCGTCGTTAATATCGTTGTTATTTTGTCATAATCATCGTCGTTAATGTCGTCGTTATTATCGTCATTATCTACGTTGTTATCGTCATAAATATCATCGATAATATCGTCGTTATTATTGTCATTATCTTCTTTTTAACGTCGTTATTATCGTCGTTAATATCGTCGTTATTATCGTCGTTATTATCGTCGTTAATATCGTCGTTAATATCGTCATTATCATCGTTGTTATCGTCCTTATTATCTTCATAATTATCGGCGTTAATATCGTCGTTATTTTGTCATAATCATCGTCGTTAATGTCGTCGTTATTATCGTCATTTTCTTCGTTGTTATCGTCCTTATTAATCCACATAATTATCGCTGTTAATGTCGTCGTAATTATCGTCATTATCATCGTTGTTATCGTCCTTATCATCCTCATAATTATCGTCGTTAATATTGTCGTTATTTTGTCATAATCATCGTCGTTAATGTCGTCGTTATTATCGTCATTATCTACGTTGTTATCGTCATAAATATCATCGTTAATATCGTCGTTATTATTGTCACTATCTTCTTTTTATCGTCGTTATTATCGTCGTTAATATCGTCGTTATTATCGTCGTTATTATCGTCGTTAATATCGTCGTTAATATCGTCATTATCATCGTTGTTATCGTCCTTATTATCCTCATAATTATCGTCGTTAATATCGTCGTTATTTTGTCATAATCATCGTCGTTAATGTCGTCGTTATTATCGTCATTATCTTCGTTGTTATCGTCCTTATTAATCCACATAATTATCGCTGTTAATGTCGTCGTTATTATCGTCATTATCATCGCTGTTATCGTCCTTATCATCCTCATAATTATCGTCGTTAATATCGTCGTTATTTTGTCATAATCATCGTCGTTAATGTCGTTGTTATTATCGTCATTATCTACGTTGTTATCGTCATAAATATCATCGTTAATATCGTCGTTATTATTGTCATTATCTTCTTTTTATCGTCGTTATTATCGTCGTTAATATCGTCGTTATTATCGTCGTTATTATCGTCGTTAATATCGTCGTTAATATCGTCATTATCATCGTTGTTATCGTCCTTATTATCCTCATAATTATCGTCGTTAATATCGTCGTTATTTTGTCATAATCATCGTCGTTAGTGTCGTCGTTATTATCGTCATTATCTCCGTTGTTATCGTCATAAATATCATCGTTAATATCGTCGTTATTATTGTCATTATCTTCTTTTTATCGTCGTTAATATCGTCGTTAATATCGTCATTATCATCGTTGTTATCGTCCTTATTAATCCACATAATTATCGCTGTTAATGTCGTCGTTATTATCGTCATTATCATCGTTGTTATCGTCCTTATCATCCTCATAATTATCGTCGTTAATATCGTCGTTATTTTGTCATAATCATCGTCGTTAATGTCGTCGATATTATCGTCATTATCTTCGTTGTTATCGTCGTTATTATCGTCGTTAATATCGTCGTTATTATCGTCATTATCGTCGTTTTTATCATCATAATTATAGACGTTATTATCGTCGTTAATATCGTCATTGTCATCGTTGTTATCGTCCTTATTATCCTCATAATTATCGTCGTTAATATCGTCGTTATTTTGTCATAATCATCGTCGTTAATGTCGTCGTTATTATCGTCATTATCTACGTTGTTATCGTCATAAATATCATCGTTAATATCGTCGTTATTATTGTCATTATCTTCTTTTTATCGTCGTTATTATCGTCGTTAATATCGTCGTTATTATCGTCGTTATTATCGTCGTTAATATCGTCGTTAATATCGTCATTATCATCGTTGTTATCGTCCTTATTATCCTCATAATTATCGTCGTTAATATCGTCGTTATTTTGTCATAATCATCGTCGTTAATGTCGTCGATATTATCGTCATTATCTTCGTTGTTATCGTCGTTATTATCGTCGTTAATAACGTCGTTATTATCGTCATTATCGTCGTTTTTATCATCATAATTATAGTCGTTATTATCGTCGTTAATATCGTCATTGTCATCGTTGTTATCGTCCTTATTATCCTCATAATTATCGTCGTTAATATCGTCGTTATATTGTCATAATCATCGTCGTTAATGTCGTCGTTATTATCGTTATTATCTACGTTGTTATCGTCATAAATATCATCGTTAATATCGTCGTTATTATTGTCATTATCTTCTTTTTATCGTCGTTATTATCGTCGTTAATATCGTCGTTATTATCGTCGTTATTATCGTCGTTAATATCGTCGTTAATAACGTCATTATCATCGTTGTTATCGTCCTTATTAACCTCATAATTATCGTCGTTAATATCGTCGTTATTTTGTCATAATCATCGTCGTTAATGTCGTCGTTATTATCGTCATTATCTACGTTGTTATCGTCATAAATATCATCGTTAATATCGTCGTTATTATTGTCATTATCTTCTTTTTATCGTCGTTATTATCGTCGTTAATATCGTCGTTACTAACGTCATTATCATCGTTGTTATCCTCCTTATCATCCTCATAATTATTATCGTTAATATCGTCGTTATTTTGTCATAAACATCGTCGTTAATATCGTCGTTATTATCGTCATTATCATCGTTGTTATCGTCCTTATCATCCTCATAATTATCGTCGTTAATATCGTCGTTATTTTGTCTTAATCATCGTCGTTAATGTCGTCGTTATTATCGTCATTATCTACGTTGATATCGTCATAAATATCATCGTTAATATCGTCGTTATTATTGTCATTATCTTCTTTTTATCGTCGTTATTATCGTCGTTAATATCGTCGTTATTATCGTCGTTATTATCGTCGTTAATATCGTCGTTAATATCGTCATTATCATCGTTGTTATCGTCCTTATTATCCTCATAATTATCGTCGTTAATATCGTCGTTATTTTGTCATAATCATCGTCGTTAATGTCGTCGTTATTATCGTCATTTTCTTCGTTGTTATCGTCCTTATTAATCCACATAATTATCGCTGTTAATGTCGTCGTTATTATCGTCATTATCATCGTTGTTATCGTCCTTATCATCCTCATAATTATCGTCGTTAATATCGTCGTTATTTTGTCATAATCATCGTCGTTAATGTCGTCGTTATTATCGTCATTATCTACGTTGTTATCGTCATAAATATCATCGTTAATATCGTCGTTATTATTGTCATTATCTTCTTTTTATCGTCGTTATTATCGTCGTTAATATCATCGTTATTATCGTCGTTATTATCGTCGTTAATATCGTCGTTAATATCGTCATTATCATCGTTGTTATCGTCCTTATTATCCTCATAATTATCGTCGTTAATATCGTCGTTATTTTGTCATAATCATCGTCGTTAATGTCGTCGTTATTATCGTCATTATCATCGGTGTTATCGTCCTTATTATCCTCATAATTATCGTCGTTAATATCGTCGTTATTTTGTCATAATCATCGTCGTTAATGTCGTCGATATTATCGTCATTATCTTCGTTGTTATCGTCGTTATTATCGTCGTTAATATCGTCGTTATTATCGTCATTATCGTCGTTTTTATCATCATAATTATAGTCGTTATTATCGTCGTTAATATCGTCATTATCATCGTTGTTATCGTCCTTATCATCCTCATAATTATCGTCGTTAATATCGTCGTTATTTTGTCATAATCATCGTCGTTAATGTCGTCGTTATTATCGTCATTATCTACGTTGTTATCGTCATAAATATCATCGTTAATATCGTCGTTATTATTGTCATTATCTTCTTTTTATCGCCGTTATTATCGTCGTTAATATCGTCGTTATTATCGTCGTTATTATCGTCGTTAATATCGTCGTTAATATCGTCATTATCATCGTTGTTATCGTCCTTATTATCCTCATAATTATCGTCGTTAATATTGTCGTTATTTTGTCATAATCATCGTCGTTAATATCGTCGTTAATATCGTCATTATCATCGTTGTTATCGTCCTTATTATCCTCATAATTATCGTCGTTAATATCGTCGTTATTTTGTCATAATCATCGTCGTTAATGTCGTCGATATTATCGTCATTATCTTCGTTGATATCGTCGTTATTATCGTCGTTAATATCGTCGTTATTATCGTCATTATCGTCGTTTTTATCATCATAATTATAGTCGTTATTATCGTCGTTAATATCGTCATTGTCATCGTTGTTATCGTCCTTATTATCCTCATAATTATCGTCGTTAATATCGTCGTTATTTTGTCATAATCATCGTCGTTAATGTCGTCGTTATTATCGTCATTATCTACGTTGTTATCGTCATAAATATCATTGTTAATATCGTCGTTATTATTGTCATTATCTTCTTTTTATCGTCGTTATTATCGTCGTTAATATCGTCGTTATTATCGTCGTTATTATCGTCGTTAATATCGTCGTTAATATCGTCATTATCATCGTTGTTATCGTCCTTATTATCCTCATAATTATCGTCGTTAATATCGTCGTTATTTTGTCATAATCATCGTCGTTAATGTCTTCGTAATTATCGTCATTATCTCCCTTGTTATCGTCATAAATATCATCGTTAATATCGTCGTTATTATTGTCATTATCTTCTTTTTATCGTCGTTAATATCGTCGTTAATATCGTCATTATATACGTTGTTATCGTCCTTATTAATCCACATAATTATCGCTGTTAATGTCGTCGTTATTATCGTCATTATCATCGTTGTTATCGTCCTTATCATCCTCATAATTATCGTCGTTAATATCGTCGTTATTTTGTCATAATCATCGTCGTTAATGTCGTCGATATTATCGTCATTATCTTCGTTGTTATCGTCGTTATTATCGTCGTTAATATCGTCGTTATTATCGTCATTATCGTCGTTTTTATCATGATAATTATAGTCGTTATTATCGTCTTTAATATCGTCATTGTCATCGTTGTTATCGTCCTTATTATCCTCATAATTATCGTCGTTAATATCGTCGTTATTTTGTCATAATCATCGTCGTTAATGTCGTCGTTATTATCGTCATTATCTACGTTGTTATCGTCATAAATATCATCGTTAATATCGTCGTTATTATTGTCATTATCTTCTTTTTATCGTCGTTATTTTCGTCGTTAATATCGTCCTTATAATCGTCGTTATTATCGTCGTTAATATCGTCGTTAATAACGTCATTATCATCGTTGTTATCGTCCTTCTCATCCTCATAATTATTATCGTTAATATCGTCGTTATTTTGTCATAAACATCGTCGTTAATATCGTCGTTATTATCGTCATTATCATCGTTGTTATCGTCCTTATCATCCTCATAATTATCGTCGTTAATATCGTCGTTATTTTGTCATAATCATCGTCGTTAATGTCGTCGTTATTATCGTCATTATCTACGTTGTTATCGTCATAAATATCATCGTTAATATCGTCGTTATTATTGTCATTATCTTCTTTTTATCGTCGTTATTATCGTCGTTAATATCGTAGTTATTATCGTCGTTATTATCGTCGTTAATATCGTCGTTAATATCGTCATTATCATCGTTGTTATCGTCCTTATTATCCTCATAATTATCGTCGTTAATATCGTCGTTATTTTGTCATAATCATCGTCGTTAATGTCGTCGTTATTATCGTCATTATCTCCGTTGTTATCGTCATAAATATCATCGTTAATATCGTCGTTATTATTGTCATTATCTTCTTTTTATCGTCGTTAATATCGTCGTTAATATCGTCATTATAATCGTTGTTATCGTCCTTATTAATCCACATAATTATCGCTGTTAATGTCGTCGTTATTATCGTCATTATCATCGTTGTTATCGTCCTTATCATCCTCATAATTTTCGTCGTTAATATCGTCGTTATTTTGTCATAATCATCGTCGTTAATGTCGTCGATATTATCGTCATTATCTTCGTTGTTATCGTCGTTATTATCTTCGTTAATATCGTCGTTATTATCGTCATTATCGTCGTTTTTATCATCATAATTATAGTCGTTATTATCGTCGTTAATATCGTCATTGTCATCGTTGTTATCGTCCTTATTATCCTCATAATTATCGTCGTTAATATCGTCGTTATTTTGTCATAATCATCGTCGTTAATGTCGTCGTTATTATCGTCATTATCTACGTTGTTATCGTCATAAATATCATCGTTAATATCGTCGTTATTATTGTCATTATCTTCTTTTTATCGTCGTTATTATCGTCGTTAATATCGTCGTTATTATCGTCGTTATTATCGTCGTTAATATCGTCGTTAATAACGTCATTATCATCGTTGTTATCGTCGTGAATAACGTCATTATCATCGTTGTTATCGTCCTTATCATCCTCATAATTATTATCGTTAATATCGTCGTTATTTTGTCATAAACATCGTCGTTAATATCGTCGTTAATATCGTCATTATAATCGTTGTTATCGTCCTTATTAATCCACATAATTATCGCTGTTAATCTCGTCGTTATTATCGTCATTATCATCGTTGTTATCGTCCTTATCATCCTCATAATTATCGTCGTTAATATCTTCGTTATTTTGTCATAATCATCGTCGTTAATGTCGTCGTTATTATCGTCATTATCTACGTTGTTATCGTCATAAATATCATCGTTAATATCGTCGTTATTATTGTCATTATCTTCTTTTTATCGTCGTTATTATCGTCGTTAATATCGTCGTTATTATCGTCGTTATTATCGTCGTTAATATCGTCGTTAATATCGTCATTATCATCGTTGTTATCGTCCTTATTATCCTCATAATTATCGTCGTTAATATCGTCGTTATTTTGTCATAATCATCGTCGTTAATGTCGTCGATATTATCGTCATTATCTTCGTTGTTATCGTCGTTATTATCTTCGTTAATATCGTCGTTATTATCGTCATTATCGTCGTTTTTATCATCATAATTATAGTCGTTATTATCGTCGTTAATATCGTCATTGTCATCGTTGTTATCGTCCTTATTATCCTCATAATTATCGTCGTTAATATCGTCGTTATTTTGTCATAATCATCGTCGTTAATGTCGTCGTTATTATCGTCATTATCTACGTTGTTATCGTCATAAATATCATCGTTAATATCGTCGTTATTATTGTCATTATCTTCTTTTTATCGTCGTTATTATCGTCGTTAATATCGTCGTTATTATCGTCGTTATTATCGTCGTTAATATCGTCGTTAATAACGTCATTATCATCGTTGTTATCGTCGTGAATAACGTCATTATCATCGTTGTTATCGTCCTTATCATCCTCATAATTATTATCGTTAATATCGACGTTATTTTGTCATAAACATCGTCGTTAATATCGTCGTTAATATCGTCATTATAATCGTTGTTATCGTCCTTATTAATCCACATAATTATCGCTGTTAATCTCGTCGTTATTATCGTCATTATCATCGTTGTTATCGTCCTTATCATCCTCATAATTATCGTCGTTAATATCTTCGTTATTTTGTCATAATCATCGTCGTTAATGTCGTCGTTATTATCGTCATTATCTACGTTGTTATCGTCATAAATATCATCGTTAATATCGTCGTTATTATTGTCATTATCTTCTTTTTATCGTCGTTATTATCGTCGTTAATATCGTCGTTATTATCGTCGTTATTATCGTCGTTAATATCGTCGTTAATATCGTCATTATCATCGTTGTTATCGTCCTTATTATCCTCATAATTATCGTCGTTAATATCGTCGTTATTTTGTCATAATCATCGTCGTTAATGTCGTCGATATTATCGTCATTATCTTCGTTGTTATCGTCGTTATTATCGTCGTTAATATCGTCGTTATTATCGTCATTATCGTCGTTTTTATCATCATAATTATAGTCGTTATTATCGTCGTTAATATCGTCATTGTCATCGTTGTTATCGTCCTTATTATCCTCATAATTATCGTCGTTAATATCGTCGTTATTTTGTCATAATCATCGTCGTTAATGTCGTCGTTATTATCGTCATTATCTACGTTGTTATCGTCATAAATATCATCGTTATATCGTCGTTATTATTGTCATTATCTTCTTTTTATCGTCGTTATTATCGTCGTTAATATCGTCGTTAATATCGTCGTTATTATCGTCGTTATTATCGTCGTTAATATCGTCGTTATTTTGTCATAATCATCGTCGTTAATGTCGTCGTTATTATCGTCATTTTCTTCGTTGTTATCGTCCTTATTAATCCACATAATTATCGCTGTTAATGTCGTCGTAATTATCGTCATTATCATCGTTGTTATCGTCTTTATCATCCTCATAATTATCGTCGTTAATATCGTCGTTATTTTGTTATAATCATCGTCGTTAATGTCGTCGTTATTATCGTCATTATCTACGTTGTTATCGTCATAAATATCATCGTTAATATCGTCGTTATTATTGTCATTATCTTCTTTTTATCGTCGTTATTATCGTCGTTAATATCGTCGTTATTATCGTCGTTATTATCGTCGTTAAAATCGTCGTTAATATCGTCATTATCATCGTTGTTATCGTCCTTATTATCCTCATAATTATCGTCGTTAATATCGTCGTTATTTTGTCATAATCATCGTCGTTAATGTCGTCGTTATTATCGTCATTATCTACGTTGTTATCGTCATAAATATCATCGTTAATATCGTCGTTATTATTGTCATTATCTTCTTTTTATCGTCGTTATTATCGTCGTTAATATCGTCGTTATTATCGTAGTTATTATCCTCGTTAATATCGTCGTTAATATCGTCATTATCATCGTTGTTATCGTCCTTATTATCCTCATAATTATCGTCGTTAATATCGTCGTTATTTTGTCATAATCATCGTCGTTAATGTCGTCGTTATTATCGTCATTGTCATCGTTGTTATCGTCCTTATTATCCTCATAATTATCGTCGTTAATATCGTCGTTATTTTGTCATAATCATCGTCGTTAATGTCGTCGTTATTATTGTCATTATCTACGTTGTTATCGTCATAAATATCATCGTTAATATCGTCGTTATTATTGTCATTATTTTCTTTTTAACGTCGTTATTATCGTCGTTAATATCGTCGTTATTATCGTCGTTATTATCGTCGTTAATATCGTCGTTAATATCGTCATTATCATCGTTGTTATCGTCCTTATTATCTTCATAATTATCGTCGTTAATATCGTCGTTATATTGTCATAATCATCGTCGTTAATGTCGTCGTTATTATCGTCATTTTCTTCGTTGTTATCGTCCTTATTAATCCACATAATTATCGCTGTTAATGTCGTCGTAATTATCGTCATTATCATCGTTGTTATCGTCCTTATCATCCTCATAATTATCGTCGTTAATATCGTCGTTATTTTGTCATAATCATCGTCGTTAATGTCGTCGTTATTATCGTCATTTTCTTCGTTGTTATCGTCCTTATTAATCCACATAATTATCGCTGTTAATGTCGTCGTAATTATCGTCATTATCATCGTTGTTATCGTCCTTATCATCCTCATAATTATTATCGTTAGTATCGTCGTTATTTTGTCATAAACATCGTCGTTAATATCGTCGTTATTATCGTCATTATCATCGTTGTTATCGTCCTTATCATCCTCATAATTATCGTCGTTAATATCGTCGTTATTTTGTCATAATCATCGTCGTTAATGTCGTCGTTATTATCGTCATTATCTACGTTGATATCGTCATAAATATCATCGTTAATATCGTCGTTATTATTGTCATTACCTTCTTTTTATCGTCGTTATTATCGTCGTTAATATCGTCGTTATTATCGTCGTTATTATCGTCGTTAATATCGTCGTTAATATCGTCATTATCATCGTTGTTATCGTCCTTATTATCCTCATAATTATCGTCGTTAATATCGTCGTTATTTTGTCATAATCATCGTCGTTAATGTCGTCGTTATTATCGTCATTATCTACGTTGTTATCGTCATAAATATCATCGTTAATATCGTCGTTATTATTGTCATTATCTTCTTTTTATCGTCGTTATTATCGTCGTTAATATCGTCGTTATTATCGTCGTTATTATCGTCGTTAATATCGTCGTTAATATCGTCATTATCATCGTTGTTATCGTCCTTATTATCCTCATAATTATCGTCGTTAATATCGTCGTTATTTTGTCATAATCATCGTCGTTAATGTCTTCGTAATTATCGTCATTATCTCCCTTGTTATCGTCATAAATATCATCGTTAATATCGTCGTTATTATTGTCATTATCTTCTTTTTATCGTCGTTAATATCGTCGTTAATATCGTCATTATATACGTTGTTATCGTCCTTATTAATCCACATAATTATCGCTGTTAATGTCGTCGTTATTATCGTCATTATCATCGTTGTTATCGTCCTTATCATCCTCATAATTATCGTCGTTAATATCGTCGTTATTTTGTCATAATCATCGTCGTTAATGTCGTCGATATTATCGTCATTATCTTCGTTGTTATCGTCGTTATTATCGTCGTTAATATCGTCGTTATTATCGTCATTATCGTCGTTTTTATCATGATAATTATAGTCGTTATTATCGTCTTTAATATCGTCATTGTCATCGTTGTTATCGTCCTTATTATCCTCATAATTATCGTCGTTAATATCGTCGTTATTTTGTCATAATCATCGTCGTTAATGTCGTCGTTATTATCGTCATTATCTACGTTGTTATCGTCATAAATATCATCGTTAATATCGTCGTTATTATTGTCATTATCTTCTTTTTATCGTCGTTATTTTCGTCGTTAATATCGTCCTTATTATCGTCGTTATTATCGTCGTTAATATCGTCGTTAATAACGTCATTATCATCGTTGTTATCGTCCTTCTCATCCTCATAATTATTATCGTTAATATCGTCGTTATTTTGTCATAAACATCGTCGTTAATATCGTCGTTATTATCGTCATTATCATCGTTGTTATCGTCCTTATCATCCTCATAATTATCGTCGTTAATATCGTCGTTATTTTGTCATAATCATCGTCGTTAATGTCGTCGTTATTATCGTCATTATCTACGTTGTTATCGTCATAAATATCATCGTTAATATCGTCGTTATTATTGTCATTATCTTCTTTTTATCGTCGTTATTATCGTCGTTTATATCGTAGTTATTATCGTCGTTATTATCGTCGTTAATATCGTCGTTAATATCGTCATTATCATCGTTGTTATCGTCCTTATTATCCTCATAATTATCGTCGTTAATATCGTCGTTATTTTGTCATAATCATCGTCGTTAATGTCGTCGTTATTATCGTCATTATCTCCGTTGTTATCGTCATAAATATCATCGTTAATATCGTCGTTATTATTGTCATTATCTTCTTTTTATCGTCGTTAATATCGTCGTTAATATCGTCATTATAATCGTTGTTATCGTCCTTATTAATCCACATAATTATCGCTGTTAATGTCGTCGTTATTATCGTCATTATCATCGTTGTTATCGTCCTTATCATCCTCATAATTTTCGTCGTTAATATCGTCGTTATTTTGTCATAATCATCGTCGTTAATGTCGTCGATATTATCGTCATTATCTTCGTTGTTATCGTCGTTATTATCTTCGTTAATATCGTCGTTATTATCGTCATTATCGTCGTTTTTATCATCATAATTATAGTCGTTATTATCGTCGTTAATATCGTCATTGTCATCGTTGTTATCGTCCTTATTATCCTCATAATTATCGTCGTTAATATCGTCGTTATTTTGTCATAATCATCGTCGTTAATGTCGTCGTTATTATCGTCATTATCTACGTTGTTATCGTCATAAATATCATCGTTAATATCGTCGTTATTATTGTCATTATCTTCTTTTTATCGTCGTTATTATCGTCGTTAATATCGTCGTTATTATCGTCGTTATTATCGTCGTTAATATCGTCGTTAATAACGTCATTATCATCGTTGTTATCGTCGTGAATAACGTCATTATCATCGTTGTTATCGTCCTTATCATCCTCATAATTATTATCGTTAATATCGTCGTTATTTTGTCATAAACATCGTCGTTAATATCGTCGTTAATATCGTCATTATAATCGTTGTTATCGTCCTTATTAATCCACATAATTATCGCTGTTAATCTCGTCGTTATTATCGTCATTATCATCGTTGTTATCGTCCTTATCATCCTCATAATTATCGTCGTTAATATCTTCGTTATTTTGTCATAATCATCGTCGTTAATGTCGTCGTTATTATCGTCATTATCTACGTTGTTATCGTCATAAATATCATCGTTAATATCGTCGTTATTATTGTCATTATCTTCTTTTTATCGTCGTTATTATCGTCGTTAATATCGTCGTTATTATCGTCGTTATTATCGTCGTTAATATCGTCGTTAATATCGTCATTATCATCGTTGTTATCGTCCTTATTATCCTCATAATTATCGTCGTTAATATCGTCGTTATTTTGTCATAATCATCGTCGTTAATGTCGTCGATATTATCGTCATTATCTTCGTTGTTATCGTCGTTATTATCGTCGTTAATATCGTCGTTATTATCGTCATTATCGTCGTTTTTATCATCATAATTATAGTCGTTATTATCGTCGTTAATATCGTCATTGTCATCGTTGTTATCGTCCTTATTATCCTCATAATTATCGTCGTTAATATCGTCGTTATTTTGTCATAATCATCGTCGTTAATGTCGTCGTTATTATCGTCATTATCTACGTTGTTATCGTCATAAATATCATCGTTATATCGTCGTTATTATTGTCATTATCTTCTTTTTATCGTCGTTATTATCGTCGTTAATATCGTCGTTAATATCGTCGTTATTATCGTCGTTATTATCGTCGTTAATATCGTCGTTATTTTGTCATAATCATCGTCGTTAATGTCGTCGTTATTATCGTCATTTTCTTCGTTGTTATCGTCCTTATTAATCCACATAATTATCGCTGTTAATGTCGTCGTAATTATCGTCATTATCATCGTTGTTATCGTCTTTATCATCCTCATAATTATCGTCGTTAATATCGTCGTTATTTTGTTATAATCATCGTCGTTAATGTCGTCGTTATTATCGTCATTATCTACGTTGTTATCGTCATAAATATCATCGTTAATATCGTCGTTATTATTGTCATTATCTTCTTTTTATCGTCGTTATTATCGTCGTTAATATCGTCGTTATTATCGTCGTTATTATCGTCGTTAAAATCGTCGTTAATATCGTCATTATCATCGTTGTTATCGTCCTTATTATCCTCATAATTATCGTCGTTAATATCGTCGTTATTTTGTCATAATCATCGTCGTTAATGTCGTCGTTATTATCGTCATTATCTACGTTGTTATCGTCATAAATATCATCGTTAATATCGTCGTTATTATTGTCATTATCTTCTTTTTATCGTCGTTATTATCGTCGTTAATATCGTCGTTATTATCGTAGTTATTATCCTCGTTAATATCGTCGTTAATATCGTCATTATCATCGTTGTTATCGTCCTTATTATCCTCATAATTATCGTCGTTAATATCGTCGTTATTTTGTCATAATCATCGTCGTTAATGTCGTCGTTATTATCGTCATTGTCATCGTTGTTATCGTCCTTATTATCCTCATAATTATCGTCGTTAATATCGTCGTTATTTTGTCATAATCATCGTCGTTAATGTCGTCGTTATTATTGTCATTATCTACGTTGTTATCGTCATAAATATCATCGTTAATATCGTCGTTATTATTGTCATTATTTTCTTTTTAACGTCGTTATTATCGTCGTTAATATCGTCGTTATTATCGTCGTTATTATCGTCGTTAATATCGTCGTTAATATCGTCATTATCATCGTTGTTATCGTCCTTATTATCTTCATAATTATCGTCGTTAATATCGTCGTTATATTGTCATAATCATCGTCGTTAATGTCGTCGTTATTATCGTCATTTTCTTCGTTGTTATCGTCCTTATTAATCCACATAATTATCGCTGTTAATGTCGTCGTAATTATCGTCATTATCATCGTTGTTATCGTCCTTAACATCCTCATAATTATCGTCGTTAATATCGTCGTTATTTTGTCATAATCATCGTCGTTAATGTCGTCGTTATTATCGTCATTTTCTTCGTTGTTATCGTCCTTATTAATCCACATAATTATCGCTGTTAATGTCGTCGTAATTATCGTCATTATCATCGTTGTTATCGTCCTTATCATCCTCATAATTATTATCGTTAGTATCGTCGTTATTTTGTCATAAACATCGTCGTTAATATCGTCGTTATTATCGTCATTATCATCGTTGTTATCGTCCTTATCATCCTCATAATTATCGTCGTTAATATCGTCGTTATTTTGTCATAATCATCGTCGTTAATGTCGTCGTTATTATCGTCATTATCTACGTTGATATCGTCATAAATATCATCGTTAATATCGTCGTTATTATTGTCATTACCTTCTTTTTATCGTCGTTATTATCGTCGTTAATATCGTCGTTATTATCGTCGTTATTATCGTCGTTAATATCGTCGTTAATATCGTCATTATCATCGTTGTTATCGTCCTTATTATCCTCATAATTATCGTCGTTAATATCGTCGTTATTTTGTCATAATCATCGTCGTTAATGTCGTCGTTATTATCGTCATTATCTACGTTGTTATCGTCATAAATATCATCGTTAATATCGTCGTTATTATTGTCATTATCTTCTTTTTATCGTCGTTATTATCGTCGTTAATATCGTCGTTACTAACGTCATTATCATTGTTGTTATCGTCCTTATCATCCTCATAATTATTATCGTTAATATCGTCGTTATTTTGTCATAAACATCGTCGTTAATATCGTCGTTATTATCGTCATTATCATCGTTGTTATCGTCCTTATCATCCTCATAATTATCGTCGTTAATATCGTCGTTATTTTGTCTTAATCATCGTCGTTAATGTCGTCGTTATTATCGTCATTTTCTACGTTGATATCGTCATAAATATCATCGTTAATATCGTCGTTATTATTGTCATTATCTTCTTTTTATCGTCGTTATTATCGTCGTTAATATCGTCGTTATTATCGTCGTTATTATCGTCGTTAATATCGTCGTTAATATCGTCATTATCATCGTTGTTATCGTCCTTCTTATCCTCATAATTATCGTCGTTAATATCGTCGTTATTTTGTCATAATCATCGTCGTTAATGTCGTCGTTATTATCGTCATTTTCTTCGTTGTTATCGTCCTTATTAATCCACATAATTATCGCTGTTAATGTCGTCGTTATTATCGTCATTATCATCGTTGTTATCGTCCTTATCATCCTCATAATTATCGTCGTTAATATCGTCGTTATTTTGTCATAATCATCGTCTTTAATGTCGTCGTTATTATCGTCATTATCTACGTTGTTATCGTCATAAATATCATCGTTAATATCGTCGTTATTATTGTCATTATCTTCTTTTTATCGTCGTTATTATCGTCGTTAATATCATCGTTATTATCGTCGTTATTATCGTCGTTAATATCGTCGTTAATATCGTCATTATCATCGTTGTTATCGTCCTTATTATCCTCATAATTATCGTCGTTAATATCGTCGTTATTTTGTCATAATCATCGTCGTTAATGTCGTCGTTATTATCGTCATTATCTACGTTGTTATCGTCATAAATATCATCGTTAATATCGTCGTTATTATTGTCATTATCTTCTTTTTATCGTCGTTATTATCGTCGTTAATATCGTCGTTATTATCGTCGTTATTATCGTCGTTAATATCGTCGTTAATATCGTCATTATCATTGTTGTTATCGTTCTTATTATCCTCATAATTATCGTCGTTAATATTGTCGTTATTTTGTCATAATCATCGTCGTTAATATCGTCGTTAATATCGTCATTATCATCGGTGTTATCGTCCTTATTATCCTCATAATTATCGTCGTTAATATCGTCGTTATTTTGTCATAATCATCGTCGTTAATGTCGTCGATATTATCGTCATTATCTTCGTTGTTATCGTCGTTATTATCGTCGTTAATATCGTCGTTATTATCGTCATTATCGTCGTTTTTATCATCATAATTATAGTCGTTATTATCGTCGTTAATATCGTCATTATCATCGTTGTTATCGTCCTTATCATCCTCATAATTATCGTCGTTAATATCGTCGTTATTTTGTCATAATCATCGTCGTTAATGTCGTCGTTATTATCGTCATTATCTACGTTGTTATCGTCATAAATATCATCGTTAATATCGTCGTTATTATTGTCATTATCTTCTTTTTATCGCCGTTATTATCGTCGTTAATATCGTCGTTATTATCGTCGTTATTATCGTCGTTAATATCGTCGTTAATATCGTCATTATCATCGTTGTTATCGTCCTTATTATCCTCATAATTATCGTCGTTAATATTGTCGTTATTTTGTCATAATCATCGTCGTTAATATCGTCGTTAATATCGTCATTATCATCGTTGTTATCGTCCTTATTATCCTCATAATTATCGTCGTTAATATCGTCGTTATTTTGTCATAATCATCGACGTTAATGTCGTCGATATTATCGTCATTATCTTCGTTGTTATCGTCGTTATTATCGTCGTTAATATCGTCGTTATTATCGTCATTATCGTCGTTTTTATCATCATAATTATAGTCGTTATTATCGTCGTTAATATCGTCATTATCATCGTTGTTATCGTCCTTATTATCCTCATAATTATCGTCGTTAATATCGTCGTTATTTTGTCATAATCATCGTCGTTAATGTCGTCGTTATTATCGTCATTATCTACGTTGTTATCGTCATAAATATCATCGTTAATATCGTCGTTATTATTGTCATTATCTTCTTTTTATCGTCGTTATTATCGTCGTTAATATCGTCGTTATTATCGTCGTTATTATCGTCGTTAATATCGTCGTTAATATCGTCATTATCATCGTTGTTATCGTCCTTATTATCCTCATAATTATCGTCGTTAATATTGTCGTTATTTTGTCATAATCATCGTCGTTAATATCGTCGTTAATATCGTCATTATCATCGTTGTTATCGTCCTTATTATCCTCATAATTATCGTCGTTAATATCGTCGTTATTTTGTCATAATCATCGTCGTTAATGTCGTCGATATTATCGTCATTATCTTCGTTGTTATCGTCGTTATTATCGTCGTTAATATCGTCGTTATTATCGTCATTATCGTCGTTTTTATCATCATAATTATAGTCGTTATTATCGTCGTTAATATCGTCATTATCATCGTTGTTATCGTCCTTATCATCCTCATAATTATCGTCGTTAATATCGTCGTTATTTTGTCATAATCATCGTCGTTAATGTCGTCGTTATTATCGTCATTATCTACGTTGTTATCGTCATAAATATCATCGTTAATATCGTCGTTATTATTGTCATTATCTTCTTTTTATCGTCGTTATTATCGTCGTTAATATCGTCGTTATTATCGTCGTTATTATCGTCGTTAATATCGTCGTTAATATCGTCATTATCATCGTTGTTATCGTCCTTATTATCCTCATAATTATCGTCGTTAATATCGTCGTTATTTCGTCATAATCGTCGTCGTTAATGTCGTCGTTATTATCGTCATTATCTACGTTGATATCGTCATAAATATCATCGTTAATATCGTCGTTATTATTGTCATTATCTTCTTTTTATCGTCGTTATTATCGTCGTTAATATCGTCGTTATTATCGTCGTTATTATCGTCGTTAATATCGTCGTTAATATCGTCATTATCATCGTTGTTATCGTCCTTATTATCCTCATAATTATCGTCGTTAATATTGTCGTTATTTTGTCATAATCATCGTCGTTAATATCGTCGTTAATATCGTCATTATCATCGTTGTTATCGTCCTTATTATCCTCATAATTATCGTCGTTAATATCGTCGTTATTTTGTCATAATCATCGTCGTTAATGTCGTCGATATTATCGTCATTATCTTCGTTGATATCGTCGTTATTATCGTCGTTAATATCGTCGTTATTATCGTCATTATCGTCGTTTTTATCATCATAATTATAGTCGTTATTATCGTCGTTAATATCGTCATTGTCATCGTTGTTATCGTCCTTATTATCCTCATAATTATCGTCGTTAATATCGTCGTTATTTTGTCATAATCATCGTCGTTAATGTCGTCGTTATTATCGTCATTATCTACGTTGTTATCGTCATAAATATCATTGTTAATATCGTCGTTATTATTGTCATTATCTTCTTTTTATCGTCGTTATTATCGTCGTTAATATCGTCGTTATTATCGTCGTTATTATCGTCGTTAATATCGTCGTTAATATCGTCATTATCATCGTTGTTATCGTCCTTATTATCTTCATAATTATCGTCGTTAATATCGTCGTTATTTTGTCATAATCATCGTCGTTAATGTCGTCGTTATTATCGTCATTTTCTTCGTTGTTATCGTCCTTATTAATCCACATAATTATCGCTGTTAATGTCGTCGTAATTATCGTCATTATCATCGTTGTTATCGTCCTTATCATCCTCATAATTATCGTCGTTAATATCGTCGTTATTTTGTCATAATCATCGTCGTTAATGTCGTCGTTATTATCGTCATTATCTACGTTGTTATCGACATAAATATCATCGTTAATATCGTCGTTATTATTGTCATTATCTTCTTTTTATCGTCGTTAATATCGTCGTTAATATCGTCATTATAATCGTTGTTATCGTCCTTATTAATCCACATAATTATCGCTGTTAATATCGTCGTTAATATCGTCATTATCATCGTTGTTATCGTCCTTATTATCCTCATAATTATCGTCGTTAATATCGTCGTTATTTTGTCATAATCATCGTCGTTAATGTCGTCGTTATTATCGTCATTATCTACGTTGTTATCGTCATAAATATCATCGTTAATGTCGTCGTTATTATTGTCATTATCTTCTTTTTATCGTCGTTATTATCGTCGTTAATATCGTCGTTATTATCGTAGTTATTATCGTCGTTAATATCGTCGTTAATATCGTCATTATCATCGTTGTTATCGTCCTTATTATCCTCATAATTATCGTCGTTAATATCGTCGTTATTTTGTCATAATCATCGTCGTTAATGTCGTCGTTATTATCGTCATTGTCATCGTTGTTATCGTCCTTATTATCCTCATAATTATCGTCGTTAATATCGTCGTTATTTTGTCATAATCATCGTCGTTAATGTCGTCGTTATTATTGTCATTATCTACGTTGTTATCGTCATAAATATCATCGTTAATATCGTCGTTATTATTGTCATTATCTTCTTTTTAACGTCGTTATTATCGTCGTTAATATCGTCGTTATTATCGTCGTTATTATCGTCGTTAATATCGTCGTTAATATCGTCATTATCATCGTTGTTATCGTCCTTATTATCTTCATAATTATCGTCGTTAATATCGTCGTTATATTGTCATAATCATCGTCGTTAATGTCGTCGTTATTATCGTCATTTTCTTCGTTGTTATCGTCCTTATTAATCCACATAATTATTGCTGTTAATGTCGTCGTAATTATCGTCATTATCATCGTTGTTATCGTCCTTATCATCCTCATAATTATCGTCGTTAATATCGTCGTTATTTTGTCATAATCATCGTCGTTAATGTCGTCGTTATTATCGTCATTATCTACGTTGTTATCGACATAAATATCATCGTTAATATCGTCGTTATTATTGTCATTATCTTCTTTTTATCGTCGTTATTATCGTCGTTAATATCGTCGTTATTATCGTCGTTATTATCGTCGTTAATATCGTCGTTAATATCGTCATTATCATCGTTGTTATCGTCCTTATTATCCTCATAATTATCGTCGTTAATATCGTCGTTATTTTGTCATAATCATCGTCGTTAATGTCGTCGTTATTATCGTCATTATCTACGTTGTTATCGTCATAAATATCATCGTTAATATCGTCGTTATTATTGTCATTATCTTCTTTTTATCGTCGTTATTATCGTCGTTAATATCGTCGTTATTATCGTCGTTATTATCGTCGTTAATATCGTCGTTAATATCGTCATTATCATCGTTGTTATCGTCCTTATTATCCTCATAATTATCGTCGTTAATATCGTCGTTATTTTGTCATAATCATCGTCGTTAATGTCGTCGTTATTATCGTCATTATCTACGTTGTTATCGTCATAAATATCATCGTTAATATCGTCGTTATTATTGTCATTATCTTCTTTTTATCGTCGTTAATATCGTCGTTAATATCGTCATTATAATCGTTGTTATCGTCCTTATTAATCCACATAATTATCGCTGTTAATGTCGTCGTTATTATCGTCATTATCATCGTTGTTATCGTCCTTATCATCATCATAATTATCGTCGTTAATATCGTTGTTATTTTGTCATAATCATCGTCGTTAATGTCGTCGTTATTATCGTCATTATCTACGTTGTTATCGTCATAAATATCATCGATAATATCGTCGTTATTATTGTCATTATCTTCTTTTTAACGTCGTTATTATCGTCGTTAATATCGTCGTTATTATCGTCGTTATTATCGTCGTTAATATCGTCGTTAATATCGTCATTATCATCGTTGTTATCGTCCTTATTATCTTCATAATTATCGTCGTTAATATCGTCGTTATTTTGTCATAATCATCGTCGTTAATGTCGTCGTTATTATCGTCATTTTCTTCGTTGTTATCGTCCTTATTAATCCACATAATTATCGCTGTTAATGTCGTCGTTATTATCGTCATTATCATCGCTGTTATCGTCCTTATCATCCTCATAATTATCGTCGTTAATATCGTCGTTATTTTGTCATAATCATCGTCGTTAATGTCGTTGTTATTATCGTCATTATCTACGTTGTTATCGTCATAAATATCATCGTTAATATCGTCGTTATTATTGTCATTATCTTCTTTTTATCGTCGTTATTGTCGTCGTTAATATCGTCGTTATTATCGTCGTTATTATCGTCGTTCATATCGTCGTTAATATCGTCATTATCATCGTTGTTATCGTCCTTATTATCCTCATAATTATCGTCGTTAATATCGTCGTTATTTTGTCATAATCATCGTCGTTAGTGTCGTCGTTATTATCGTCATTATCTCCGTTGTTATCGTCATAAATATCATCGTTAATATCGTCGTTATTATTGTCATTATCTTCTTTTTATCGTCGTTAATATCGTCGTTAATATCGTCATTATCATCGTTGTTATCGTCCTTATTAATCCACATAATTATCGCTGTTAATGTCGTCGTTTTTATCGTCATTATCATCGTTGTTATCGTCCTTATCATCCTCATAATTATCGTCGTTAATATCGTCGTTATTTTGTCATAATCATCGTCGTTAATGTCGTCGATATTATCGTCATTATCTTCGTTGATATCGTCGTTATTATCGTCGTTAATATCGTCGTTATTATCGTCATTATCGTCGTTTTTATCATCATAATTATAGTCGTTATTATCGTCGTTAATATCGTCATTGTCATCGTTGTTATCGTCCTTATTATCCTCATAATTATCGTCGTTAATATCGTCGTTATTTTGTCATAATCATCGTCGTTAATGTCGTCGTTATTATCGTCATTATCTACGTTGTTATCGTCATAAATATCATCGTTAATATCGTCGTTATTATTGTCATTATCTTCTTTTTATCGTCGTTATTATCGTCGTTAATATCGTCCTTATTATCGTCGTTATTATCGTCGTTAATATCGTCGTTAATAACGTCATTATCATCGTTGTTATCGTCCTTCTCATCCTCATAATTATTATCGTTAATATCGTCGTTATTTTGTCATAAACATCGTCGTTAATATCGTCGTTATTATCGTCATTATCATCGTTGTTATCGTCCTTATCATCCTCATAATTATCGTCGTTAATATCGTCGTTATTTTGTCATAATCATCGTCGTTAATGTCGTCGTTATTATCGTCATTATCTACGTTGTTATCGTCATAAATATCATCGTTAATATCGTCGTTATTATTGTCATTATCTTCTTTTTATCGTCGTTATTATCGTCGTTAATATCGTCGTTATTATCGTCGTTATTATCGTCGTTAATATCGTCGTTAATATCGTCATTATCATCGTTGTTATCGTCCTTATTATCCTCATAATTATCGTCGTTAATATCGTCGTTATTTTGTCATAATCATCGTCGTTAATGTCGTCGATATTATCGTCATTATCTTCGTTGATATCGTCGTTATTATCGTCGTTAATATCGTCGTTATTATCGTCATTATCGTCGTTTTTATCATCATAATTATAGTCGTTATTATCGTCGTTAATATCGTCATTGTCATCGTTGTTATCGTCCTTATTATCCTCATAATTATCGTCGTTAATATCGTCGTTATTTTGTCATAATCATCGTCGTTAATGTCGTCGTTATTATCGTCATTATCTACGTTGTTATCGTCATAAATATCATCGTTAATATCGTCGTTATTATTGTCATTATCTTCTTTTTATCGTCGTTATTATCGTCGTTAATATCGTCCTTATTATCGTCGTTATTATCGTCGTTAATATCGTCGTTAATAACGTCATTATCATCGTTGTTATCGTCCTTCTCATCCTCATAATTATTATCGTTAATATCGTCGTTATTTTGTCATAAACATCGTCGTTAATATCGTCGTTATTATCGTCATTATCATCGTTGTTATCGTCCTTATCATCCTCATAATTATCGTCGTTAATATCGTCGTTATTTTGTCATAATCATCGTCGTTAATGTCGTCGTTATTATCGTCATTATCTACGTTGTTATCGTCATAAATATCATCGTTAATATCGTCGTTATTATTGTCATTATCTTCTTTTTATCGTCGTTATTATCGTCGTTAATATCGTCGTTATTATCGTCGTTATTATCGTCGTTAATATCGTCGTTAATATCGTCATTATCATCGTTGTTATCGTCCTTATTATCCTCATAATTATCGTCGTTAATATCGTCGTTATTTTGTCATAATCATCGTCGTTAATGTCGTCGTTATTATCGTCATTATCTACGTTGTTATCGTCATAAATATCATCGTTAATATCGTCGTTATTATTGTCATTATCTTCTTTTTATCGTCGTTATTATCGTCGTTAATATCGTAGTTATTATCGTCGTTATTATCGTCGTTAATATCGTCGTTAATATCGTCATTATCATCGTTGTTATCGTCCTTATTATCCTCATATTTATCGTCGTTAATATCGTCGTTATTTTGTCATAATCATCGTCGTTAATGTCGTCGTTATTATCGTCATTATCTCCGTTGTTATCGTCATAAATATCATCGTTAATATCGTCGTTATTATTGTCATTATCTTCTTTTTATCGACGTTAATATCGTCGTTAATATCGTCATTATAATCGTTGTTATCGTCCTTATTAATCCACATAATTATCGCTGTTAATGTCGTCGTTATTATCGTCATTATCATCGTTGTTATCGTCCTTATCATCCTCATAATTTTCGTCGTTAATATCGTCGTTATTTTGTCATAATCATCGTCGTTAATGTCGTCGATATTATCGTCATTATCTTCGTTGTTATCGTCGTTATTATCTTCGTTAATATCGTCGTTATTATCGTCATTATCGTCGTTTTTATCATCATAATTATAGTCGTTATTATCGTCGTTAATATCGTCATTGTCATCGTTGTTATCGTCCTTATTATCCTCATAATTATCGTCGTTAATATCGTCGTTATTTTGTCATAATCATCGTCGTTAATGTCGTCGTTATTATCGTCATTATCTACGTTGTTATCGTCATAAATATCATCGTTAATATCGTCGTTATTATTGTCATTATCTTCTTTTTATCGTCGTTATTATCGTCGTTAATATCGTCGTTATTATCGTCGTTATTATCGTCGTTAATATCGTCGTTAATAACGTCATTATCATCGTTGTTATCGTCGTGAATAACGTCATTATCATCGTTGTTATCGTCCTTATCATCCTCATAATTATCGTCGTTAATATCGTCGTTATTTTGTCATAAACATCGTCGTTAATATCGTCGTTAATATCGTCATTATAATCGTTGTTATCGTCCTTATTAATCCACATAATTATCGCTGTTAATCTCGTCGTTATTATCGTCATTATCATCGTTGTTATCGTCCTTATCATCCTCATAATTATCGTCGTTAATATCTTCGTTATTTTGTCATAATCATCGTCGTTAATGTCGTCGTTATTATCGTCATTATCTACGTTGTTATCGTCATAAATATCATCGTTAATATCGTCGTTATTATTGTCATTATCTTCTTTTTATCGTCGTTATTATCGTCGTTAATATCGTCGTTATTATCGTCGTTATTATCGTCGTTAATATCGTCGTTAATATCGTCATTATCATCGTTGTTATCGTCCTTATTATCCTCATAATTATCGTCGTTAATATCGTCGTTATTTTGTCATAATCATCGTCGTTAATGTCGTCGATATTATCGTCATTATCTTCGTTGTTATCGTCGTTATTATCGTCGTTAATATCGTCGTTATTATCGTCATTATCGTCGTTTTTATCATCATAATTATAGTCGTTATTATCGTCGTTAATATCGTCATTGTCATCGTTGTTATCGTCCTTATTATCCTCATAATTATCGTCGTTAATATCGTCGTTATTTTGTCATAATCATCGTCGTTAATGTCGTCGTTATTATCGTCATTATCTACGTTGTTATCGTCATAAATATCATCGTTATATCGTCGTTATTATTGTCATTATCTTCTTTTTATCGTCGTTATTATCGTCGTTAATATCGTCGTTAATATCGTCGTTATTATCGTCGTTATTATCGTCGTTAATATCGTCGTTAATATCGTCATTATCATCGTTGTTATCGTCCTTATTATCCTCATATTTATCGTCGTTAATATCGTCGTTATTTTGTCATAATCATCGTCGTTAATGTCGTCGTTATTATCGTCATTTTCTTCGTTGTTATCGTCCTTATTAATCCACATAATTATCGCTGTTAATGTCGTCGTAATTATCGTCATTATCATCGTTGTTATCGTCTTTATCATCCTCATAATTATCGTCGTTAATATCGTCGTTATTTTGTTATAATCATCGTCGTTAATGTCGTCGTTATTATCGTCATTATCTACGTTGTTATCGTCATAAATATCATCGTTAATATCGTCGTTATTATTGTCATTATCTTCTTTTTATCGTCGTTATTATCGTCGTTAATATCGTCGTTATTATCGTCGTTATTATCGTCGTTAAAATCGTCGTTAATATCGTCATTATCATCGTTGTTATCGTCCTTATTATCCTCATAATTATCGTCGTTAATATCGTCGTTATTTTGTCATAATCATCGTCGTTAATGTCGTCGTTATTATCGTCATTATCTACGTTGTTATCGTCATAAATATCATCGTTAATATCGTCGTTATTATTGTCATTATCTTCTTTTTATCGTCGTTATTATCGTCGTTAATATCGTCGTTATTATCGTAGTTATTATCCTCGTTAATATCGTCGTTAATATCGTCATTATCATCGTTGTTATCGTCCTTATTATCCTCATAATTATCGTCGTTAATATCGTCGTTATTTTGTCATAATCATCGTCGTTAATGTCGTCGTTATTATCGTCATTGTCATCGTTGTTATCGTCCTTATTATCCTCATAATTATCGTCGTTAATATCGTCGTTATTTTGTCATAATCATCGTCGTTAATGTCGTCGTTATTATTGTCATTATCTACGTTGTTATCGTCATAAATATCATCGTTAATATCGTCGTTATTATTGTCATTATCTTCTTTTTAACGTCGTTATTATCGTCGTTAATATCGTCGTTATTATCGTCGTTATTATCGTCGTTAATATCGTCGTTAATATCGTCATTATCATCGTTGTTATCGTCCTTATTACCTTCATAATTATCGTCGTTAATATCGTCGTTATATTGTCATAATCATCGTCGTTAATGTCGTCGTTATTATCGTCATTTTCTTCGTTGTTATCGTCCTTATTAATCCACATAATTATCGCTGTTAATGTCGTCGTAATTATCGTCATTATCATCGTTGTTATCGTCCTTATCATCCTCATAATTATCGTCGTTAATATCGTCGTTATTTTGTCATAATCATCGTCGTTAATGTCGTCGTTATTATCGTCATTATCTACGTTGATATCGTCATAAATATCATCGTTAATATCGTCGTTATTATTGTCATTACCTTCTTTTTATCGTCGTTATTATCGTCGTTAATATCGTCGTTATTATCGTCGTTATTATCGTCGTTAATATCGTCGTTAATATCGTCATTGTCATCGTTGTTATCGTCCTTATTATCCTCATAATTATCGTCGTTAATATCGTCGTTATTTTGTCATAATCATCGTCGTTAATGTCGTCGATATTATCGTCATAATCTTCGTTGTTATCGTCGTTATTATCGTCGTTAATATCGTCGTTATTATCGTCATTATCGTCGTTTTTATCATCATAATTATAGTCGTTATTATCGTCGTTAATATCGTCATTGTCATCGTTGTTATCGTCCTTATTATCCTCATAATTATCGTCGTTAATATCGTCGTTATTTTGTCATAATCATCGTCGTTAATGTCGTCGTTATTATCGTCATTATCTACGTTGTTATCGTCATAAATATCATCGTTAATATCGTCGTTATTATTGTCATTATCTTCTTTTTATCGTCGTTATTATCGTCGTTAATATCGTCGTTATTATCGTCGTTATTATCGTCGTTAATATCGTCGTTAATAACGTCATTATCATCGTTGTTATCGTCCTTATTATCCTCATAATTATCGTCATTAATATCGTCGTTATTTTGTCATAATCATCGTCGTTAATGTCGTCGTTATTATCGTCATTTTCTTCGTTGTTATCGTCGTTATTATCGTCGATAATATCGTCGTTATTATCGTCGTTATTATCGTCGTTAATATCGTCGTTAATATCGTCATTATAATCGTTGTTATCGTCCTTATTAATCCTCATAAAAATCGTCGTTAATGTTGTCGTTATTATCGTCATTATCATCGTTGTTATCGTCCTTATCATCCTCATAATTATCGTCGTTAATATCGTCGTTATTTTGTCATAATAATCGTCGTTAATGTCGTCGTTATTATCGTCATTATCTACGTTGTTATCGTCATAAATATCATCGTTAATATCGTCGTTATTATTGTCATTATCTTCTTTTTATCACCGTTATTATCGTCGTTACAATCGTCGTTATTATCGTCGTTATTATCGTCGTTAATATCGTCGTTAATATCGTCATTATCATCGTTGTTATCGTCCTTATTATCCTCATAATTATCGTCGTTAATATCGTCGTTATTTTGTCATAATCATCGTCGTTAATGTCGTCGTTATTATCGTCATTATCTACGTTGTTATCGTCATAAATATCATCGTTAATATCGTCGTTATTATTGTCATTATCTTCTTTTTATCGTCGTTATTATCGTCGTTAATATCGTAGTTATTATCGTCGTTATTATCGTCGTTAATATCGTCGTTAATATCGTCATTATCATCGTTGTTATCGTCCTTATTATCCTCATATTTATCGTCGTTAATATCGTCGTTATTTTGTCATAATCATCGTCGTTAATGTCGTCGTTATTATCGTCATTATCTCCGTTGTTATCGTCATAAATATCATCGTTAATATCGTCGTTATTATTGTCATTATCTTCTTTTTATCGACGATAATATCGTCGTTAATATCGTCATTATAATCGTTGTTATCGTCCTTATTAATCCACATAATTATCGCTGTTAATGTCGTCGTTATTATCGTCATTATCATCGTTGTTATCGTCCTTATCATCCTCATAATTTTCGTCGTTAATATCGTCGTTATTTTGTCATAATCATCGTCGTTAATGTCGTCGATATTATCGTCATTATCTTCGTTGTTATCGTCGTTATTATCTTCGTTAATATCGTCGTTATTATCGTCATTATCGTCGTTTTTATCATCATAATTATAGTCGTTATTATCGTCGTTAATATCGTCATTGTCATCGTTGTTATCGTCCTTATTATCCTCATAATTATCGTCGTTAATATCGTCGTTATTTTGTCATAATCATCGTCGTTAATGTCGTCGTTATTATCGTCATTATCTACGTTGTTATCGTCATAAATATCATCGTTAATATCGTCGTTATTATTGTCATTATCTTCTTTTTATCGTCGTTATTATCGTCGTTAATATCGTCGTTATTATCGTCGTTATTATCGTCGTTAATATCGTCGTTAATAACGTCATTATCATCGTTGTTATCGTCGTGAATAACGTCATTATCATCGTTGTTATCGTCCTTATCATCCTCATAATTATTATCGTTAATATCGTCGTTATTTTGTCATAAACATCGTCGTTAATATCGTCGTTAATATCGTCATTATAATCGTTGTTATCGTCCTTATTAATCCACATAATTATCGCTGTTAATCTCGTCGTTATTATCGTCATTATCATCGTTGTTATCGTCCTTATCATCCTCATAATTATCGTCGTTAATATCTTCGTTATTTTGTCATAATCATCGTCGTTAATGTCGTCGTTATTATCGTCATTATCTACGTTGTTATCGTCATAAATATCATCGTTAATATCGTCGTTATTATTGTCATTATCTTCTTTTTATCGTCGTTATTATCGTCGTTAATATCGTCGTTATTATCGTCGTTATTATCGTCGTTAATATCGTCGTTAATATCGTCATTATCATCGTTGTTATCGTCCTTATTATCCTCATAATTATCGTCGTTAATATCGTCGTTATTTTGTCATAATCATCGTCGTTAATGTCGTCGATATTATCGTCATTATCTTCGTTGTTATCGTCGTTATTATCGTCGTTAATATCGTCGTTATTATCGTCATTATCGTCGTTTTTATCATCATAATTATAGTCGTTATTATCGTCGTTAATATCGTCATTGTCATCGTTGTTATCGTCCTTATTATCCTCATAATTATCGTCGTTAATATCGTCGTTATTTTGTCATAATCATCGTCGTTAATGTCGTCGTTATTATCGTCATTATCTACGTTGTTATCGTCATAAATATCATCGTTATATCGTCGTTATTATTGTCATTATCTTCTTTTTATCGTCGTTATTATCGTCGTTAATATCGTCGTTAATATCGTCGTTATTATCGTCGTTATTATCGTCGTTAATATCGTCGTTAATATCGTCATTATCATCGTTGTTATCGTCCTTATTATCCTCATATTTATCGTCGTTAATATCGTCGTTATTTTGTCATAATCATCGTCGTTAATGTCGTCGTTATTATCGTCATTTTCTTCGTTGTTATCGTCCTTATTAATCCACATAATTATCGCTGTTAATGTCGTCGTAATTATCGTCATTATCATCGTTGTTATCGTCTTTATCATCCTCATAATTATCGTCGTTAATATCGTCGTTATTTTGTTATAATCATCGTCGTTAATGTCGTCGTTATTATCGTCATTATCTACGTTGTTATCGTCATAAATATCATCGTTAATATCGTCGTTATTATTGTCATTATCTTCTTTTTATCGTCGTTATTATCGTCGTTAATATCGTCGTTATTATCGTCGTTATTATCGTCGTTAAAATCGTCGTTAATATCGTCATTATCATCGTTGTTATCGTCCTTATTATCCTCATAATTATCGTCGTTAATATCGTCGTTATTTTGTCATAATCATCGTCGTTAATGTCGTCGTTATTATCGTCATTATCTACGTTGTTATCGTCATAAATATCATCGTTAATATCGTCGTTATTATTGTCATTATCTTCTTTTTATCGTCGTTATTATCGTCGTTAATAGCGTCGTTAATATCGTCATTGCTATCGTTGTAATCGTCGTTATTATCCTCATAATTATCGTCGTTAATATCGTCATTATCTTCGCTGTTATCGTCATAAATATCATCGTTAATATCGTCGTTATTATTGTCATTATCTTCTTTTTATCGTCGTTATTATCGTCGTTAATATCGTCGTTATTATCGTCGTTATTATCGTCGTTAATATCGTCGTTAATATCGTCATTATCATCGTTGTTATCGTCCTTATTATCCTCATAATTATCGTCGTTAATATCGTCGTTATTTTGTCATAATCATCGTCGTTAATGTCGTCGATATTATCGTCATTATCTTCGTTGTTATCGTCGTTATTATCGTCGTTAATATCGTCGTTATTATCGTCATTATCGTCGTTTTTATCATCATAATTATAGTCGTTATTATCGTCGTTAATATCGTCATTGTCATCGTTGTTATCGTCCTTATTATCCTCATAATTATCGTCGTTAATATCGTCGTTATTTTGTCATAATCATCGTCGTTAATGTCGTCGTTATTATCGTCATTATCTACGTTGTTATCGTCATAAATATCATCGTTAATATCGTCGTTATTATTGTCATTATCTTCTTTTTATCGTCGTTATTATCGTCGTTAATATCGTAGTTATTATCGTCGTTATTATCGTCGTTAATATCGTCGTTAATATCGTCATTATCATCGTTGTTATCGTCCTTATTATCCTCATAATTATCGTCGTTAATATCGTCGTTATTTTGTCATAATCATCGTCGTTAATGTCGTCGTTATTATCGTCATTATCTCCGTTGTTATCGTCATAAATATCATCGTTAATATCGTCGTTATAATTGTCATTATCTTCTTTTTATCGTCGTTAATGTCGTCATTATAATCGTTGTTAACGTCCTTATTAATCCACATAATTATCGCTGTTAATGTCGTCGTTATTATCGTCATTATCATCGTTGTTATCGTCCTTATCATCCTCATAATTATCGTCGTTAATATCGTCGTTATTATCGTCGTTATTATCGTCGTTAATGTCGTCGATATTATCGTCATTATCTTCGTTGTTATCGTCGTTATTATCGTCCTTAATATCGTCGTTATTATCGTCATTATCGTCGTTTTTATCATCATAATTATAGTCGTTATTATCGTCGTTAATATCGTCATTGTCATCGTTGTTATCGTCCTTATTATCCTCATAATTATCGTCGTTAATATCGTCGTTATTTTGTCATAATCATCGTCGTTAATGTCGTCGTTATTATCGTCATTATCTACGTTGTTATCGTCATAAATATCATCGTTAATATCGTCGTTATTATTGTCATTATCTTCTTTTTATCGTCGTTATTATCGTCGTTAATATCGTCGTTATTATCGTCGTTATTATCGTCGTTAATATCGTCGTTAATAACGTCATTATCATCGTTGTTATCGTCCTTATTATCCTCATAATTATCGTCGTTAATATCGTCGTTATTTTGTCATAATCATCGTCGTTAATGTCGTCGTTATTATCGTCATTTTCTTCGTTGTTATCGTCGTTATTATTGTCGATAATATCGTCGTTATTATCGTCGTTATTATCGTCGTTAATATCGTCGTTAATATCGTCATTATAATCGTTGTTATCGTCCTTATTAATCCTCATAAAAATCGTCGTTAATGTCGTCGTTATTATCGTCATTATCATCGTTGTTATCGTCCTTATCATCCTCATAATTATCGTCGTTAATATCGTCGTTATTTTGTCATAATCATCGTCGTTAATGTCGTCTTTATTATCGTCATTATCTACGTTGTTATCGTCATAAATATCATCGTTAATATCGTCGTTATTATTGTCATTATCTTCTTTCTATCGTCGTTATTATCGTCGTTAATATCGTCGTTATTATCGTCGTTATTATCGTCGTTAATATCGTCGTTAATATCGTCATTGCTATCGTTGTAATCGTCGTTATTATCCTCATAATTATCGTCGTTAATATCGTCATTATCTTCGCTGTTATCGTCATAAATATCATCGTTAATATCGTCGTTATTATTGTCATTATCTTCTTTTTATCGTCGTTATTATCGTCGTTAATATCGTCGTTATTATCGTCGTTATTATCGTCGTTAATATCGTCGTTAATATCGTCATTATCATCGTTGTTATCGTCCTTATTATCCTCATAATTATCGTCGTTAATATCGTCGTTATTTTGTCATAATCATCGTCGTTAATGTCGTCGATATTATCGTCATTATCTTCGTTGTTATCGTCGTTATTATCGTCGTTAATATCGTCGTTATTATCGTCATTATCGTCGTTTTTATCATCATAATTATAGTCGTTATTATCGTCGTTAATATCGTCATTGTCATCGTTGTTATCGTCCTTATTATCCTCATAATTATCGTCGTTAATATCGTCGTTATTTTGTCATAATCATCGTCGTTAATGTCGTCGTTATTATCGTCATTATCTACGTTGTTATCGTCATAAATATCATCGTTAATATCGTCGTTATTATTGTCATTATCTTCTTTTTATCGTCGTTATTATCGTCGTTAATATCGTCGTTATTATCGTCGTTATTATCGTCGTTAATATCGTCGTTAATAACGTCATTATCATCGTTGTTATCGTCCTTATTATCCTCATAATTATCGTCGTTAATATCGTCGTTATTTTGTCATAATCATCGTCGTTAATGTCGTCGTTATTATCGTCATTTTCTTCGTTGTTATCGTCGTTATTATCGTCGATAATATCGTCGTTATTATCGTCGTTATTATCGTCGTTAATATCGTCGTTAATATCGTCATTATAATCGTTGTTATCGTCCTTATTAATCCTCATAAAAATCGTCGTTAATGTTGTCGTTATTATCGTCATTATCATCGTTGTTATCGTCCTTATCATCCTCATAATTATCGTCGTTAATATCGTCGTTATTTTGTCATAATCATCGTCGTTATTATCGTCGTTATTATCGTCGTTAATATCGTCGTTAATATCGTCATTGCTATCGTTGTAATCGTCGTTATTATCCTCATAATTATCGTCGTTAATATCGTCATTATCTTCGCTGTTATCGTCATAAATATCATCGTTAATATCGTCGTTATTATTGTCATTATCTTCTTTTTATCGTCGTTAATATCGTCATTATAATCGTTGTTATCGTCCTTATTAATCCACATAATTATCGCTGTTAATGTCGTCGTTATTATCGTCATTATCATCGTTGTTATCGTCCTTATCATCCTCATAATTATCGTCGTTAATATCGTCGTTATTATCGTCGTTATTATCGTCGTTAATGTCGTCGATATTATCGTCATTATCTTCGTTGTTATCGTCGTTATTATCGTCGTTAATATCGTCGTTATTATCGTCATTATCGTCGTTTTTATCATCATAATTATAGTCGTTATTATCGTCGTTAATATCGTCATTGTCATCGTTGTTATCGTCCTTATTATCCTCATAATTATCGTCGTTAATATCGTCGTTATTTTGTCATAATCATCGTCGTTAATGTCGTCGTTATTATCGTCATTATCTACGTTGTTATCGTCATAAATATCATCGTTAATATCGTCGTTATTATTGTCATTATCTTCTTTTTATCGTCGTTATTATCGTCGTTAATATCGTCGTTATTATCGTCGTTATTATCGTCGTTAATATCGTCGTTAATAACGTCATTATCATCGTTGTTATCGTCCTTATTATCCTCATAATTTTCGTCGTTAATATCGTCGTTATTTTGTCATAATCATCGTCGTTAATGTCGTCGTTATTATCGTCATTTTCTTCGTTGTTATCGTCGTTATTATTGTCGATAATATCGTCGTTATTATCGTCGTTATTATCGTCGTTAATATCGTCGTTAATATCGTCATTATAATCGTTGTTATCGTCCTTATTAATCCTCATAAAAATCGTCGTTAATGTCGTCGTTATTATCGTCATTATCATCGTTGTTATCGTCCTTATCATCCTCATAATTATCGTCGTTAATATCGTCGTTATTTTGTCATAATCATCGTCGTTAATGTCGTCTTTATTATCGTCATTATCTACGTTGTTATCGTCATAAATATCATCGTTAATATCGTCGTTATTATTGTCATTATCTTCTTTCTATCGTCGTTATTATCGTCGTTAATATCGTCGTTATTATCGTCGTTATTATCGTCGTTAATATCGTCGTTAATATCGTCATTGCTATCGTTGTAATCGTCGTTATTATCCTCATAATTATCGTCGTTAATATCGTCATTATCTTCGCTGTTATCGTCATAAATATCATCGTTAATATCGTCGTTATTATTGTCATTATCTTCTTTTTATCGTCGTTATTATCGTCGTTAATATCGTCGTTATTATCGTCGTTATTATCGTCGTTAATATCGTCGTTAATATCGTCATTATCATCGTTGTTATCGTCCTTATTATCCTCATAATTATCGTCGTTAATATCGTCGTTATTTTGTCATAATCATCGTCGTTAATGTCGTCGATATTATCGTCATTATCTTCGTTGTTATCGTCGTTATTATCGTCGTTAATATCGTCGTTATTATCGTCATTATCGTCGTTTTTATCATCATAATTATAGTCGTTATTATCGTCGTTAATATCGTCATTGTCATCGTTGTTATCGTCCTTATTATCCTCATAATTATCGTCGTTAATATCGTCGTTATTTTGTCATAATCATCGTCGTTAATGTCGTCGTTATTATCGTCATTATCTACGTTGTTATCGTCATAAATATCATCGTTAATATCGTCGTTATTATTGTCATTATCTTCTTTTTATCGTCGTTATTATCGTCGTTAATATCGTCGTTATTATCGTCGTTATTATCGTCGTTAATATCGTCGTTAATAACGTCATTATCATCGTTGTTATCGTCCTTATTATCCTCATAATTATCGTCGTTAATATCGTCGTTATTTTGTCATAATCATCGTCGTTAATGTCGTCGTTATTATCGTCATTTTCTTCGTTGTTATCGTCGTTATTATCGTCGATAATATCGTCGTTATTATCGTCGTTATTATCGTCGTTAATATCGTCGTTAATATCGTCATTATAATCGTTGTTATCGTCCTTATTAATCCTCATAAAAATCGTCGTTAATGTTGTCGTTATTATCGTCATTATCATCGTTGTTATCGTCCTTATCATCCTCATAATTATCGTCGTTAATATCGTCGTTATTTTGTCATAATCATCGTCGTTAATGTCGTCGTTATTATCGTCATTATCTACGTTGTTATCGTCATAAATATCATCGTTAATATCGTCGTTATTATTGTCATTATCTTCTTTTTATCACCGTTATTATCGTCGTTACAATCGTCGTTATTATCGTCGTTATTATCGTCGTTAATATCGTCGTTAATATCGTCATTGCTATCGTTGTAATCGTCGTTATTAACCTCATAATTATCGTCGTTAATATCGTCATTATCTTCGCTGTTATCGTCATAAATATCATCGTTAATATCGTCGTTATTATTGTCATTATCTTCTTTTTATCGTCGTTAATATCGTCATTATAATCGTTGTTATCGTCCTTATTAATCCACATAATTATCGCTGTTAATGTCGTCGTTATTATCGTCATTATCATCGTTGTTATCGTCCTTATCATCCTCATAATTATCGTCGTTAATATCGTCGTTATTATCGTCGTTATTATCGTCGTTAATGTCGTCGATATTATCGTCATTATCTTCGTTGTTATCGTCGTTATTATCGTCGTTAATATCGTCGTTATTATCGTCATTATCGTCGTTTTTATCATCATAATTATAGTCGTTATTATCGTCGTTAATATCGTCATTGTCATCGTTGTTATCGTCCTTATTATCCTCATAATTATCGTCGTTAATATCGTCGTTATTTTGTCATAATCATCGTCGTTAATGTCGTCGTTATTATCGTCATTATCTACGTTGTTATCGTCATACATATCATCGTTAATATCGTCGTTATTATTGTCATTATCTTCTTTTTATCGTCGTTATTATCGTCGTTAATATCGTCATTATAATCGTTGTTATCGTCCTTATTAATCCTCATAAAAATCGTCGTTAATGTCGTCGTTATTATCGTCATTATCATCGTTGTTATCGTCCTTATCATCCTCATAATTATCGTCGTTAATATCGTCGTTATTTTGTCATAATCATCATCGTTAATGTCGTCTTTATTATCGTCATTATCTACGTTGTTATCGTCATAAATATCATCGTTAATATCGTCGTTATTATTGTCATTATCTTCTTTTTATCGTCGTTATTATCGTCGTTAATATCGTCGTTATTATCGTCGTTATTATCGTCGTTAATATCGTCGTTAATATCGTCATTGCTATCGTTGTAATCGTCGTTATTATCCTCATAATTATCGTCGTTAATATCGTCATTATCTTCGCTGTTATCGTCATAAATATCATCGTTAATATCGTCGTTATTATTGTCATTATCTTCTTTTTATCGTCGTTATTATCGTCGTTAATATCGTCGTTATTATCGTCGTTATTATCGTCGTTAATATCGTCGTTAATATCGTCATTATCATCGTTGTTATCGTCCTTATTATCCTCATAATTATCGTCGTTAATATCGTCGTTATTTTGTCATAATCATCGTCGTTAATGTCGTCGATATTATCGTCATTATCTTCGTTGTTATCGTCGTTATTATCGTCGTTAATATCGTCGTTATTATCGTCATTATCGTCGTTTTTATCATCATAATTATAGTCGTTATTATCGTCGTTAATATCGTCATTGTCATCGTTGTTATCGTCCTTATTATCCTCATAATTATCGTCGTTAATATCGTCGTTATTTTGTCATAATCATCGTCGTTAATGTCGTCGTTATTATCGTCATTATCTACGTTGTTATCGTCATAAATATCATCGTTAATATCGTCGTTATTATTGTCATTATCTTCTTTTTATCGTCGTTATTATCGTCGTTAATATCGTCGTTATTATCGTCGTTATTATCGTCGTTATTATCGTCGTTAATATCGTCGTTAATAACGTCATTATCATCGTTGTTATCGTCCTTATTATCCTCATAATTATCGTCGTTAATATCGTCGTTATTTTGTCATAATCATCGTCGTTAATGTCGTCGTTATTATCGTCATTTTCTTCGTTGTTATCGTCGTTATTATTGTCGATAATATCGTCGTTATTATCGTCGTTATTATCGTCGTTAATATCGTCGTTAATATCGTCATTATAATCGTTGTTTTCGTCCTTATTAATCCTCATAAAAATCGTCGTTAATGTCGTCGTTATTATCGTCATTATCATCGTTGTTATCGGTCTTATCATCCTCATAATTATCGTCGTTAATATCGTCGTTATTTTGTCATAATCATCGTCGTTAATGTCGTCTTTATTATCGTCATTATCTACGTTGTTATCGTCATAAATATCATCGTTAATATCGTCGTTATTATTGTCATTATCTTCTTTTTATCGTCGTTATTATCGTCGTTAATATCGTCGTTATTATCGTCGTTATTATCGTCGTTAATATCGTCGTTAATATCGTCATTGCTATCGTTGTAATCGTCGTTATTATCCTCATAATTATCGTCGTTAATATCGTCATTATCTTCGCTGTTATCGTCATAAATATCATCGTTAATATCGTCGTTATTATTGTCATTATCTTCTTTTTATCGTCGTTATTATCGTCGTTAATATCGTCGTTATTATCGTCGTTATTATCGTCGTTAATATCGTCGTTAATATCGTCATTATCATCGTTGTTATCGTCCTTATTATCCTCATAATTATCGTCGTTAATATCGTCGTTATTTTGTCATAATCATCGTCGTTAATGTCGTCGATATTATCGTCATTATCTTCGTTGTTATCGTCGTTATTATCGTCGTTAATATCGTCGTTATTATCGTCATTATTGTCGTTTTTATCATCATAATTATAGTCGTTATTATCGTCGTTAATATCGTCATTGTCATCGTTGTTATCGTCCTTATTATCCTCATAATTATCGTCGTTAATATCGTCGTTATTTTGTCATAATCATCGTCGTTAATGTCGTCGTTATTATCGTCATTATCTACGTTGTTATCGTCATAAATATCATCGTTAATATCGTCGTTATTATTGTCATTATCTTCTTTTTATCGTCGTTATTAACGTCGTTAATATCGTCGTTATTATCGTCGTTATTATCGTCGTTAATATCGTCGTTAATAACGTCATTATCATCGTTGTTATCGTCCTTATTATCCTCATAATTATCGTCGTTAATATCGTCGTTATTTTGTCATAATCATCGTCGTTAATGTCGTCGTTATTATCGTCATTTTCTTCGTTGTTATCGTCGTTATTATTGTCGATAATATCGTCGTTATTATCGTCGTTATTATCGTCGTTAATATCGTCGTTAATATCGTCATTATAATCGTTGTTATCGTCCTTATTAATCCTCATAAAAATCGTCGTTAATGTCGTCGTTATTATCGTCATTATCATCGTTGTTATCGTCCTTATCATCCTCATAATTATCGTCGTTAATATCGTCGTTATTTTGTCATAATCATCGTCGTTAATGTCGTCTTTATTATCGTCATTATCTACGTTGTTATCGTCATAAATATCATCGTTAATATCGTCGTTATTATTGTCATTATCTTCTTTTTATCGTCGTTATTATCGTCGTTAATATCGTCGTTATTATCGTCGTTATTATCGTCGTTAATATCGTCGTTAATATCGTCATTGCTATCGTTGTAATCGTCGTTATTATCCTCATAATTATCGTCGTTAATATCGTCATTATCTTCGCTGTTATCGTCATAAATATCATCGTTAATATCGTCGTTATTATTGTCATTATCTTCTTTTTATCGTCGTTATTATCGTCGTTAATATCGTCGTTATTATCGTCGTTATTATCGTCGTTAATATCGTCGTTAATATCGTCATTATCATCGTTGTTATCGTCCTTATTATCCTCATAATTATCGTCGTTAATATCGTCGTTATTTTGTCATAATCATCGTCGTTAATGTCGTCGATATTATCGTCATTATCTTCGTTGTTATCGTCGTTATTATCGTCGTTAATATCGTCGTTATTATCGTCATTATCGTCGTTTTTATCATCATAATTATAGTCGTTATTATCGTCGTTAATATCGTCATTGTCATCGTTGTTATCGTCCTTATTATCCTCATAATTATCGTCGTTAATATCGTCGTTATTTTGTCATAATCATCGTCGTTAATGTCGTCGTTATTATCGTCATTATCTACGTTGTTATCGTCATAAATATCATCGTTAATATCGTCGTTATTATTGTCATTATCTTCTTTTTATCGTCGTTATTATCGTCGTTAATATCGTCGTTATTATCGTCGTTATTATCGTCGTTAATATCGTCGTTAATAACGTCATTATCATCGTTGTTATCGTCCTTATTATCCTCATAATTATAGTCGTTAATATCGTCGTTATTTTGTCATAATCATCGTCGTTAATGTCGTCGTTATTATCGTCATTTTCTTCGTTGTTATCGTCGTTATTATCGTCGATAATATCGTCGTTATTATCGTCGTTATTATCGTCGTTAATATCGTCGTTAATATCGTCATTATAATCGTTGTTATCGTCCTTATTAATCCTCATAAAAATCGTCGTTAATGTTGTCGTTATTATCGTCATTATCATCGTTGTTATCGTCCTTATCATCCTCATAATTATCGTCGTTAATATCGTCGTTATTTTGTCATAATCATCGTCGTTAATGTCGTCGTTATTATCGTCATTATCTACGTTGTTATCGTCATAAATATCATCGTTAATATCGTCGTTATTATTGTCATTATCTTCTTTTTATCACCGTTATTATCGTCGTTACAATCGTCGTTATTATCGTCGTTATTATCGTCGTTAATATCGTCGTTAATATCGTCATTGCTATCGTTGTAATCGTCGTTATTATCCTCATAATTATCGTCGTTAATATCGTCATTATCTTCGCTGTTATCGTCATAAATATCATCGTTAATATCGTCGTTATTATTGTCATTATCTTCTTTTTATCGTCGTTAATATCGTCATTATAATCGTTGTTATCGTCCTTATTAATCCACATAATTATCGCTGTTAATGTCGTCGTTATTATCGTCATTATCATCGTTGTTATCGTCCTTATCATCCTCATAATTATCGTCGTTAATATCGTCGTTATTATCGTCGTTATTATCGTCGTTAATGTCGTCGATATTATCGTCATTATCTTCGTTGTTATCGTCGTTATTATCGTCGTTAATATCGTCGTTATTATCGTCATTATCGTCGTTTTTATCATCATAATTATAGTCGTTATTATCGTCGTTAATATCGTCATTGTCATCGTTGTTATCGTCCTTATTATCCTCATAATTATCGTCGTTAATATCGTCGTTATTTTGTCATAATCATCGTCGTTAATGTCGTCGTTATTATCGTCATTATCTACGTTGTTATCGTCATACATATCATCGTTAATATCGTCGTTATTATTGTCATTATCTTCTTTTTATCGTCGTTATTATCGTCGTTAATATCGTCGTTATTATCGTCGTTATTATCGTCGTTAATATCGTCGTTAATAACGTCATTATCATCGTTGTTATCGTCCTTATTATCCTCATAATTATCGTCGTTAATATCGTCGTTATTTTGTCATAATCATCGTCGTTAATGTCGTCGTTAATATCGTCATTTTCTTCGTTGTTATCGTCGTTATTATTGTCGATAATATCGTCGTTATTATCGTCGTTATTATCGTCGTTAATATCGTCGTTAATATCGTCATTATAATCGTTGTTATCGTCCTTATTAATCCTCATAAAAATCGTCGTTAATGTCGTCGTTATTATCGTCATTATCATCGTTGTTATCGTCCTTATCATCCTCATAATTATCGTCGTTAATATCGTCGTTATTTTGTCATAATCATCGTCGTTAATGTCGTCTTTATTATCGTCATTATCTACGTTGTTATCGTCATAAATATCATCGTTAATATCGTCGTTATTATTGTCATTATCTTCTTTTTATCGTCGTTATTATCGTCGTTAATATCGTCGTTATTATCGTCGTTATTATCGTCGTTAATATCGTCGTTAATATCGTCATTGCTATCGTTGTAATCGTCGTTATTATCCTCATAATTATCGTCGTTAATATCGTCATTATCTTCGCTGTTATCGTCATAAATATCATCGTTAATATCGTCGTTATTATTGTCATTATCTTCTTTTTATCGTCGTTATTATCGTCGTTAATATCGTCGTTATTATCGTCGTTATTATCGTCGTTAATATCGTCGTTAATATCGTCATTATCATGGTTGTTATCGTCCTTATTATCCTCATAATTATCGTCGTTAATATCGTCGTTATTTTGTCATAATCATCGTCGTTAATGTCGTCGATATTATCGTCATTATCTTCGTTGTTATCGTCGTTATTATCGTCGTTAATATCGTCGTTATTATCGTCATTATCGTCGTTTTTATCATCATAATTATAGTCGTTATTATCGTCGTTAATATCGTCATTGTCATCGTTGTTATCGTCCTTATTATCCTCATAATTATCGTCGTTAATATCGTCGTTATTTTGTCATAATCATCGTCGTTAATGTCGTCGTTATTATCGTCATTATCTACGTTGTTATCGTCATAAATATCATCGTTAATATCGTCGTTATTATTGTCATTATCTTATTTTTATCGTCGTTATTATCGTCGTTAATATCGTCGTTATTATCGTCGTTATTATCGTCGTTAATATCGTCGTTAATAACGTCATTATCATCGTTGTTATCGTCCTTATTATCCTCATAATTATCGTCGTTAATATCGTCGTTATTTTGTCATAATCATCGTCGTTAATGTCGTCGTTATTATCGTCATTTTCTTCGTTGTTATCGTCGTTATTATCGTCGATAATATCGTCGTTATTATCGTCGTTATTATCGTCGTTAATATCGTCGTTAATATCGTCATTATAATCGTTGTTATCGTCCTTATTAATCCTCATAAAAATCGTCGTTAATGTTGTCGTTATTATCGTCATTATCATCGTTGTTATCGTCCTTATCATCCTCATAATTATCGTCGTTAATATCGTCGTTATTTTGTCATAATCATCGTCGTTAATGTCGTCGTTATCATCGTCATTATCTACGTTGTTATCGTCATAAATATCATCGTTAATATCGTCGTTATTATTGTCATTATCTTCTTTTTATCACCGTTATTATCGTCGTTACAATCGTCGTTATTATCGTCGTTATTATCGTCGTTAATATCGTCGTTAATATCGTCATTGCTATCGTTGTAATCGTCGTTATTATCCTCATAATTATCGTCGTTAATATCGTCATTATCTTCGCTGTTATCGTCATAAATATCATCGTTAATATCGTCGTTATTATTGTCATTATCTTCTTTTTATCGTCGTTAATATCGTCATTATAATCGTTGTTATCGTCCTTATTAATCCACATAATTATCGCTGTTAATGTCGTCGTTATTATCGTCATTATCATCGTTGTTATCGTCCTTATCATCCTCATAATTATCGTCGTTAATATCGTCGTTATTATCGTCGTTATTATCGTCGTTAATGTCGTCGATATTATCGTCATTATCTTCGTTGTTATCGTCGTTATTATCGTCGTTATTATCGTCGTTATTATCGTCATTATCGTCGTTTTTATCCTCATAATTATAGTCGTTATTATCGTCGTTAATATCGTCATTGTCATCGTTGTTATCGTCCTTATTATCCTCATAATTATCGTCGTTAATATCGTCGTTATTTTGTCATAATCATCGTCGTTAATGTCGTCGTTATTATCGTCGTTATTATCGTCGTTAATATCGTCGTTAATAACGTCATTATCATCGTTGTTATCGTCCTTATTTTCCTCATAATTATCGTCGTTAATATCGTCGTTATTTTGTCATAATCATCGTCGTTAATGTCGTCGTTATTATCGTCATTTTCTTCGTTGTTATCGTCGTTATTATTGTCGATAATATCGTCGTTATTATCGTCGTTATTATCGTCGTTAATATCGTCGTTAATATCGTCATTATAATCGTTGTTATCGTCCTTATTAATCCTCATAAAAATCGTCGTTAATGTCGTCGTTATTATCGTCATTATCATCGTTGTTATCGTCCTTATCATCCTCATAATTATCGTCGTTAATATCGTCGTTATTTTGTCATAATCATCGTCGTTAATGTCGTCTTTATTATCGTCATTATCTACGTTGTTATCGTCATAAATATCATCGTTAATATCGTCGTTATTATTGTCATTATCTTCTTTTTATCGTCGTTATTTTCGTCGTTAATATCGTCGTTATTATCTTCGTTATTATCGTCGTTAATATCGTCGTTAATATCGTCATTGCTATCGTTGTAATCGTCGTTATTATCCTCATAATTATCGTCGTTAATATCGTCGTTATTTTGTCATAATCATCGTCGTTAATGTCGTCGATATTATAGTCATTATCTTCGTTGTTATCGTCGTTATTATCGTCGTTAATATCGTCGTTATTATCGTCATTATCGTCGTTTTTATCATCATAATTATAGTCGTTATTATCGTCGTTAATATCGTCATTGTCATCGTTGTTATCGTCCTTATTATCCTCATAATTATCGTCGTTAATATCGTCGTTATTTTGTCATAATCATCGTCGTTAATGTCGTCGTTATTATCGTCATTATCTACGTTGTTATCGTCATAAATATCATCGTTAATATCGTCGTTATTATTGTCATTATCTTCTTTTTATCGTCGTTATTATCGTCGTTAATATCGTCGTTATTATCGTCGTTATTATCGTCGTTAATATCGTCGTTAATAACGTCATTATCATCGTTGTTATCGTCCTTATTATCCTCATAATTATCGTCGTTAATATCGTCGTTATTTTGTCATAATCATCGTCGTTAATGTCGTCGTTATTATCGTCATTATCTACGTTGTTATCGTCATAAATATCATCGTTAATATCGTCGTTATTATTGTCATTATCTTCTTTTTATCGTCGTTATTATCGTCGTTAATATCGTCGTTATTATCGTCGTTATTATCGTCGTTAATATCGTCGTTAATAACGTCATTATCATCGTTGTTATCGTCCTTATTATCCTCATAATTATCGTCGTTAATATCGTCGTTATTTTGTCATAATCATCGTCGTTAATGTCGTCGTTATTATCGTCATTTTCTTCGTTGTTATCGTCGTTATTATCGTCGATAATATCGTCGTTATTATCGTCGTTATTATCGTCGTTAATATCGTCGTTAATATCGTCATTATAATCGTTGTTATCGTCCTTATTAATCCTCATAAAAATCGTCGTTAATGTCGTCGTTATTATCGTCATTATCATCGTTGTTATCGTCCTTATCATCCTCATAATTATCGTCGTTAATATCGTCGTTATTTTGTCATAATCATCGTCGTTAATGTCGTCTTTATTATCGTCATTATCTACGTTGTTATCGTCATAAATATCATCGTTAATATCGTCGTTATTATTGTCATTATCGTCGTTTTTATCATCATAATTATAGTCGTTATTATCGTCGTTAATATCGTCATTGTCATCGTTGTTATCGTCCTTATTATCCTCATAATTATCGTCGTTAATATCGTCGTTATTTTGTCATAATCATCGTCGTTAATGTCGTCGTTATTATCGTCATTATCTACGTTGTTATCGTCATAAATATCATCGTTAATATCGTCGTTATTATTGTCATTATCTTCTTTTTATCGTCGTTATTATCGTCGTTAATATCGTCGTTTTATCGTCGTTATTATCGTCGTTAATATCGTCGTTAATAACGTCATTATCATCGTTGTTATCGTCCTTATTATCCTCATAATTATCGTCGTTAATATCGTCGTTATTTTGTCATAATCATCGTCGTTAATGTCGTCGTTATTATCGTCATTTTCTTCGTTGTTATCGTCGTTATTATCGTCGATAATATCGTCGTTATTATCGTCGTTATTATCGTCGTTAATATCGTCGTTAATATCGTCATTATAATCGTTGTTATCGTCCTTATTAATCCTCATAAAAATCGTCGTTAATGTCGTCGTTATTATCGTCATTATCATCGTTGTTATCGTCCTTATCATCCTCATAATTATCGTCGTTAATATCGTCGTTATTTTGTCATAATCATCGTCGTTAATGTCGTCTTTATTATCGTCATTATCTACGTTGTTATCGTCATAAATATCATCGTTAATATCGTCGTTATTATTGTCATTATCTGTTTTTTATCGTCGTTATTATCGTCGTTAATATCGTCGTTATTATCGTCGTTATTATCGTCGTTAATATCGTCGTTAATATCGTCATTTCTATCGTTGTAATCGTCGTTATTATCCTTATAATTATCGTCGTTAATATCGTCATTATCTTCGCTGTTATCGTCATAAATATCATCGTTAATATCGTCGTTATTATTGTCATTATCTTCTTTTTATCGTCGTTATTATCGTCGTTAATATCGTCGTTATTATCGTCGTTATTATCGTCGTTAATATCGTCGTTATTTTGTCATAATCATCGTCGTTAATGTCGTCGATATTATCGTCCTTATCTTCGTTGTTATCGTCGTTATTATCGTCGTTAATAACGTCGTTATTATCGTCATTATCGTCGTTTTTATCATCATAATTATTGTCGTTATTATCGTCGTTAATATCGTCATTGTCATCGTTGTTATCGTCCTTATTATCCTCATAATTATCGTCGTTAATATCGTCGTTATTTTGTCATAATCATCGTCGAAAATGTCGTCGTTATTATCGTCATTATCTACGTTGTTATCGTCATAAATATCATCGTTAATATCGTCGTTATTATTGTCATTATCTTCTTTTTATTGTCGTTATTATCGTCGTTAATATCGTCGTTATTATCGTCGTTATTATCGTCGTTAATATCGTCGTTAATATCGTCATTATCATCGTTGTTATCGTCCTTATTATCCTCATAATTATCGTCGTTAATATCGTCGTTATTTTGTCATAATCATCGTCATTAATGTCGTCGTTATTATCGTCATTATCTCCGTTGTTATCGTCATAAATATCATCGTTAATATCGTCGTTATTATTGTCATTATCTTCTTTTTATCGTCGTAAATATCGTCGTTAATATCGTCGTTATAATCGTTGTTATCGTCCTTATTAATCCACATAATTATCGCTGTTAATGTCGTCGTTATTATCGTCATTATCATCGTTGTTATCGTCCTTATCTTCCTCATAATTATCGTCGTTAATATCGTCATTATTTTGTCATAATCATCGTCGTTAATGTCGTCGATATTATCGTCATTATCTTCGTTGTTATCGTCGTTATTATCGTCGTTAATATCGTCGTTATTATCGTCATTATCGTCGTTTTTATCATCATAATTATAGTCGTTATTATCGTCGTTAATATCGTCATTGTCATCGTTGTTATCGTCCTTATTATCCTCATAATTATCGTCGTTAATATCGTCGTTATTTTGTCATAATCATCGTCGTTAATGTCGTCGTTATTATCGTCATTATCTACGTTGTTATCGTCATAAATATCATCGTTAATATCGGCTTTATTATTGTCATTATCTTCTCTTTATCGTCGTTATTATCGTCGTTAATATCGTCGTTATTATCGTCGTTATTATCGTCGTTAATATCGTCGTTAATAACGTCATTATCATCGTTGTTATCGTCCTTCTCATCCTCATAATGATTATCGTTAATATCGTCGTTATTTTGTCATAAACATCGTCGTTAATATCGTCGTTATTATCGTCATTATCATCGTTGTTATCGTCCTTATCATCCTCATAATTATCGTCGTTAATATCGTCGTTATTTTGTCATAATCATCGTCGTTAATGTCGTCGTTATTATCGTCATTATCTACGTTGTTATCGACATAAATATCATCGTTAATATCGTCGTTATTATTGTCATTATCTTCTTTTTATCGTCGTTATTATCGTCGTTAATATCGTCGTTATTATCGTCGTTATTATCGTCGTTAATATCGTCGTTAATATCGTCATTGCTATCGTTGTAATCGTCGTTATTATCCTCATAATTATCGTCGTTAATATCGTCATTATCTTCGCTGTTATCGTCATAAATATCATCGTTAATATCGTCGTTATTATTGTCATTATCTTCTTTTTATCGTCGTTAATATCGTCATTATAATCGTTGTTATCGTCCTTATTAATCCACATAATTATCGCTGTTAATGTCGTCGTTATTATCGTCATTATCATCGTTGTTATCGTCCTTATCATCCTCATAATTATCGTCGTTAATATCGTCGTTATTTTGTCATAATCATCGTCGTTAATGTCGACGATATTATCGTCATTATCTTCGTTGTTATCGTCGTTATTATCGTCGTTAATATCGTGTTATTATCGTCATTATCTTCTTTTTATCGTCGTTATTATCGTCGTTAATATCGTCGTTAATATCGTCGTTATAATCGTTGTTATCGTCCTTATTAATCCACATAATTATCGCTGTTAATGTCGTCGTTATTATCGTCATTATCATCGTTGTTATCGTCCTTATCTTCCTCATAATTATCGTCGTTAATATCGTCGTTATTTTGTCATAATCATCGTCGTTAATGTCGTCGATATTATCGTCATTATCTTCGTTGTTATCGTCGTTATTATCGTCGTTAATATCGTCGTTATTATCGTCATTATCGTCGTTTTTATCATCATAATTATAGTCGTTATTATCGTCGTTAATATCGTCATTGTCATCGTTGTTATCGTCCTTATTATCCTCATAATTATCGTCGTTAATATCGTCGTTATTTTGTCATAAACATCGTCGTTAATGTCGTCGTTATTATCGTCATTATCTACGTTGTTATCGTCATAAATATCATCGTTAATATCGTCGTTATTATTGTCATTATCTTCTTTTTATCGTCGTTATTATCGTCGTTAATATCGTCGTTATTATCGTCGTTATTATCGTCGTTAATATCGTCGTTAATAACGTCATTATCATCGTTGTTATCGTCCTTCTCATCCTCATAATTATTATCGTTAATATCGTCGTTATTTTGTCATAAACATCGTCGTTAATATCGTCGTTATTATCGTCATTATCATCGTTGTTATCGTCCTTATCATCCTCATAATTATTATCGTTAATATCGTCGTTATTTTGTCATAAACATCGTCGTTAATTTCGTCGTTATTATCGTCATTATCATCGTTGTTATCGTCCTTATCATCCTCATAATTATCGTCGTTAATATCGTCGTTATTTTGTCATAATCATCGTCGTTAATGTCGTCGTTATTATCGTCATTATCTACGTTGTTATCGACATAAATATCATCGTTAATATCGTCGTTATTATTTTCATTATCTTCTTTTTATCGTCGTTCTAATCGTCGTTAATATCGTCGTTATTATCGTCGTTATTATCGTCGTTAATATCGTCGTTAATATCGTCATTATCATCGTTGTTATCGTCCTTATCATCCTCATAATTATCGTCGTTAATATCGTCGTTATTTTGTCATAATCATCGTCGTTAATGTCGTCTTTATTATCGTCATTATCTACGTTGTTATCGTCATAAATATCATCGTTAATATCGTCGTTATTATTGTCATTATCTTCTTTTTATCGTCGTTATTATCGTCGTTAATATCGTCGTTATTATCGTCGTTATTATCGTCGTTAATATCGTCGTTAATATCGTCATTGCTATCGTTGTAATCGTCGTTATTATCCTCATAATTATCGTCGTTAATATCGTCATTATCTTCGCTGTTATCGTCATAAATATCATCGTTAATATCGTCGTTATTATTGTCATTATCTTCTTTTTATCGTCGTTAATATCGTCATTATAATCGTTGTTATCGTCCTTATTAATCCACATAATTATCGCTGTTAATGTCGCCGTTATTATCGTCATTATCATCGTTGTTATCGTCCTTATCATCCTCATAATTATCGTCGATAATATCGTCGTTATTTTGTCATAATCATCGTCGTTAATGTCGTCGATATTATCGTCATTATCTTCGTTGTTATCGTCGTTATTATCGTCGTTAATATCGTCGTTATTATCGTCATTATCGTCGTTTTTATCATCATAATTATAGTCGTTATTATCGTCGTTAATATCGTCATTGTCATCGTTGTTATCGTCCTTATTATCCTCATAATTATCGTCGTTAATATCGTCGTTATTTTGTCATAATCATCGTCGTTAATGTCGTCGTTATTATCGTCATTATCTACGTTGTTATCGTCATAAATATCATCGTTAATATCGTCGTTATTATTGTCATTATCTTCTTTTTATCGTCGTTATTATCGTCGTTAATATCGTCGTTATTATCGTCGTTATTATCGTCGTTAATATCGTCGTTAATAACGTCATTATCATCGTTGTTATCGTCCTTCTCATCCTCATAATTATTATCGTTAATATCGTCGTTATTTTGTCATAATCATCGTCGTTAATATCGTCGTTATTATCGTCATTATCATCGTTGTTATCGTCCTTATCATCCTCATAATTATTATCGTTAATATCGTCGTTATTTTGTCATAAACATCGTCGTTAATTTCGTCGTTATTATCGTCATTATCATCGTTGTTATCGTCCTTATCATCCTCATAATTATCGTCGTTAATATCGTCGTTATTTTGTCATAATCATCGTCGTTAATGTCGTCGTTATTATCGTCATTATCTACGTTGTTATCGACATAAATATCATCGTTAATATCGTCGTTATTATTGTCATTATCTTCTTTTTATCGTCGTTCTAATCGTCGTTAATATCGTCGTTATTATCGTCGTTATTATCGTCGTTAATATCGTCGTTAATATCGTCATTATCATCGTTGTTATCGTCCTTATCATCCTCATAATTATCGTCGTTAATATCGTCGTTATTTTGTCATAATCATCGTCGTTAATGTCGTCTTTATTATCGTCATTATCTACGTTGTTATCGTCATAAATATCATCGTTAATATCGTCGTTATTATTGTCATTATCTTCATTTTATCGTCGTTATTATCGTCGTTAATATCGTCGTTATTATCGTCGTTATTATCGTCGTTAATATCGTCGTTAATATCGTCATTGCTATCGTTGTAATCGTCGTTATTATCCTCATAATTATCGTCGTTAATATCGTCATTATCTTCGCTGTTATCGTCATAAATATCATCGTTAATATCGTCGTTATTATTGTCATTATCTTCTTTTTATCGTCGTTAATATCGTCATTATAATCGTTGTTATCGTCCTTATTAATCCACATAATTATCGCTGTTAATGTCGTCGTTATTATCGTCATTATCATCGTTGTTATCGTCCTTATCATCCTCATAATTATCGTCGTTAATATCGTCGTTATTTTGTCATAATCATCGTCGTTAATGTCGTCGATATTATCGTCATTATCTTCGTTGTTATCGTCGTTATTATCGTCGTTAATATCGTCGTTATTATCGTCATTATCGTCGTTTTTATCATCATAATTATAGTCGTTATTATCGTCGTTAATATCGTCATTGTCATCGTTGTTATCGTCCTTATTATCCTCATAATTATCGTCGTTAATATCGTCGTTATTTTGTCATAATCATCGTCGTTAATGTCGTCGTTATTATCGTCATTATCTACGTTGTTATCGTCATAAATATCATCGTTAATATCGTCGTTATTATTGTCATTATCTTCTTTTTATCGTCGTTATTATCGTCGTTAATATCGTCGTTATTATCGTCGTTATTATCGTCGTTAATATCGTCGTTAATAACGTCATTATCATCGTTGTTATCGTCTTTATTATCCTCATAATTATCGTCGTTAATATCGTCGTTATTTTGTCATAATCATCGTCGTTAATGTCGTCGTTATTATCGTCATTTTCTTCGTTGTTATCGTCGTTATTATCGTCGATAATATCGTCGTTATTATCGTCGTTATTATCGTCGTTAATATCGTCGTTAATATCGTCATTATAATCGCTGTTAATGTTGTCGTTATTATCGTCATTATCATCGTTGTTATCGTCCTTATCATCCTCATAATTATCGTCGTTAATATCGTCGTTATTTTGTCATAATCATCGTCGTTAATGTCGTCGTTATTATCGTCATTATCTACGTTGTTAACGTCATAAATATCATCGTTAATATCGTCGTTATTATTGTCATTATCTTCTTTTTATCGTCGTTATTATCGTCGTTACAATCGTCGTTATTATCGTCGTTATTATCGTCGTTAATATCGTCGTTAATATCGTCATTATCATCGTTGTTATCGTCCTTATCATTCTCATAATTATTATCGTTAATATCGTCGTTATTTTGTCATAAACATCGTCGTTAATATCGTCGTTATTATCGTCATTATCATCGTTGTTATCGTCCTTATCATCCTCATAACTATCGTCGTTATTTTGTCATAATCATCGTCGTTAATGTCGTCGTTATTATCGTCATTTTCTTCGTTGTTATCGTCGTTATTATCGTCGATAATATCGTCGTTATTATCGTCGTTATTATCGTCGTTAATATCGTCGTTAATATCGTCATTATAATCGTTGTTATCGTCCTTATTAATCCTCATAAAAATCGTCGTTAATGTCGACGTTATTATCGTCATTATCATCGTTGTAATCGTCCTTATCATCCTCATAATTATCGTCGTTAATATCGTCGTTATTTTGTCATAATCATCGTCGTTAATGTCGTCTTTATTATCGTCATTATCTTCGTTGTTATCGTCGTTATTATCGTCGTTAATATCGTCGTTATTATCGTCATTATCGTCGTTTTTATCATCATAATTATAGTCGTTATTATCGTCGTTATTATCGTCATTATCTACGTTGTTATCGTCATAAATATCATCGTTAATATCGTCGTTATTATTGTCATTATCTTCTTTTTATCGACATTATTATCGTCGTTAATATCGTCGTTATTATCGTCGTTATTATCGTCGTTAATATCGTCGTTAATAACTTCGTTATTATCGTCGTTAATATCGTCGTTAATATCGTCATTGCTATCGTTGTAATGGTCGTTATTATCCTCATAATTATCGTCGTTAATATCGTCATTATCTTCGCTGTTATCGTCATAAATATCATCGTTGATATCGTCGTTATTATTGTCATTATCTTCTTTTTATCGTCGTTAATATCGTTTTTATAATCGTTGTTATCGTCCTTATTAATCCACATAATTATCGCTGTTAATGTCGTCGTTATTATCGTCATTATCATCGTTGTTATCGTCCTTATCATCCTCATAATTATCGTCGTTAATATCGTCGTTATTTTGTCATAATCATCGTCGTTAATGTCGTCGATATTATCGTCATTATCTTCGTTGTTATCGTCGTTATTATCGTCGTTAATATCGTCGTTATTATCGTCATTATCGTCGTTTTTATCATCATAATTATAGTCGTTATTATCGTCGTTATTATCGTCATTATCTACGTTGTTATCGTCATAAATATCATCGTTAATATCGTCGTTATTATTGTCATTATCTTTTTTTTATCGACGTTATTATCGTCGTTAATATCGTCGTTATTATCGTCGTTATTATCGTCGTTAATATCGTCGTTAATAACGTCATTATCATCGTTGTTCTCGTCCTTATTATCCTCATAATTATCGTCGTTAATATCGTCGTTATTTTGTCATAATCATCGTCGTTAATGTCGTCGTTATTATCGTCATTATCTCCGTTGTTATCGTCATAAATATCATCGTTAATATCGTCGTTATTATTGTCATTATCTTCTTTTTATCGTCGTTAATATCGTCGTTAATATCGTCATTATAATCGTTGTTATCGTCCTTATTAATCCACATAATTATCGCTGTTAATGTCGTCGTTATTATCGTCATTATCATCGTTGTTATCGTCCTTCTCATCCTCATAATTATTATCGTTAATATCGTCGTTATTTTGTCATAAACATCGTCGTTAATGTCGTCGTTATTATCGTCATTATCTACGTTGTTATCGTCATAAATATCATCGTTAATATCGTCGTTATTATTGTCATTATCTTCTTTTTATCGTCGTTATTATCGTCGTTAATATCGTCGTTATTATCGTCGTTAATATCGTCGTTAATATCGTCATTGCTATCGTTGTAATCGTCGTTATTATCCTCATAATTATCGTCGTTAATATCGTCATTATCTTCGCTGTTATCGTCATAATTATCATCGTTAATATCGTCGTTATTATTGTCATTATCTTCTTTTTATCGTCGTAATTATCATCGTTAATATCGTCGTTACTATCTTCGTTATTATCGTCGTTATTATCGTCGTTAATATCGTCGTTAATATCGTCATTATCATCGTTGTTATCGTCCTTATCATCCTCATAATTATTATCGTTAATATCGTCGTTATTTTGTCATAAACATCGTCGTTAATATCGTCGTTATTATCCTCATTATCATCGTTGTTATCGTCCTTATCATCCTCATAATTATCGTCGTTAATTTGTCATAATCATCGTCGTTAATGTCGTCGTTATTATCGTCATTATCTACGTTGTTATCGTCATAAATATCATCGTTAATATCGTCGTTATTATTGTCATTATCTTCTTTTTATCGTCGTTATTATCTTCGTTAATATCGTCGTTATTATCGTCGTTATTATCGTCGTTAATATCGTCGTTAATATCGTCATTGCTATCGTTGTAATCGTCGTTATTATCCTCATAATTATCGTCGTTAATATCGTCATTATCTTCGCTGATATCGTCATAAATATCATCGTTAATATCGTCGTTATTATTGTCATTATCTTCTTTTTATCGTCGTTAATATCGTCGTTAATATCGTCATTATAATCGTTGTTATCGTCCTTATTAATCCACATAATTATCGCTGTTAATGTCGTCGTTATTATCGTCATTATCATCGTTGTTATCGTCCTTATCATCCTCATAATTATCGTCGTTAATATCGTCGTTATTTTGTCATAATCATCGTCGTTAATGTCGTCGTTATTATCGTCATTATCTACGTTGTTATCGTCATAAATATCATCGTTAATATCGTCGTTATTATTGTCATTATCTTCTTTTTATCGTCGTTATTATCGTCGTTAATATCGTCTTTATTATCGTCGCTATTATCGTCGTTAATATCGTCGTTAATAACGTCATTATCATCGTTGTTATCGTCCTTATTATCCTCATAATTACCGTCGTTAATATCGTCGTTATTTTGTCATAATCATCGTCGTTAATGTCGTCGTTATTATCGTCATTATCTCCGTTGTTATCGTCATAAATATCATCGTTAATATCGTCGTTATTATTGTCATTATCTTCTTTTTATCGTCGTTAATATCGTCGTTATTATCGTCATTATAATCGTTGTTATCGTCCTTATTAATCCACATAATTATCGCTGTTAATGTCGTCGTTATTATCGTCATTATCATCGTTGTTATCGTCCTTATTATCCTCATAATTATCGTCGTTAATATCGTCGTTATTTTGTCATAATCATCGTCGTTAATGTCGTCGTTATTATCGTCATTTTCTTCGTTGTTATCGTCGTTATTATCGTCGATAATATCGTCGTTATTATCGTCGTTATTATCGTCGTTAATATCGTCGTTAATATCGTCATTATAATCGCTGTTAATGTTGTCGTTATTATCGTCATTATCATCGTTGTTATCGTCCTTATCATCCTCATAATTATCGTCGTTAATATCGTCGTTATTTTGTCATAATCATCGTCGTTAATGTCGTCGTTATTATCGTCATTATCTACGTTGTTAACGTCATAAATATCATCGTTAATATCGTCGTTATTATTGTCATTATCTTCTTTTTATCGTCGTTATTATCGTCGTTACAATCGTCGTTATTATCGTCGTTATTATCGTCGTTAATATCGTCGTTAATATCGTCATTAACATCGTTGTTATCGTCCTTATCATTCTCATAATTATTATCGTTAATATCGTCGTTATTTTGTCATAAACATCGTCGTTAATATCGTCGTTATTATCGTCATTATCATCGTTGTTATCGTCCTTATCATCCTCATAACTATCGTCGTTATTATGTCATAATCATCGTCGTTAATGTCGTCGTTATTATCGTCATTTTCTTCGTTGTTATCGTCGTTATTATCGTCGATAATATCGTCGTTATTATCGTCGTTATTATCGTCGTTAATATCGTCGTTAATATCGTCATTATAATCGTTGTTATCGTCCTTATTAATCCTCATAAAAATCGTCGTTAATGTCGACGTTATTATCGTCATTATCATCGTTGTTATCGTCCTTATCATCCTCATAATTATCGTCGTTAATATCGTCGTTATTTTGTCATAATCATCGTCGTTAATGTCGTCTTTATTATCGTCATTATCTTCGTTGTTATCGTCGTTATTATCGTCGTTAATATTGTCGTTATTATCGTCATTATCGTCGTTTTTATCATCATAATTATAGTCGTTATTATCGTCGTTATTATCGTCATTATCTACGTTGTTATCGTCATAAATATCATCGTTAATATCGTCGTTATTATTGTCATTATCTTCTTTTTATCGACGTTATTATCGTCGTTAATATCGTCGTTATTATCGTCGTTATTATCGTCGTTAATATCGTCGTTAATAACGTCGTTATTATCGTCGTTAATATCGTCGTTAATATCGTCATTGCTATCGTTGTAATGGTCGTTATTATCCTCATAATTATCGTCGTTAATATCGTCATTATCTTCGCTGTTATCGTCATAAATATCATCGTTGATATCGTCGTTATTATTGTCATTATCTTCTTTTTATCGTCGTTAATATCGTTTTTATAATCGTTGTTATCGTCCTTATTAATCCACATAATTATCGCTGTTAATGTCGTCGTTATTATCGTCATTATCATCGTTGTTATCGTCCTTATCATCCTCATAATTATCGTCGTTAATATCGTCGTTATTTTGTCATAATCATCGTCGTTAATGTCGTCGATATTATCGTCATTATCTTCGTTGTTATCGTCGTTATTATCGTCGTTAATATCGTCGTTATTATCGTCATTATCGTCGTTTTTATCATCATAATTATAGTCGTTATTATCGTCGTTATTATCGTCATTATCTACGTTGTTATCGTCATAAATATCATCGTTAATATCGTCGTTATTATTGTCATTATCTTCTTTTTATCGACGTTATTATCGTCGTTAATATCGTCGTTATTATCGTCGTTATTATCGTCGTTAATATCGTCGTTAATAACGTCATTATCATCGTTGTTCTCGTCCTTATTATCCTCATAATTATCGTCGTTAATATCGTCGTTATTTTGTCATAATCATCGTCGTTAATGTCGTCGTTATTATCGTCATTATCTCCGTTGTTATCGTCATAAATATCATCGTTAATATCGTCGTTATTATTGTCATTATCTTCTTTTTATCGTCGTTAATATCGTCGTTAATATCGTCATTATAATCGTTGTTATCGTCCTTATTAATCCACATAATTATCGCTGTTAATGTCGTCGTTATTATCGTCATTATCATCGTTGTTATCGTCCTTATCATCCTCATAATTATCGTCGTTAATATCGTCGTTATTTTGTCATAATCATCTTCGTTAATGTCGTCGATATTATCGTCATTATCTTCGTTGTTATCGTCGTTATTATCGTCGTTAATATCGTCGTTATTATCGTCATTATCGTCGTTTTTATCATCATAATTATAGTCGTTATTATCGTCGTTAATATCGTCATTGTCATCGTTGTTATCGTCCTTATCATCCTCATAATTATCGTCGTTAATATCGTCGTTATTTTGTCATAATCATCGTCGTTAATGTCGTCGATATTATCGTCATTATCTTCGTTGTTATCGTCGTTATTATCGTCGTTAATATCGTCGTTATTATCGTCATTATCGTCGTATTTATCATCATAATTATAGTCGTTATTATCGTCGTTAATATCGTCATTGTCATCGTTGTTATCGTCCTTATTATCCTCATAATTATCGTCGTTAATATCGTCGTTATTTTTTCATAATCATCGTCGTTAATGTCGTCGTTATTATCGTCATTATCTACGTTGTTATCGTCATAAATATCATCGTTAATATCGTCGTTATTATTGTCATTATCTTCTTTTTATCGTCGTTATTATCGTCGTTAATATCGTCGTTATTATCGTCGTTATTATCGTCGTTAATATCGTCGTTAATAACGTCATTATCATCGTTGTTATCGTCCTTATTATCCTCATAATTATCGTCGTTAATATCGTCGTTATTTTGTCATAATCATCGTCGTTAATGTCGTCGTTATTATCGTCATTTTCTTCGTTGTTATCGTCGTTATTATCGTCGATAATATCGTCGTTATTATCGTCGTTATTATCGTCGTTAATATCGTCGTTAATATCGTCATTATAATCGTTGTTATCGTCCTTATTAATCCTCATAAAAATCGTCGTTAATGTCGTCGTTATTATCGTCATTATCATCGTTGTTATCGTCCTTATCATCCTCATAATTATCGTCGTTAATATCGTCGTTATTTTGACATAATCATCGTCGTTAATGTCGTCTTTATTATCGTCATTATCTACGTTGTTATCGTCATAAATATCATCGTTAATATCGTCGTTATTATTGTCATTATCTTCTTTTTATCGTCGTTATTATCGTCGTTAATATCGTCGTTATTATCGTCGTTATTATCGCCGTTAATATCGTCGTTAATATCGTCATTGCTATCGTTGTAATCGTCGTTATTATCCTTATAATTATCGTCGTTAATATCGTCATTATCTTCGCTGTTATCGTCATAAATATCATCGTTAATATCGTCGTTATTATTGTCATTATCTTCTTTTTATCGTCGTTATTATCGTCGTTAATATCGTCGTTATTATCGTCGTTATTATCGTCGTTAATATCGTCGTTAATAACGTCATTATCATCGTTGTTATCGTCCTTATTATCCTCATAATTATCGTCGTTAATATCGTCGTTATTTTGTCATAATCATCGTCGTTAATGTCGTCGTTATTATCGTCATTATCTCCGTTGTTATCGTCATAAATATCATCGTTAATATCGTCGTTATTATTGTCATTATCTTCTTTTTATCGTCGTTAATATCGTCGTTAATATCTTCATTATAATCGTTGTTATCGTCCTTATTAATCCACATAATTATCGCTGTTAATGTCGTCGTTATTATCGTCATTATCATCGTTGTTATCGTCCTTATCATCCTCATAATTATCGTCGTTAATATCGTCGTTATTTTGTCATAATCATCGTCGTTAATGTCGTCGATATTATCGTCATTATCTTCGTTGTTATCGTCGTTATTATCGTCGTTAATATCGTCGTTATTATCGTCATTATCGTCGTTATTATCATCATAATTATAGTCGTTATTATCGTCGTTAATATCGTCATTGTCATCGTTGTTATCGTCCTTATCATCCTCATAATTATCGTCGTTAATATCGTCGTTATTTTGTCATAATCATCGTCGTTAATGTCGTCGATATTATCGTCATTATCTTCGTTGGTATCGTCGTTATTATCGTCGTTAATATCGTCGTTATTATCGTCATTATCGTCGTTTTTATCATCATAATTATAGTCGTTATTATCGTCGTTAATATCGTCATTGTCATCGTTGTTATCGTCCTTATTATCCTCATAATTATCGTCGTTAATATCGTCGTTATTTTGTCATAATCATCGTCGTTAATGTCGTCGTTATTATCGTCATTATCTACGTTGTTATCGTCATAAATATCATCGTTAATATCGTCGTTATTATTGTCATTATCTTCTTTTTATCGTCGTTATTATTGTCGTTAATATCGTCGTTATTATCGTCGTTATTATCGTCGTTAATATCGTCGTTAATAACGTCATTATCATCGTTGTTATCGTCCTTATTATCCTCATAATTATCGTCGTTAATATCGTCGTTATTTTGTCATAATCATCGTCGTTAATGTCGTCGTTATTATCGTCATTTTCTTCGTTGTTATCGTCGTTATTATCGTCGATAATATCGTCGTTATTATCGTCGTTATTATCGTCATTAATATCGTCGTTAATATCGTCATTATAATCGTTGTTATCGTCCTTATTAATCCTCATAAAAATCGTCGTTAATGTCGTCGTTATTATCGTCATTATCAACGTTGTTATCGTCCTTATCATCCTCATAATTATCGTCGTTAATATCGTCGTTATTTTGTCATAATCATCGTCGTTAATGTCGTCTTTATTATCGTCATTATCTACGTTGTTATCGTCATAAATATCATCGTTAATATCGTCGTTATTATTGTCATTATCTTCTTTTTATCGTCGTTATTATCGTCGTTAATATCGTCGTTATTATCGTCGTTATTATCGCCGTTAATATCGTCGTTAATATCGTCATTGCTATCGTTGTAATCGTCGTTATTATCCTTATAATTATCGTCGTTAATATCGTCATTATCTTCGCTGTTATCGTCATAAATATCATCGTTAATATCGTCGTTATTATTGTCATTATCTTCTTTTTATCGTCGTTATTATCGTCGTTAATATCGTCGTTATTATCGTCGTTATTATCGTCGTTAATATCGTCGTTAATATCGTCATTATCATCGTTGTTATCGTCCTTATTATCCTCATAATTATCGTCGTTAATATCGTCGTTATTTTGTCATAATCATCGTCGTTAATGTCGTCGATATTATCGTCATAATCTTCGTTGTTATCGTCGTTATTATCGTCGTTAATATCGTCGTTATTATCGTCATTATCGTCGTTTTTATCATCATAATTATAGTCGTTATTATCGTCGTTAATATCGTCATTGTCATCGTTGTTATCGTCCTTATTATCCTCATAATTATCGTCGTTAATATCGTCGTTATTTTGTCATAATCATCGTCGTTAATGTCGTCGTTATTATCGTCATTATCTACGTTGTTATCGTCATAAATATCATCGTTAATATCGTCGTTATTATTGTCATTCTCTTCTTTTTATCGTCGTTATTATCGTCGTTATTATCGTCGTTATTATCGTCGTTATTATCGTCGTTAATATCGTCGTTAATAACGTCATTGTCATCGTTGTTATCGTCCTTATTATCCTCATAATTATCGTCGTTAATATCGACGTTATTTTGTCATAATCATCGTCGTTAATGTCGTCGTTATTATCGTCATTTTCTTCGTTGTTATCGTCGTTATTATCGTCGATAATATCGTCGTTATTATCGTCGTTATTATCGTCGTTAATATCGTCGTTAATAACGTCATTATCATCGTTGTTATCGTCCTTATTATCCTCATAATTATCGTCGTTAATATCGTCGTTATTTTGTCATAATCATCGTCTTTAATGTCGTCGTTATTATCGTCATTTTCTTCGTTGTTATCGTCGTTATTATCGTCGATAATATCGTCGTTATTATCGTCGTTATTATCGTCGTTAATATCGTCGTTATTATCGTCGTTATTATCGCCGTTAATATCGTCGTTAATATCGTCATTGCTATCGTTGTAATCGTCGTTATTATCCTTATAATTATCGTCGTTAATATCGTCATTATCTTCGCTGTTATCGTCATAAATATCATCGTTAATATCGTCGTTATTATTGTCATTATCTTCTTTTTATCGTCGTTATTATCGTCGTTAATATCGTCGTTATTATCGTCGTTATTATCGTCGTTAATATCGTCGTTAATATCGTCATTATCATCGTTGTTATCGTCCTTATTATCCTCATAATTATCGTCGTTAATATCGTCGTTATTTTGTCATAATCATCGTCGTTAATGTCGTCGATATTATCGTCATAATCTTCGTTGTTATCGTCGTTATTATCGTCGTTAATATCGTCGTTATTATCGTCATTATCGTCGTTTTTATCATCATAATTATAGTCGTTATTATCGTCGTTAATATCGTCATTGTCATCGTTGTTATCGTCCTTATTATCCTCATAATTATCGTCGTTAATATCGTCGTTATTTTGTCATAATCATCGTCGTTAATGTCGTCGTTATTATCGTCATTATCTACGTTGTTATCGTCATAAATATCATCGTTAATATCGTCGTTATTATTGTCATTCTCTTCTTTTTATCGTCGTTATTATCGTCGTTATTATCGTCGTTATTATCGTCGTTATTATCGTCGTTAATATCGTCGTTAATAACGTCATTGTCATCGTTGTTATCGTCCTTATTATCCTCATAATTATCGTCGTTAATATCGACGTTATTTTGTCATAATCATCGTCGTTAATGTCGTCGTTATTATCGTCATTTTCTTCGTTGTTATCGTCGTTATTATCGTCGATAATATCGTCGTTATTATCGTCGTTATTATCGTCGTTAATATCGTCGTTAATAACGTCATTATCATCGTTGTTATCGTCCTTATTATCCTCATAATTATCGTCGTTAATATCGTCGTTATTTTGTCATAATCATCGTCTTTAATGTCGTCGTTATTATCGTCATTTTCTTCGTTGTTATCGTCGTTATTATCGTCGATAATATCGTCGTTATTATCGTCGTTATTATCGTCGTTAATATCGTCGTTATTATCGTCGTTATTATCGTCGTTAATATCGTCGTTAATATCGTCATTGCTATCGTTGTAATCGTCGTTATTATCCTTATAATTATCGTCGTTAATATCGTCATTATCTTCGCTGTTATCGTCATAAATATCATCGTTAATATCGTCGTTATTATTGTCATTATCTTCTTTTTATCGTCGTTATTATCGTCGTTAATATCGTCGTTATTATCGTCGTTATTATCGTCGTTAATATCGTCGTTAATATCGTCATTATCATCGTTGTTATCGTCCTTATTATCCTCATAATTATCGTCGTTAATATCGTCGTTATTTTGTCATAATCATCGTCGTTAATGTCGTCGATATTATCGTCATAATCTTCGTTGTTATCGTCGTTATTATCGTCGTTAATATCGTCGTTATTATCGTCATTATCGTCGTTTTTATCATCATAATTATAGTCGTTATTATCGTCGTTAATATCGTCATTGTCATCGTTGTTATCGTCCTTATTATCCTCATAATTATCGTCGTTAATATCGTCGTTATTTTGTCATAATCATCGTCGTTAATGTCGTCGTTATTATCGTCATTATCTACGTTGTTATCGTCATAAATATCATCGTTAATATCGTTATTATTGTCATTCTCTTCTTTTTATCGTCGTTATTATCGTCGTTATTATCGTCGTTATTATCGTCGTTATTATCGTCGTTAATATCGTCGTTAATAACGTCATTGTCATCGTTGTTATCGTCCTTATTATCCTCATAATTATCGTCGTTAATATCGACGTTATTTTGTCATAATCATCGTCGTTAATGTCGTCGTTATTATCGTCATTTTCTTCGTTGTTATCGTCGTTATTATCGTCGATAATATCGTCGTTATTATCGTCGTTATTATCGTCGTTAATATCGTCGTTAATAACGTCATTATCATCGTTGTTATCGTCCTTATTATCCTCATAATTATCGTCGTTAATATCGTCGTTATTTTGTCATAATCATCGTCTTTAATGTCGTCGTTATTATCGTCATTTTCTTCGTTGTTATCGTCGTTATTATCGTCGATAATATCGTCGTTATTATCGTCGTTATTATCGTCGTTAATATCGTCGTTAATATCGTCATTATAATCGTTGTTATCGTCCTTATTAATCCTCATAAAAATCGTCGTTAATGTCGTCGTTATTATCGTCATTATCATCGTTGTTATCGTCCTTATCATCCTCATAATTATCGTCGTTATTATCGTCATTATCTACGTTGTTATCGTCATAAATATCATCGTTAATATCGTCGTTATTATTGTCATTATCTTCTTTTTATCGTCGTTATTATCGTCGTTAATATCGTCGTTATTATCGTCGTTATTATCGTCGTTAATATCGTCGTTAATAACGTCATTATCATCGTTGTTATCGTCCTTATTATCCTCATAATTATCGTCGTTAATATCGTCGTTATTTTGTCATAATCATCGTCGTTAATGTCGTCGTTATTATCGTCATTTTCTTCGTTGTTATCGTCGTTATTATCGTCGATAATATCGTCGTTATTATCGTCGTTATTATCGTCGTTAATATCGTCGTTAATATCGTCATTATAATCGTTGTTATCGTCCTTATTAATCCTCATAAAAATCGTCGTTAATGTCGTCGTTATTATCGTCATTATCATCGTTGTTATCGTCCTTATCATCCTCATAATTATCGTCGTTAATATCGTCGTTATTTTGACATAATCATCGTCGTTAATGTCGTCTTTATTATCGTCATTATCTACGTTGTTATCGTCATAAATATCATCGTTAATATCGTCGTTATTATTGTCATTATCTTCTTTTTATCGTCGTTATTATCGTCGTTAATATCGTCGTTATTATCGTCGTTATTATCGCCGTTAATATCGTCGTTAATATCGTCATTGCTATCGTTGTAATCGTCGTTATTATCCTTATAATTATCGTCGTTAATATCGTCATTATCTTCGCTGTTATCGTCATAAATATCATCGTTAATATCGTCGTTATTATTGTCATTATCTTCTTTTTATCGTCGTTATTATCGTCGTTAATATCGTCGTTAATAACGTCATTATCATCGTTGTTATCGTCCTTATTATCCTCATAATTATCGTCGTTAATATCGTCGTTATTTTGTCATAATCATCGTCGTTAATGTCGTCGTTATTATCGTCATTTTCTTCGTTGTTATCGTCGTTATTATCGTCGATAATATCGTCGTTATTATCGTCGTTATTATCGTCATTAATATCGTCGTTAATATCGTCATTATAATCGTTGTTATCGTCCTTATTAATCCTCATAAAAATCGTCGTTAATGTCGTCGTTATTATCGTCATTATCAACGTTGTTATCGTCCTTATCATCCTCATAATTATCGTCGTTAATATCGTCGTTATTTTGTCATAATCATCGTCGTTAATGTCGTCTTTATTATCGTCATTATCTACGTTGTTATCGTCATAAATATCATCGTTAATATCGTCGTTATTATTGTCATTATCTTCTTTTTATCGTCGTTATTATCGTCGTTAATATCGTCGTTATTATCGTCGTTATTATCGCCGTTAATATCGTCGTTAATATCGTCATTGCTATCGTTGTAATCGTCGTTATTATCCTTATAATTATCGTCGTTAATATCGTCATTATCTTCGCTGTTATCGTCATAAATATCATCGTTAATATCGTCGTTATTATTGTCATTATCTTCTTTTTATCGTCGTTATTATCGTCGTTAATATCGTCGTTATTATCGTCGTTATTATCGTCGTTAATATCGTCGTTAATATCGTCATTATCATCGTTGTTATCGTCCTTATTATCCTCATAATTATCGTCGTTAATATCGTCGTTATTTTGTCATAATCATCGTCGTTAATGTCGTCGATATTATCGTCATAATCTTCGTTGTTATCGTCGTTATTATCGTCGTTAATATCGTCGTTATTATCGTCATTATCGTCGTTTTTATCATCATAATTATAGTCGTTATTATCGTCGTTAATATCGTCATTGTCATCGTTGTTATCGTCCTTATTATCCTCATAATTATCGTCGTTAATATCGTCGTTATTTTGTCATAATCATCGTCGTTAATGTCGTCGTTATTATCGTCATTATCTACGTTGTTATCGTCATAAATATCATCGTTAATATCGTCGTTATTATTGTCATTCTCTTCTTTTTATCGTCGTTATTATCGTCGTTATTATCGTCGTTATTATCGTCGTTATTATCGTCGTTAATATCGTCGTTATTATCGTCATTATCATCGTTGTTATCGTCCTTATCATCCTCATAATTATCGTCGTTAATATCGTCGTTATTTTGTCATAATCATCGTCGTTAATGTCGTCGTTTTTATCGTCATTATCTACGTTGTTATCGTCATAAATATCATCGTTAATATCGTCGTTATTATTGTCATTATCTTCTTTTTATCGTCGTTATTATCGTCGTTGA